>OX336365.1:9794535-10189992 GCA_946902895.1 Fragum fragum
GACTAAACGAGATTTTCTTTGCCTCGGGCAAAATAATCAAAAAAGCAAATCTCTGGAGCAGTTAAATGAATATTTACCCTATTACAGAAATATTTTTCTTAATCAATCAACTTCAAAATTTAAGATAGAGAGTGTGCATTATTTTGTAAATAAAAGGCTGGGATATTCAACAAGACCATTGTATCCACTGTAAACAGTTTCTCGCAATATGATCGGAGAATATAAAAAGTTGTTACCCTCCTGTTACTTTTTACTTATCAAAATATAACTAAAAAATCGAATTGGCAGCGCAAAAGATCGAAGTTGCATTTGGATATCTGACTTGATAAATCATGACAAAAATTATCTTTCGTGAATTAAATAAAAGAAAACAATATAGTTAAGGGGTTCACTTTGATAAATAATCGCCGGTAAACGTAGTGGAGTGGAGTTACTCCAACAGCTATTCAGAATACTAGGTGTTTTTCATTCTTCGCATTGTCCGAAAAGTTGTGAAGATCGGCACATTACACAAGCCAAATACTGTAGCGTATTGGTATTTGATGTAGAGTTAAGACATTTGTACGGTACCACCTGGTGTAAACATCGAGAATTGAAAATACTCAGAATTCTGTTATCATTAATCCGTATTTTGATTTTGAAACTGCGTCCCCGGGGACGCATGTCTACCAATTTTGTGAGTCCTGCTATCATGATTCTGCTTACGAGACGCAGGTTTTCTGCGTCCGTTAAAACCCTGGTTGTCTGCAATTCATTTCAATTTGGACCAGTCTAAAATTTTGTTATGTGGGAATGTGTCAAGACACAATTTTTTCTTTGATTGAAGCTTTGTTGCATCCTGTTACATGTTCACCTCTGTGCAATTTTGTGCAAGGTACACAGCTAACAAGCAAAGCTGAGATATAAATAAAACAGGTACATGCATACTCACCATCCAGAAGTTTATCAGTCCTATTTGTGTCTCTGTCAAACTTCAGCTCTCTTGTCATCATTTGATTCCTATACTCCACAATCTTATCAATCAGCAGCTTGTCAGGGGAGTGCACTGAGTTCTCATCCTGGGTTGGAACATATTTATCTACCTTTTGATTGTGTAGATGTTTTACAGGCTGCAGCTTGAAGAATTTGTGAGTACCATCGTCCCAGAGATCTTCAACTGTCATCTGTTCTTTTTTTATTCTCTTTTTCTGATGTTCTATTCAAACAATTAACAAGTGAAAATTTGACTAATAGATGATATAATATCAATTTAACCGTCATTATTGCAAGTCAAGAGTACTAACTTAACTTTGTTCCTGACCTGTTGTGTAAAGAAACAAGAGCACCATTGGCCCAGGGGCACTCACCTGAGATAAAAGATCTTTTTCTTTCAACAGTCTAATTACATGTTAGGGTTAGGATTATGGTTACTTTGTACATATATATAGGCTCTGAACCTAGGGATCCCAAAGTCTTAATGACAAATTCCACGGCTTAAAGCTAATTTGAAAGAATGAGAAAACTTTTTCATCCCTCTGGATTCATGGGTGATTATTTCAGAAATTAGAAAGAAGTCGATGAAAAATGCAAAATGTCGACGCTATATGCCTTGAGGGTCAGGAAAAAAAGATTTTTGGGGATCCGAGGGACATGATTTTAGATATTTTGAAAGAGGTCAATATACTGATGTTTCATGCAAAATATCAAAAGCTCAATGCCTTCTAGTTAGGAGAAGATTTTTTAAAGATTATTCTAAAATTTCTCTTTAGATACTATTTCAAATGATTTAAATTCATTAAGCTATTTTCAAAGGAACATTTCTACCAAATTTGGTTCAAATTAAATCAATGGTTTGGGAGATGTTGTTTAAATATCAATCTTTATTTCTATACTGCCCCTGCCCCTGGGGACTTTAGCTATTTTGAAAGAGGTCAAAATACTGATGTGTCATATCAAATATCAAGGCTCTGCTCCTTCTGGGTCAGGAGGAGAAGATTTTTAAAGATTATTTTTAAATCTTACTTTTGTAGCAATGGCCACCAGAGTTTTCAACAGATTTCAATTCTTTTAGCTAATTTTAGTAGGGATCTCCTAAGGAACATTTCTGCCAAATTTGGTTCAAATTGGCCCAGTGGTTTGGGAGGAGATGATGTTTAAAGAAATTGTTGACAGATGACGCACAACGCATGATGGACAGACCATGTAAAAGGTTACCGAGCACTTCGTGCTCAGGTGAGCTAAAAAGAGGACCATCGGGCCTAAAGCACTCATCCAAGCTGATGACGATTCAGGATTTTTGTGCCATACCAGTAGCATGTGATTTTGATTAATGAGCTAGATTAATGGGTTTTTGAAGATTTTTTACTATGTTACTACTATATAAACAAGAGGGCCAGTGGCCCTGGCGGTCACCTGAGATAAGGTTCTTTTTCTTTAAGGACTTATACTAACTGGGTCTGAAGAAGACGTTGTTTAAAATTTAACTAAAATGAACTTATTTTGCTATGGTAAGCAATGCTTTCATCAGATTTCAATTCTTTTAGCATTTTTTAAGAGCACCACCTAAAGAACATTTTGTCATATTGAAATTGACCCAATTTGGCATAAGATGTTCTTTTAAAAATTCTTTGGCTCTACCCCGGGTGACCAAAAGATAATGATTTTAGCAATTCTGAGAGATGTCAATGTACTGATGATTCATGCAAAATATCAAGGCTCTATGCCTTCTGAGTCAGAAGGAGATAATTTTTAAAGATTTTTTTTAAGTTTTCAATTTGTTGCCATGGCAACCTGAGAACATTTTTCTGACAAATTTGGTTTAAATTTGCTAAGTAGTTTGAGAGATGTCATTTTAAAGTTATTGATACAGAATGGACGCCAGATGACAGACACAAGATAGAGGGTAATCAAATTTAGCTCACCATGAGCATTTTGAGCTCAGGTGAGCTAAACAAGAGCTTTGCTCATTCCCATTAATAGTTTAGGAGGAGTTGTGCACACAATAAACAGTGATTTTTGTTCAATTCAAGGGCAGATAATCAAGAATGACTAGAGTGATTTGAATTTCAAAGGTCTTATGCACAACTAGACATCAAATGAAGCATTGTGCAAAGTTTCAGCTCATTCTGGTTGATAGTTTAGGAGGAGTTGCACACACAAAAAATTACTTACAGACAAACGGACAGACGGATGGACAGACGATCAGGATCATAACATAATGCGACCCTTTGGGCATGTAAAAACAGGGTGTGCTCATGCAAATATGACCAAAGGGTCTTCACATGAAAAACCTTTCAGTTTCACTGGGAGGTTCTACATACTAAATATCAATGCTCTAGGTTTTTCTCATTTCAGGGAAAAAGATATTTTCCATTTTTGTTTCTATGATATAATAGGTTGTGGCCTGGAGAATCCCAACACAATCCAGAGCAGAGCAGCCTGACTTGGAGATTCAAATTACAAATTATCAATACTGAAGACTTTCTGGTTTTGGAGAATTAGATTTCATAAGTTTCCCTTCTTTGTTTCTATGTTAAAATAATATGTGCACGGGCTTATATCTGAGGACAACACTTTAGAGGACAGACGAAACAAAATCGAAAAATTTACAACATCCAAATATCTTGTAATTCAAGGTCCTGAATATGGGTGAAACTAGAACTTTTCACAGAAACGGCGGGGGATAATTAATACCTTTGCAGAAATGGCAGGGGATAATTAGTTGTATATGTCTACAAAGCATAAATAATTTCTAAGTTCAAGGGGACATAATTCTTGAACCAGGGGGAATTTTGACTTCAATATTGCATCTTGAAAAGCTTCAACATGTGTTTAATCTTTGTATAAAGAAAAACTGAAGGCGGAGTAAGCAACACAAAATTTGTAGTATAATTAGCTGTATATGTGTCCAAAGCATAAATAATGTCAAAGTTCAAGGGGAAATAATTCTTGAACCAGGGGAAATTAGTGATCAAAATTGCGTCTAGCAAAACTTCAACATGTGGTTAATCTTTGTATAAAGTTTCAATGGTATTAAGCAAAACTGAAAGCCAAGCTTGCAACACAAAATTGATAGTTTAATTAGTTGTATATGTGTACAAAGCATAAACAAGGTGTCAAATTGTCACAAGATACGCCCGTCACACTGCTTAATATTAACTGGGGGTTTGAATAGAACTGAGGTTATTTTGAATGAATTTTTTTTGTCAAACAAAGTATGAAAAACAACAAAGGGCAATAACTCAAAATACATGCTAGGTAGAGTTTTGGTTCTTGTACACTGCACTCCCCCTTGGTGAGATCTATCCATCCATGAAGTTTCATGATTCTAGCTATAATACTTTTAGAGATATACTCCGGACAAGATTCAAGTATGAAAAACAACAAAGGGCAATAACTCAAAAAATAGGCCAGGTAGAGTTATGGTTCTTGTACACTGCACTCCCACTTGGTGAGCTCTATCCATCCATGAAATTTCATGATCCTAGCTATTATTCTTTTAGAGATATACTCCGGACAAGATTCAAGTATGAAAAGCAACAAAGGGCAATAACTCAAAAAATAGGCCAGGTAGAGTTATGGTTCTTGTGCACTGCACTCCCCCTTGGTGAGATCTATACAACCATGAAGTTTCATGATCTTAGCTATAATACTTTTAGAAATATACTCCGGACAAGATTCATGTATGAAAAACAACAAAGGGCAATAACTCAAAAACTCCCCCTTGGTAAGATCTATACACCCATGAAGTTTCATGATCATAGCTATAATACTTTTAGAGATATACTCCAGGAATTTTAAGTATGAAAAACAACAAAGGGCAATAACTCAAAAAAAAGGCTGGGTAGAGTTATGTTTCTTGTACACAGCACTCCCACTTGGTGAGCTCTATCCATCCATGAAATTTCATGATCCTAGCTATTATTCTTTTAGAGATATACTCCGGACAAGATTCAAGTATGAAAAACAACAAAGGGCAATAACTCAAAAAATAGGCTAGGTAAAATTATGGTTCTTGTACACTGCACTCCAACTTGGTGAGCTCTATACATCCATGATATTTCATGATTCTAGCTATAATACTTTAAGAGATATACTCTGGACAAGATTCAAGTATGAAAAACAACAAAGGGCAATAACTCAAAAATTAGGCCAGGCAGAGTTATGGTTCTTGTGCACTGCACTCCCCCTTGGTGAAATCTATCACCCATGAAGTTTCATGATCCTAGCTATGATACTTTTAGAGATATACTCCAGACAAGATTCAAGTATGAAAGACAACAAATGGCAATAACTCAAAAAATAGGCTTGGTAGAGTTATGGTTCTTGTACACTGCACTCCCCCTTGGTAAGCTCTATCCATCCATGAAATTTCATTGTTCTAGCTATTATACTTTTAGAGATATACTCCGGACATGATTCAAGTAGGAAAAACAACAAAGGGCAATAACTCAAAAAATAGTCTAGGTAGAGTTATGGTTCTTGTACACTGCACTCCCACTTGGTAAGCTCTATCCATCCATGAAATTTCATGATTCTAGCTATTATACTTCTAGAGATTTACTCTAGACATGATTCAAGTATGAAAAACAACAAAGGGCAATAACTCAAAAAATAGGCAAGGTAGAGTTATGGTTCTTGTGCACTGCACTTGCCCTTGGTGAGATCTATACTGGGATGAAGTTTCATGATCCTAGCTTAAATACTTTTAGAGATAAACTCCGGACAAGATTCAAGTATGAAAAACAACAAAGGGCAATAACTCAAAAAATAGGCCAGGTAGAGTTATGGTTCTTGTGCACTGCACTCCCCCTTGGTGAGATCTATACACCCATGAAGTTTCATGATCCTAGCTATAATACTTTCAGAGATATACTCGGGATAAGATTCAAGTATGAAAAACATCAAAGGGCAATAACTCAAAAAATAGGCCAGGTAGAGTTATGGTTCTTGCGCACTGCACTCCCCCTTGGTGAGATCTATACAACCATGAAGTTTCATGATCTTAGCTATAATACTTTTAGAAATATACTCCGGACAAGATTCATGTATGAAAAACAACAAAGGGCAATAACTCAAAAAATAGGCCAGGTAGAGTTATGGTTCTTGTGCACTGCACTCCCCCTCGGTGAGATCTATACACTCATGAAGTTTCATGATCCTAGCTATAATACTTTTAGAGATATACTCCGGACAAGATTCATATATGAAATACAACAAAGGGCAATGAATTAAAAAATAGGCCAGGTAGAGTTATGGTTCTTGTGCACTGCACTCCCCCTTGGTGAGATCTATACACCCATGAAGGTTCATGATCCTAGCTATAATACTTTTAGAGATATACTCCGGACAAGATTCAAGTATGAAAAACAACAAAGGGCAATAACTCAAAAAATAGGCCAGGTAGAGTTATGGTTATTGCGCACTGCACTCCGTATTGATGAGAAGAATATAACTGCCAAGTTTAAAGTCAATCGGACTTACGGTGACAGAGTTATGCTCCGGACAAAGAAGTGGACACCGCCTGGACGCCCGGACGACCGGACGCCCGGACACCCGGACGACCGGACGCCCGGACGCCCGGACGCCCGGACATCACGGGTGATCCCATAATACGTCCCGTCTTCGACGGGCGTATAAAAATGTCTAAGTTCAAGGGGGAAAAATTCTTGAAACAGGGGGAATTTTTAATTCAATATTGGGTCTTTCAAACTTCAACATGTGGTTCATCTTTGTATAAAGTTTCAATGGTATTAAAGCAAAACTGGAGGAGGAGTTTGCAACACAAAATTGTTAACATAATTTGTTGTATACGAGTCAAAAGCATAAATAATATGTAAGTTCAAGGGAAAATAATTCTTGAGCCAGAGGAAATAAGACTTCAAAATTGCGTCTAGCAAAACTTCAGCATTGGTTTATCTTTGTATAAAGTTTCAATGGTATTGAAGCAAAACTGAAGGCAGAGTTAGCAACACAAAATTGGTAGTAAAATTAGTAGTATATGTGTACAAAGCATTAATAATGTCAAAGTTCAAGGGGACATAATTCTTGAACCAGGGGAAATACGACTTCAAAACTGCGTCTTTCAAACTTCAACATGTGGTTAATCTTTGTATGAAGTTTCAATGGTATTGAAGCAAAACTGAAGGCAGAGTTAGCAACACAAATTCGGTAGAATAATTAGCTGTGTATGTGTCCAAGCATAAATAATGTCAAAGTTCAAAGGGAACTTAATTCTTTAACCAGGGGAAATACGACTTCAAAACTGCGTCTTTCAAACTTCAACATGTGGTTAATCTTTGTATGAAGTTTCAATGGTATTTAAGCAAAACTGAAGGCAGAGTTAGCAACACAAATTTGGTAGAAGAACAGGACTTTATCCCCTTTATTATTTTAAGCAACAATCCTCAAGGCCCCTTTTCCCTTGTTTCATGATGGATCCACTCCATTTCCAAAAGAAAGATACAGTGCTCCATATAAGGTCCGTTTTTCCGTAATTAACGGACGTAGTTTTGCTAGTTACGCTTATTTTTCAGCGAATTGCCGTACAAGTTACAGACTGTTAATCATGTGTACGGGCATTATTAGGTATGAATGCGTGAAGAAAAGGGAACTTACTGTTGTAGCATTTCAAGTAATCACTCTGCAATTTCCAATGTTGCCTAAAATCCCCGTTATTTTGTTATTGCGTTCCCTGATTACCGATCGAATTTCCATCTCTTTCCGTGATATTGGAATGCAGACCGTTGGAAAATTTTGTCAACAATGACGGTACCTGGCATTGAATCTCTTTCTAATTTAATGTCGTGAGCGATTTGAAACCAAGCGTTGAGACTACATCGCAAAATGTCGGGACACAAAACTTTGGCGAGTTTTTTTCAGTCGTCTACGGACAAATCCCTCCCAAAGCCAGAAGAAATCATAAGACCAATTATAGAGGAAATTGTTTGCTCAATCGTGGAGAAACATTTTGGAAGGCATGGGAAGTTTAGGGCGTAATACGTATATATTGATTCACCCACAGCAGTTTGTTCTTGCCGGTTTGGTCATCTGTTTGAAACGAGAAATCAGTGATGATTCTGGATAGAATTGGCTTCTTGCTTAATTAAATGGAATTTGTGATACAAAACCGAAATGAAAATAAATTAAAATTTTGTTGCTGAGTAGAATGTAAAATCGATTCGAGATGATTCATAGAAGTTATGGAAGAGTTCGAGTGTCTACTACAGTAGATACTCGTATTTTATGAAAATTTCATATTTGATACTAAAAGTATTCTGGTACTGATCCTCATATCAAGTACTGATTTAAAATCATTTGGATCAGTACAGTACTGATGCCTCTTGAAATTAACTGGAGCTCTGAAGATACCTTATGACCCTACATTCATCCTGTGAAATTTTCATCAGAATCTGACAATAATTGTGGACTTTATCACAAAAACAGTATTGTTTTGAATGAAAATCAATAAGGCCCCTTTTCCTGTGTTTTCTGATGGATCAATTTCATTCCAAAAGGAACTTTCCTTACAACCCTACAATTGTCCTGTGAAATTTAAAAGACAATTTGATAATGATTGTGATCTTCATCACATACACAAGAATGTTTTGAATGATAATCTGTAAGGCCCCTTTTCCTGTGTTTCTAATGCCATAATTATTCCATGCATCTTTGAAGGGAATCCGATAAAACTGTTGACTTTATTGTGTTAACAAAGATATTAAAATCAAGTTCTCATATTGCCCCTTTTCCTGTGATATTTTACTGTCGGTTTTATCATTCTGTGAAAGTTAAAAGTGAATCCGATGAAATATTGGGACTTCATTATGTTTCCTAGAATATTTTAAAAAAAATCACATGGCCCCTTTTTACATGATAGTTCATGGATTGTACCCAGTTCTGAAAGAACCATTTAATTGATTGTACAATCATTCTGTGAAATTTTTAAATGAATCTTGGTGTAAAGATTTTAAAATAAAATTTTCATAAGGCTCCTTTTCCTGTGATACTTGAAGGATCAGGTCTCATGTCAGCATCAACAATCGTGATTATTGTACAATGATTCTGTGAAGGTTTGAAGAAAATCCAATGAAAGCTCTGGACTTAGTTAAAAGGATTATAGATTAAATTCTCAAAAGGCCCCTCTTCCCATGATACTAGATAGATCACGCCTAATTTGAAAAGAAAGAATCCTCATGATGGAATAATCATTCTGTGAAAGTTTAAACAGAATCTTATGAAAACTTTTGACTTTATTGTGGTACAAGGAATTTAAAATTAAATTTCATAATGCTCCTTTTCCTGTGATACTTGACAGATCAGGTCTAATGGGAACATCAACAATCATTATTATTGTACAATTATTCTGTGAATAATTGAAGAAAATCCGATGAAAGCTCTGAACTTGGTAACAAGGGAATTTTCATAAGGCCCCTTTTCCTGTGTTTCTTGACAGTTCAAACCCTGCTATGAAACGAGTGATTGTTATGACCTTCCAATCATTCTTTGAAAGTTTCAACAAAATCTGATCAAAGCTGTGGGCATCATTGTGCTAACAGGGTTTTATTAATTGAATTTTCATATAGCCCCTTTTCCCATGTTACTTGATTGATCTGAACCAATTCCAAAGGGAACTCTACTTACAAAAGTATAATTATTCTGTTTGAGTATAAAGACAATCCCATGAAATCTGTGGACTTACAAGCATTAATTAAGATTTTTTTAATTGAATTTTCCTAAGGCCCCTTTTCCTATGTTTCTCAATGGATCTAACCCAATTTGAAAGGTACAATCCTTATGATGGTACAATCATTATGTGAAAGTTTGAAGTCGATAAGGTGAAATCTAGGGCCATGATGTGTTAACTAAGATTTTTTTATTAAACTTTCATAGGGACCCTTTTCCCATGAAACTTGATGGATCAAACCCACTTCTGAAAGGAACAATCCATTTCATGTAATAATCATTCTGTGAATGTTTGAAGAGAATTTGTTGAAAACTGTGGACTCTATTGTGTTTACAAAGATTGTTTTAATCAAATTTTCATAAGGCCCCTTTTCCCGTGGTCCTTGACTGATCATACCCTATTTTGAAAGGAACAATCCTTATGATAGTTCAATCATTCTGTGAAAGTTTGAAGAGAATCCGATGAAAACTGTAGACTCTAGAGTGTTAACCAAGATTTCTTGAATAAATATTAATTAGGCCCCTTTTCCCATGTTTTTGACCGATCATACCCAATTTCAAAAGGAAAGATCATTATGATGGTGCAATCATTCTGTGAAAGTTTGAAGAGAATCTGATGAAAACTGTTAACTCTAGATTATTGATGAGGATTTTTTACAAAATTTTCATAAGGCCCTTTTTCCTGTTTTTTCTTGACGGATCATACCCAATTTCCAAAGAAACAATCCTTGTGATAGTACAATCACTCTGTGAAAATTTGAAGAGAATCTGATGAAAACTGTGGAGTCTAGAGTGTTGACAAGGATTTCTTAATAGATTTTTCCTATTTTCATAGGTCCCCTTTTCCTGCGATACTTACAACAAACCAAATTTCAAAAGGAACAATTCATATAGAGGTACAATCATTCTTTAGAGGTTTTAAGAGAATCAACGAAAACAGTGGACTGAATTGTGTCAAGAATTTTTTGTATAAGGCTCCTTTTTACATGATACTTGACGGATTGCACCAAAGAATCATCCAAACAATCTGTGAAAGTTTGAAGTGAATAAAGTGAAATTAGCAACATCATTGTGTCAACTAGAATATTTAGAAAAGTTTTTCACAGAAAAGATCCACTGTCAAAATCAATAATCATAATAATGGTACAATCAATCTGTATAATCTGTGGACTTTGTGTTAATGAAGATTATATAGTGAAATTTTCATAGGGCCCCTATATCTGATACTTTACAAAACAAACCAAATTTCAACAGAAACAATTCTCATTAAGTCACATTCATTCTTCAAAAGTTTACAGAGAATCATTGAATTGATTAAATGGGAATTAACGCCACTTTTAACAGTATTTCAGTCATATCCCGGTAGCTTGAGCATCTGACATTGGATTCCTGATGTACCTAATGATGGTACGAAAATTCTGTGAACGATTGGGCAGAATCCTACAACAAGAGGACCATGATGGTCCTTAATTGCTCACCTGAGGCATCTGTAAAATACAGTACTTTTTGTCTACCTTGATTTCACTAAACTTTAATTACTGTCTTCAACTTCAATGGGTGTAATTTTAGCAACCTCAGTAGAGAACAATCTGGATTTACTATAAATTAAATATGAATGCATTACAACGTAAACATTAGGAGAGGAAGATATTCGAACATGCTCTTATTGAGAGTTTTTCACAAAATTGGATGCCTTCGGAAGGGCCATGTTTGTCGAAAAGATAATAATGTTATTCATGTTTTTAATGTAAATGCTCTAGGACCTGTCTTTAAGATAAAGAATTTTTTCAATGCAATTTATGCAATTTTCGCATGAGCAGAGACATTTTTTATCCTCAAAGCATATTTTCCTGTAACATAGTATGGAATCATTTAGTCTTGCTACATACCAAATATGAATGCCCTTCACCATATATTTCAGAAGGAGAAGACTTTTGAAGTTGCTCTAATTGGGTGTTTTCCAAAATTTTGGACCTCTGGGGCAGTGCCATGTTTAATCCCAGGGCTAAGATTTTAGCTAATATGGTAGAGAACCATCTGGTTATGCTATATACCAAATATGTATGCCGTAGACTTTGTAGATTGGGGGGAAAAGACTGTTGAACATGGTCTAATTGAGAATTTTACAAATTTTGGACACGCAAGAAAGGGGTGTTTTTAATCTACAGGCATAATTCAATCAAAATTGATTGATAACAGCCAGGCTATGCTACACTTAAAATATAAATGCGCTCTGCCTTAAAATGAAGATTCCCCAATTTTGGACCCCTAGTGCAGGGCCGTTTTGGAACCTAGGAGGACAGCTTTTAGTGATATAGTACAAAACCATCTAGTTATGCTACATACCAAATATGAATATCCTAGACCTTATAGTTTAAGAGGAGAAGTCTTTTGAAATTGCTCTAATTAAGCATTTTTCCAAACTTTGGACTTCAGGGGTGGGGCCATTTTTGACCCCCGAGTTTAAATATTTAAAAACTTGGTAGAAAACCATATGATTAAGCTCTATATGAAATATGAATACCTTTGTCCTTGTAGACTATGAATAAAACAACAACAAAGATTTACTAAAATTTCCCATTTTCATATGCCGTGGTTACAGGAGTTTTTAAACGGAATTAAATTCTTATAACAACTTTTTAAGAGCTTCACCCAAGGAACATCCCTGCAAAGTTTCAGCTTGATTGGCCAACTGGTTCAGGTAGAGAAGATTTCTATATATTATTAAAGATTTATTAAAGATTCCCATTTGCAAATGCCGGGGCATCCAGAGTTTTAGACGGAATTAAATTCTTTTCACAACTTTTGAAGAACTTTATCCAAAGATCATCCCTGCAAAGTTTCAGCTTGATTGGCCTACTGGTTTAGGATGAGAAGATTTTTGAAAATTTACTAAAGATTCCCTTTTTCAAATGCCGTGACAGAGTTTTTGACGGAATTAATTTCTTTTAACAACTTTTGTAGAACATCACCAAAGGAACATCCCTGCAAAGTTTCAGCTTGATTGGCCTACTGGTTTAAGAGGAGAAGATTTTTAAAGAAATTGTGGACGGACGGACAGACATACGGATGGACGACGCACAACAACCGATCACAATAGCTCACCTCGCACTTTGTGCTCAGGTGAGCTAAAAACTGTGGATTTTTTGCAGTACAAGGATTTTAAACAAGAATTTTCATAAGCCTTTTCCTGGGATCTTGACAGATCAGGTCTTGTGACAACATCAACAATCGTAATTATTGTACAATCATTCTGTGAAATTTGAAGAAAATCCGATGAATAGTCTGGACTTGGTAACAAGGATTTCTAAATGAAATTTTCATAAGGCATCTTTTCCCGAGCTCATTTCAAAAAAAATGATCATCAAGACCTTACAATCATTCTGTGAAAGTTCCAACGAAATCCAACCAAAGCTATGGGCTTTATTGGGTAAACTGGAATTTTTTAATCAAATTTTCATACCACCCCTTTTCCAATGTTACCTAATGGATCAGACCTAATTTCGAAGGGAACTATCCTTACAAAAGTATAATCATTCTGTGAGAGTAAGAAGACAACCTGATGAAATCTGCACTTGAAAGCATTGATCAAGATTCTTTATAAGATTAAAAGACTTAGGACATTCTTGTGTTAATAAAATTTTCCTACACCCTCATTTCCAGTATTTTTTGACCGATCAGACCAAATTTGGAAAGGGACAATCCTTATGACAGTACTATCAGTCTGTGAAAGTTTGAAGAGAATCTGGTGAAATCCAGGGACATCATTGTGTTTTCTAAGATTTTTTTAATTGAACTTTCATAAAGCCCCTTTTCCTGTGTTACTTGATGGATAAGGCCAACCTTCAAAAGGCACAATCCTTATGATGATACAATCATTAAGTGAAAGTTTGAAGAGAATCTGATGAAAACTGTTGACTCTAGAGTTTTAACTAAGATTTTTTAAATCAAACTTTCATAAGGCCCCTTTCCCATATTTCTTGATGGATCATACCTAATTTGGAAAGGAACAATCATAATGATGATACAATCATTCTGAGAAAATTTCAAGAGAATTTGATGAAAACTGTGGACTCTAGAGAGTTAACAAGGATTTTTCGATTTAATTTTCATAAGGCCCCTTTTCCCCATGTTTCTCAATGGATCAGACCCAATTTCGAAACGAATGATCTTTATAGTGGTACAATCAGATGAAAACTATGGACTCTTAACAAGAAATTGGAGTGTTAACAAGAATTTTTAACTAAATTTTCATTTGGCCCCTTTTTCCACATTTCTTGACGGATCATACCCAGGGTTTACCCTGGTGATTGCCATTCTTGCCAATGGCTCATAATAAGCCTCATATTTCAAGTAAATTTCCTTGATTGCCAGGTAAAAGAACCTAGCCAAATGTATGTCTTTCTTTGCTAATTTTGCGTCATGGATCCCATAATCAGGTCACTAGTTAAAATATGAACCTCAAAATACAGTTTCCCCATTTAATTATTTTATTTATACCACTGACGAGTTAGAAAATGGAAAGGGAAAATTCATTTATTTGTTACAAAAAAAGATTTGGAATTGTGAGAATGACTTATTGTAAAACATACCAATGCAAGCCAAAAGTGGGGATGACTTGATTCAGTTTTTATTTCCTACATCAAACATAGGAAATTTTAACTAACCCACTACCAAACAAAATTTTAGACTGGTCCAAATGATAGAAGTTGCAGACAACAATTTAAGTTGGTGGAATTTAATAATGGTACAAAACATTGTGAGCATTGAAGAAATTGCTTCATTGTAAACATTTTTTCTGGGTTTTGTTCTTAACCCATTCCCACACATGGACGCTTTAAACGCCATCTCAATCTAAAGCTTTGGAAACATTGTGGAAAATGAGGAAATTGCTCGTTACAAGTAATTTCTTCATTTTCCACAATATTTTATTTCTAAAAAGTTGAAAAAATCTAGAATTTCATTACCTTTAAATTATCGTCTGCAACTTCTCTGAATTTGGACCAGTTTAAAATTTTATTGTGTGGGAATGGATTAAAGGAGCTCAAAATGCAGGATTGTGCAGGAATGGGTTGAATTAATTTAGATGAAATTAAACAAGAGGGCCGTTTGCCCTTGGGCGTTCACCTAAGATAAAGGCTCTTTTTCTTTCAACAGTCTAATTTCATGTTAAGGTTAGGATTATGATACAATTGGGCCACACTTACATATAAAGACTGTGAACCTTTGGATCCAAAAGTCTAAATTACAAATTCCAAGGCTCTGCCCCTGGAGACCCAAGGATCATGATTTTAGCTACTTTGTAAGAGATCAATATACTGATGCTTCATGAAAAATATCAAGGCTCTATGCCTTCTGGGTCAAGAGAAGATTTTAAAAGATTATTTTGAAATTTCAATTTTGTTGCCATGGCAACCAGAGTTTTTAATGTATTTCAATTCTTTTAGCTATTTTTAAGGGGGCCCACTTAAGAAACATTTCTGCCAAATTTGGTTCAAAATCAGCCCAGTGGTTAGGGAGAAGATGTCATTTAACAAGAGGCCCATGAGGGCCTGAGACGCTCTACTGGTTATCAAGTTTTCCGTTAAAGAAATCTGATATTTAAGGAAGTTAATTGCTCAAAGAAGAATGCATAAAGAAAAAAAAAGGGGCTTTATCCCCTTTATCATTTTAAGCAACAATCCTCAAAAACACTTTTCCCATGTTTCATGACGTATCCACTCCATTTCCAAAAGAAACTTACCTTATGACCCTACAATCCTTATGATGGTACAATCTCTCTGAGAAAGTTTGAAGAGAATCCGATGAAAACTGTGGACTCTATCGCGTAAACGAAGATTTTTAATTGAATTTTTAATTAAATTTTCATAAGGCCCCTTTTCCCGTGTTTCTTGATGGATCATACCCATTTTCGAAAGGAACGATCCTTATGATGGTACAATAATTCTGTGAAAGTTTGAAGAGAATCCAATGAAAACTGTGGACTTTATCCCGTAAACGAAGACTTTTTAATTAAGTTTTAATTAGGCCCCTTTTCCCGTGTTTCTTGATGGATCTGACCCAATTTCGAAAGGAACGATCCTTATGATGGTACAATCATTCTGTGAAAGTTTGAAGAGAATCCGATGAAAACTGTGGACTTTATCGCGTAAACAAGGAAAAGTTTAACGGACGGACGCACGGACGCCGGACGGGAAAAAGCCATCGCTACAGCTCTAGTGGCCTTCGGCCAGTAGAGCTAAAAATCGTTCTTTATTTCTATATACACCCAACCCCCCTGGGGCTCCGCCCCTGGGGATCCTAGGATCATGATTTTAGCTTTTTTAAAAGAGGCCAATATACTGATGCTTCATGCAAAATATCAAGGCTCTACACCCTCTGGGTCAGGAGGAGAAGATTTTTAAAGATTATTTTTAAATTTCACTTTTGTTGCCATGGCAACCAGTTTTAAACAAATTTCAAATCTTTGAGCTATTTTTGAAGGGGACCACCTAAGAAACATTTCTGCCAAATTTGGTTCAAATTGGCCCAGTGGTTTGGGAGGAGATGATGTTTAAAGAAATTGTTGACGGATGACACACGATGCACGACGCAGTTATATCGCGACGGCTGGAGCACCTAACAATGGATTCCTGGTATTTCTCACACCAGTACCGCCCTCACATCCTTTCCTAGCCTCCAGCTGCTATCCCATATAGGTCTACAATTATTGACCAATTGGGTGGGAAACAAATAGTCGGAAAGGATGAGTGCCGCCGTCGGGGATCGAACCCGGGACCTCTAGATTGACAGTCCGACTCGCTACCAACTGCGCTATGACGACGTTTATACACAAATTTCAAATGAATGTTCTCAGTAATACAAGAGGTTGTACGCTTGAAAATTATCCAGGGACAACCAGTGATTTGCCAACTTACCAAGGCTGTGTTTTAGCAATATTGACTCCAAGAAATCATAAATGCCCCTAGTTTTTCAAGACTATGGAAACACTGTTCCTTTGGCTCGAAAGCCCTTGTAGCCACGTTATTTAGGAGGTCCATAAATTTTGAAAAATGTCCCCACTTTTTTTAGACCATGGAACAATGTCCCCTTGGTTCAAAGCCAAAGATCACTGAACAACAAATTTTTGACCTTTAGCTATTTCGACACTCTTACCCACATACACTGACTTGTGGTAGTGACAACAATGTCATATTCATCGCAAGTGCATATTCAAGTGGACTTGACAAAAATTTCAAATTTTTTGGATGAGAAGCAGGGTAGGTGGCAAGGTTTTGGGAATATCTCAGCCCAGCTAAAAGTGTGACTTGTTACATGTGAATGATGTTAAAAGTTCAATAATTTCATCAACCACTGTATAGGCAACATTTAGTAAGTAAAATGAATGAAGGTTACATAAAAAGGTACCCAATACAGTGAGTTTGTCATTTAAATTATTTCACTTAGTAGACTAATAGAGTGATAATCCAACAAGGAATCTATAGGTAATATATAGAGAAGCATTAAGGAATGAGTGATAATAGAAACTCATGATCACCTGTTTGATCACCTGTTTGGTTGAAATCCTCGTCATATTCTAGATCAGAATCAGACTCTGTATCTTCTCTTTGTCTCTTCTTTCTATCACTTTCAGGTAGACTTATCCCATTCACATCTCCTCTCAAAAGGGATCCATTTATGGCAACCATTTGGCTTCTATGGACTGTTGAATTAGCTTCTTTGTTACCACAACTCTTGCTTTTAGGTGTAGTGAAATGGAGACTTCTTTTAGGTTTTGGTGACATACTTTCCATGTCTAAAATCATAGATAACATTCAAAGGACTTTACTGTACATTTTTCAATAACAAATAGGACCAAGGTTAAAGTATGTCATGCCCTAACTCAAACACCATCATCCCTTTTTGTTCCAAAACAGCAAATCTAAGAATGGCTAATCATAAAAACAGGCACATGAGGGCTTATATTGCTCCAAAGTTACTTTGAATACCCATTGAAAATTCAATCAACCTTTCAAAGTCTCATCTCAGAAATTGGACTAGAAAGACAGTCTTATCATGTTTAAAGATATCTATGCCAGAAGTGTAGTGACTTCATGGAAAGGGTGGTTATCATAACATCTCACCTAGTTACCTACTTTATTAACCATGAAACCCAATATCAAATATAAAAGAGATCATGGAAACAAACATTCTGAACAATAATAAAGACCTTTGATACAAACATAAGGGCCTCTACAGAGCACCATTTCCCATGAAACTTAACAAATCAGACCCACTTGACAAAGACGCTATCCTATATAGTCCAACTCCGCATTTTCGCGGACGTCACATTTTCGCGGTAGTCGGAAGATCTCGATTTTTTTTCTTAACGCGCCCTCTGCCGGTTGTTTACTTATACAAATTATGTAAACAAAGTACACATCGTCTGTCAAACTTGAAGAAAACAACAATGTATGGTATTTCGGTGAGAAATTTATAAAAAAAATATTTACCCATGCAAAATCAAAAAAAAAAAAAACCCTGAAAATAAGTTGAATTTAGCTATTTGTCTTTTTAATCTTAAAATAACTGATGTTACTCCCTTAACACTTTCCTGGACAAACCCTGGATTTTACGTCTCTGTGATTTCATACTTGAGAAAACATCATGGAAAAAGGAGAAATTGCTAGTCACAAGCAATTTCTCGTTTTTCCACAATATTTTCTACCACAAGGGATGATCAGATTTCAACTTGCATGCATTTGTCATTGTCTTCTGGAACCTCTTTCAAATTGGACCAGTCTAAAACTTCACAAAACAGGAAAGGGTTAAAAAAGAAATGTTACTTTAGAATTAATTGCTGTTTATTATTTGAAAGATAATTACAGGGTTTTCGTTTGACCCGAGACCTCGGGTTTTAACGCACAGAAATTCAAAAAAATGCAATTTTGACGCTTGAAAATTTGTCACTGTGCGTCATTTTGACTCTCGAAAATTATCAGCCATGCGTCAAGGGTCATCATAAGTGTGCCAAAATTATTGGAAAATGGTTAATTGATTATAAAAATATACACCCCGTCAAGTTTAACACCAAGCTTGATAGGCAATTAGCACTTCCCAGTGATGAACATGCATCGGTGATCGTCATTGACAGGTACTTGACACCTGTGAAATTAATGATGAAACCCATTTTCAGAGATCTAATCCTACTGAAATTTACTTATTTGCTATTTCTTTAATAAAAAGCTCAAATAATATAATCAAGAAGTAAAGTGAGCCCAAAGAAAATATTGCCCAAGAAATGACATTGGTTTTCGTGCATAAACTCGGCACTTCTTTTTATAAGAAATTAAAATAATTTGATCCTCTTAGTGCTCTTAAGATTTTTTAAAACTGATTCAAACTAATAATATGTATAAAAACTAAACTTTCCCTAAAATTTAACTTATATTGAAAATAGAATACTGTCAGATTGGAGAAATGTTTCAATCTGAGACAGAGTTTATTCTAAGGCACCATTGCTGAAAAAAAAACATACAATCACTTTTAACCCATTCCAACACAGCAAAATTTTAGACTGGTCCAAATTGAAAGAAGCTGAAGGCGACAATTTCAAGTTGATGGAATTTTGAATTTTTTCGTCTTTTTGGATAGAAAACATTGTGTATAATGAAGAAATTGCTTGATACAAGCAATTTCTTCATTTTCCACAATGATTTCCAAAGTTTTTTTCTTGAGGGGCGTAAAAAGGAGGGATTGAGTTGGAATGGGTTAAGGCACCATTGCTAACAAGGTTTTAAGTTTTTTTTTCTAAATTGCTCGCTGGGAGGGGGGGGGGAATATCGCATTTTGACTCTTTGGATTTCAATTTTGACTCTTGGAAATTTTGGGCCAATGGTCAATGACTCTTGACTTTTTGGTACTAATGAAAACCCTGAATTAGTGTTACTACACTGATTTATGCTACATACTGGCCTCCATATTAAGACATTTCCAACATCCGCGAAAATATGACGTCACGATTTAAAATGGCAACCTTGACACTGTCAGCATGTCTAGGTAATCTTGTCCAGCAGTTTAACATCAATATCATTAACCTTGTTGCCGATTGATTGATTAGAGAATAAGGTAATGTTGTATGATATCTTTTATTTTATTTGTCTTTTATTTCAAGATGGTTCTTAGTTCATTAAGTTGTGCCGCGAATATACGACGAGCCAGGCTATATAGTTCAATCATACTAAAAGTTCGAAGAAAATAATAAAGACTGAGGGCATTGTGGCAACAATTTTTTTATTACAAAATTTTCATAAGGCTCCTTTTCTCCTCAAACTATTGAAGTTTGGAGGGCATCTGATAAAGACTGAGGTCAATGTTAATGAGGAATTTGTAATGAAATTTTCATACAGCCCCTTTTCCTGTGATAACACAGATCAAACCCAATATGGAAAGAAACAATCCTAAAGATGGTACAAACATTCTGTAAAAGTTTGAGCAATTTCCTATGAAAACTGTGGATTTTGTTGTGGTACAAGGATTTTAAATGGAATTTTCATAAGGCTCCTTTTCCTGTGGTACTTGACAGATCAGGTCTTGTGACAACATCAACAATCGTAATTATTGTACAATCATTCTGTGAAAGTTTGAAGAAATCCGATGAAAGCTCTGGATTAGGTAGCAAGGATTTTTAAATGAAATTTTCATAAGGCCCCTTTTCCTGTGTTTCTTGACATCGAACAAAGTCTGATACCAGCTCAGGGGAAGGTGACACGAAATAAAAAGGGTTTGATTTAAAAGAGCAATATATAGTTATTTTTGGAAATAACAACTTCGCTCGCTAAGGAGCTTCGAACGGAGTAAATTTTCCGGCATAGTGCATAGCGATCCGCTATTGGCGATTTATCTTTGCCCACTGAACAGAAACTCACCATCGATCTCCCGCATTGCATCGAAATCGTCTTCAAAGTCTGCTTCAAAATCGTCCTCCATATTAAAATCAATTAAGTATGATATTGTCTCTCTGTAATAGTAGTTAAAATGTGCTTCCCGCCATTTTATTTATTTATATGTTGTGTATGTTTCCGGGTTGAACTAAAAGTAGAAAGAGTTCTGGTACACTCAGCCGTATTATACTCTAAAGAGTTTGAAAACATTTAATTAAATGCTCCGATGATCACGTTTGATTCAATAAAGCAAATTATCATAACTTATAAAACATAGAGATTGTGCTTGTTTTAACAAAACTCGCCAAAAGAATTAAGAAATATAACATAAATTGGTGAACTAATTTTGCATATCATTGCGCTAAAGTCCGGGACCCTCCGGATAGGTAATGAAACAACAGAATATTGCAGATTATATTTTCTCGATGCAGCGTATATCTATTATTCAGAACTGTTTTAACCCGTTCCCACACAAGCCCTCATTTTTACACCGCTCAATAGTTTTTGATAACATTGTGAAAAATGAAAACTTGCTTGTTTCAATGCATGCTTCATAGTTACCAATATTTTCTATCACAAAAGTCGAAAAAAAAAAAAACAACAACTAACAATTCCATCAATTTGAAATTGTCGTCTGCAGGCCCATTTAATTTGGACCAGTCTAAATTTTGTTGTGTGGGAATGTGTTCAAAAAAAGTATTTCACCCTTCCTAATCAACATGAACAATTTCTGAATACCTAAGACTCTAAAGATTTTTGGTACAGATTAAAAGGAAGTATTTAATGTACTTGCTATTGTTTGAGAACATTAATGTAATCAAACTAGTACACGAAAGAGTAATGGTACATAGTTAAAAGAAATATATATAATAAAATTAGTACTTTAAAGAGTTATATTGCAGTTTAAAAGAGGCATTTTCTGGACTACAAGTTATCTTTAAACATTGAAATAATCAAAATCGTACTTTAAAGACTTACGACACAGATGAAGGTTACACTCCTGTCCGTTTTTGCCTCATTAATTAAAGAGCAAAAAGGGCCCACTTTCACAATCTGTAGCTCCTCCCAAAAGTTTCGTTGGGCCTTAAATCTTAGTCCGTCTTAAAGAGCAGTCTTTGATCTTGAATTACAGGCCAGGAAAATGGTATCATTAGGGATAAAGTTTTTCGCAAATCTTCATTCTACAAAATTGACCAAAAAAATGCAATTTAAATTTTAAACCAAGTTAAATCATCTTTAAAAAAATTATCAAAAATACACACAAAATCTTTTAAATTGGTGTTGGTAACAAATTTGGAATGTTGACAATAAGTCTAAGTAAAAAAACACACAGAAAAAGGTAAATAGGCTTAACAGGACAGTGTTCAAAAAGGGTACCCCATACACAAAAATATCAGAAATGGCCTTGGCACCTTCAAATTAATATAGCTGCAGTGTATTTTTGTAACCCATTACCAGATGGCAATATTTTAAACTGGTCCAAATTGAAAGGACTTACAGACGACAATTTAAAGCGTATGAAATTTTTAAAAAAAGTAAGTCTCTGGGTAGAAAACATTGTGGAAAGTGAAGAAATTGCTTGTGACGAGCAATTTCTTCATTTTCAACAATGTTTTTAAATTCATAAATCTAAAGCTCATGAAATATTATATTTTTTCAACCTTCTAGGTCAAGAAAACATTGTGGAAAATAAAGAAATTGCTTGTTACAAGCAATTTCTTCATTTTCAACTACATGTATGTTTTCCCAATTGTTTCCCTTCGGGGCATCCGAAAGCGTCATTGTGCAGGAATGAGTTAAAGACATTAGATTTTCTGAAATGTTCACTCTTTTGCTTGTTGTTGTTGTTGTGATGATTTAAGTTAAGAAGTTGCTGAATCCAACACTGGACCATTGATGATGAAACAATGAAAAGGGGCTCTTTACGGGGTATACCCAAATAGGGTTAGGGTTTAGAAGCTTATCAACTTAATTTCAAGAGTGTCATAGGCTGGCAGCCAATCCAATCAATGCCTTTCTGGTCATGTGACTGAGAGGGTGACATTGGCAGGGTAGGTATAAAAGAGGATGAAAATGCCTCTCTTGACCAAAATTAGTTACTCATTCATTATCTGCACATTACAAGAAAATATTGAATTCAATTGAATTCACCCTGGTTAAACGGGAAAGACTTAGATGAGTTTCAGCAAACTGCTTTTACAAAAAAGGGAATACATTTCAGCTACTGAAAAGAAGGAAGCACCCAGGACTTTCATAAGAAACGGATGAAAGGGCCAATATCATTTTTGCTGCAGACCACAATGTTTCGAAAGAAAATAGCTATAACCTATGACCACACGTATGGCGACACAAAGTCGCAGCTTGGAATGCGGGACTTTTACAACTCCCTCTCAAAGAATGGAACGTGACAAGACATGCCGACCCAAACCGTTTATCCGTTTGCCAAGAACCAAAAGTATGTAACATTCACTTCATTGAAAGAATGTTTCTATTCAATACAAAGCGTTAGACGGACTTCACATGGGAAGATGTGATATGATATAAGAATGCAATGAAACACTGTCATTGTAGAAATGGCAAGAAGGGGGCAGGGTGATATATCCAAAACATTGAAGGACTTGCGCTTAATAAGAGCCTAAACCGTGGAATCTTACGCTGTAAATTGTAGTAACTGTGCCACTTATTCTCTTCTATGTGATTGGAGTTCCTGCTTGGATGCCTATTCAAAATTGCTCAGCCCTGCCAACATAACATATCTCTGAATGACTGAGAATGATATAGGCATTGTTAGAGGTGATCTTGCAGATGAGACTCAGTGTGAGTTCCAGGGCATCCACACAAAAGTGTGAAGCATTTAACAGCGCAGCATCTGCTACTCTAAGCAAAAGAGTAAGCTTCAGCCGGACCTTCACAAGAAGGCTTTCGGCCCAAAATTTGCATTCAAACAACGCTTTCGACAAAGGGGTCAAAAAGAATATATGGAAAATAACAGGAACAGGGCTTGGAGTTTGGGTAAAAAGCATTTTAAACAGATTTCAGTACGCCAAATGAAGACCAAGAAATACAGAAAAACTGACTGGTACAGAAAGAAGCGTCTTAGAAGAAGAACTGTCATGGAATTTCAATACCATGAGGCTAGGAAAAACAGAAATGAAACAGGGTATATGGGCAATGATGACATACATAATTATGCACAGATTGTGAACTAGAGGCGAAAGGACAACAGATAGAGATTTAGTAAACAGAAAACAAGATGGGATGAGAGATGACAGCAATTTCTGTCTGGTGGAAAGCAACACCACTGATGAGGCTTGATGCTAGCTGAAACAGAGTAAATACTGATGAAGTGCAATGTTAGCCCAAGGCTGGCCGTCTAGTGGTGAATTGCTGTCATTTGAAGTACTATCCAGGGGTAACAAGAGGTGCAGACGAGCTATTATGACAACATTGGCCAAAATTGATGCATTCTGGGGGATCAGAGTATTGCAAATAGGGTGAAAACTGAAATTTAAATGTTTTTTCAAAAATTTAAATTAAAATTTCACTTACCATAAAAGAATTTTATTAAAATCCAATTCTACACTATCTATTCTATTAATGTTCAAAATTTGAAAAGAAAATTCACAAAAATACGGCCAATATCACCGTTTTTGTATAATCCACCCTGCTTCATATAGGTTACACTCCTGTCCGTTTTTGCCTCATTAAATAAAGAGCAAAAAGGGCCCACTTTCACAATCTGTAGCTCCTCCCAAAAGTTTCGTTGGGCCTTAAATCTTAGTCCGTCTTAAAGAGCAGTCTTTGATCTTGAATTACAGGCCAGGAAAATGGTATCATTAGGGATAAAGTTTTTCGCAAATCTTCATTCTGCACATCAACCCATGAAATTGTTAAGGCTCGGAAGTGAAAGTCTTGTAGGATACCACCTTCAAATGTCAGTTTCTACAAGGAAATAGTTCCCTGATTAAAGCTTTGAATCACATGCATGACATGCAGCAGTGATCTCTCACTCTGCAGAACCTAACATCAAGCAACTTGCTGTTGATTAAACGTTAAAACAGCATGACAAAAGGAGGAGATCAAATTTTCTTAATGGACTACTTTAGGGTACAACTACCCGGAAGTAATTCCGGAGTGGAGTTGACCCTGAAAAGAAAACAACATTGTATGGACAAATTGTAAAGGATCATTACAATAATGAAATATGTTCTCAACAAGTACTAAAAGGTTAAATTACGGATTGAAAGAAGAATTTACTGGACTTATATACGTTTAGTTACATTTTAATTTTTCAAATTAATACTGGATTCTGATCTGTTTAGAAAGATTGATTTAATTAAAAAAACACTCTTAAGAATTATGGTACAAACCGAAAGAAGTATTTGATGGACTCCAAATTGTTAAAGAACATTGAAATAATCAAATAAGAACTCTAATGAGTTAGGGTACAGTTTGAAAGAAGCACTAAATGGACTCGAAATTGTTAAAGAACATTAAAATAATCAAATAAGCACTTTAAAGAGTTATGGTACAGATTGAGAGAGGTATTTGATGGACTCCAAATTGTTAAAGAACATTGAAATAATAAAATAAGCAACCTGAAGAATTACGGAACAGTTTGAAAGAAGTACTTAATGTACTCCAAATTGTTGAAGAACGTTAAAATAATCAAACAAGCACTCTAATGAGTTAGGGTACAGTTTGAAAGAAGCACTTAATGGAGTCGAAATTGTTAAAGAACATTAAAATCATCAAATAAACATTCTAAAGAGTTAAGGTACGGATTGAAAGAAGTATTTGATGGACTCCAAATTGTTAAGGAACATTGAAATAATCAAATTAGCACTCTAAAGAGTTAGGGTACCGTTTGAAAGAAACACTTAATGGACTCGAAATTGTTAAAGAAAATTAAAATAATCAAATAGCACTCTTAAGAGTTATGGTACAGATTGAAAGAAGTATTTGATGGGATCTAAATTGATGAAGATCATTGAAATAGTCTAATTTGTACTTTAAAGAGTTATGGTACAGTTTGAAAGAAGAACTTAATGGACTCCAAATTGATAAAGAACATTGGAATAATCAAATAAGCATTCTTAAGAGTCATTGTACAGATTGAAAGAAATACTTAATGGACTCCAAATTGTTAAAGAACATTAAAATAATCAAATTAGTACTCTGAAGAGTTATGGTACAGTTTGAAAGAAGTATTTAATTGACTCCAAATTGTTAAAGAACATTGAAATAATCAACTTAGTACTCTAAAGAGTTATGGTACAGTTTGAAAGAGGTTTGTAATGGTCTCCAAATTGATGAAGATCATTGAAATAATCAAATTTGTACTCTAAAGAGTTATGGTACAGTTTGAAAGAGGTTTGTAATGGTCTTCAAATTGTTAAGGAACTCTGAAACAATCAAATTTGTACTCTAAAGAATTATGGCCCAGATTTTAAGGAAGTATTTAATGGACTCGAAGTTGTTAAAGAACATTGCTTAATCAAATAAACACTCTAAAGCGTTATGGGAAAGATTGAAAGAAGTATTTAATGGACTCCAAATTATTAAAGAACGTTGAAATTATCAATTTAGTACTCTGAAGAGTTATGGTACAGATTAAATAGAAGCAATTTAGGGTCTGCAACTTGTTAAAGAAATTTACAATAACAATATTAGTACTCTAAAGAGTTATGGTACAGTTTGAAAGAAGTATGAAATAGACTCAAAATTGATTAAGATCATTGAAATAATCAAATTTGTACCCTAAAGAGTTATGGTACAGATTGAAAGAAGTATTCAACCCATACCCACACGACAAAATTTTACACTGGTCCAAATTGAAAGAAACAGCAGATGACAATTTCAAGTTGATTTAATTTGATTTTTTTTATAGAAAATATTGTGGATGATGAAGATATTGCTGTATACAAAAAAAGTATTCATTCTCCAAAGTGTTTTCTAGAGCCTTTTTCTTAAGGGGCGTAAAAAGGAGGGATTATGTGGGAATGGGTTAATGGACTCCAAATTATTAAGGAACATTGAAAAAATCAAATAAGTACTCGAAAGAGTTATGGTTCAATTTGAAAGAAATAATTATGGACTCCAAATTGATTAAGAACATTATTATAATCAAATTTGTACTCTAAAGAGTTATGGTACAGATTTAAAGAAATGTTTAATGGAATTCAAGTTGTTAAAGAAAATTGAAATAATCAAATTTGTTCTCTTAGGATTTTAAATAGACTCCAAATTGTTAAGGAATTTCAAACAAACAAATTTGTATTCTAAATAATTATGGTACAGATTTAAAGAAGTACTTAATTGACTCCAAGTTGTTAAAGAACATTGAAACAATCAAATAAGCACTATAATGAGTTTTATGGTACGGATTGAAAGAAGTATTTAATGGACTCCAAATTTATAAAGAACATTTAAATAATCAAATAAGCTCTCTATAGAGTTATGGTACAAATTGAAAGAAGTACTAAATGGACTACAAGTTGTAAAAGAACATTGAAATAATCAAGTAACTTCTATAAAGAGCTACGGTACAGTTTGAAAGAGGTATGTAATGGACTCCAAATTGATAAAGATCATCGAAACAATCAAATTAGTACTCGAAAGAGTTATGGTCCAATTTGAAAGAAGTATTTAATTGACTCCAAATTGATAAAGAACATTATTATAATCAAATTTGTACCTTAAAGAGTTATGGTACAGATAAAAAGGAGTATTTAATTGATTCCAAGTTGTTAAAGAACGTTGAAATAATCAAATAAGCACTCTAAAGAGTTATGGTACAAATTGAAAGAAGTATTTAATGAACTCCAAATAGTAAAAGATCATTGAAATAATCAAATAAGCACTCCAAAGAGTTATGGTATAGATTGAAAAAAGTACTTAATGGACCTCAAAATGTTAAGGAACATTGGAACAATCAAATTGATACTCTAAAGAGTTATGGTACAGTTTAAAAGAGGTATGTAATGGACTCTAAATTGTAAAGATAATTGTATAATCAAATAATCACTCTAAAGAGTTATGGTACAGATTTAAAGAAGTATTAAAAAGACTTCAAATTGTTAAGGAACATGAAACAATTAAATTTGTATTCTAAATAATTATGGTACAGATTTTAAAGAAGTATTTAATTGACTCCAAATTGTTAAAGAACATTAAAATTATCAAATAAGCACTGTAAAGAGTAATGGTACAGATTGAAAGAAGTACTTAATGGACTATATTGAGTATCTAATGGACCTCAAAATGTTAAGGAACATTGGAACAATCAAATTGATACTCTAAAGAGTTATGGTACATTTTGATAGAGGTATGTAATGGCCTCCAAATTGATAAAGATCATTGAAATAATAAAATAAGCACTCTAAAGAGTTATGGTACAGATTAAAAGAAGTATTTAACGGACTCCAAGTTGTTAAAGATCATTGAAATAATTAAATTTGTATTCTAAAGATTTATGGTACAGTTTGAAAAAAGAATTAAATGGACTCCAAATTGTTAAAGAACAATGAAGTAATCAAATAAGCACACTAAAGAGTTATGGCCCAGATTTAAAGAAGTATTTGATGGACTCCAAATTGTTAAAGAACATTAAAACAATCAAATAAGCTCTACAAAAAGTTATGTTACAGATTGAAAAGTATTTAATGGATTCCAAATTGTTAAAGAACATTTAAATACTCAAATAAGCACTCCAAAGAGTTATGGTACAGATTGAAAGAAGTATTTAATGGACTACAAGTTGTAAAAGAACATTGAAATAATCAAGTTAGTTCTCTAAAGAGTTATGGTACAGTTTGAAAGCGGGTATGTAATGGACTCTAAATTGATAAAGATCATCGAAACAATCAAATTTGTACTCTAAAGAGTTATGGTATAGATTAAAAGTAGAATTCCATTGACTCAAAGTTGTTAAAGAACATTGAAATAATCAATTTAGTACTCTGAAGAGTTATGGTACAGATTGAAAGAAGTATTTGATGGACTCCAAATTGATTAAGAACATTATTATAATCAAACTTGTACTCTAAAGAGTTATGGTACTGATTAAAAGAAGTATTTAATTGACTCCAAATTGTTCAAGAACGTTGAAATAATCAAATAAGCACTCTAATGAGTTATGGCACTGATTAGAAAGAAGCATTTTATGGTCTGCAAATGGTGAAAGAACTTTACAATTATAATATAAGTACTCTTAAGATTTACTAACAGATTAAAAAGAAGCGTAAACTTGACTCCAAATTGTTTAGGATCATTAAATTAATCAGAGAAGTACTCCAAAGGGTTTTAAGTACAGATAATGAAGAAGCATTTACCTGACTCCAAGATATTTAGTGACATTAAAATAATCAAATTCATACCAGTAAGAGTTATAGTTCAGATTAAACTGAAGCATTCAGTGGACTCCAAATCCTGCAGGTACATCAAAATAATTAACTAGTGCTCTAAAGAGTTTGAATACAGATAAAAAAGAAGTATTTTTCTGACTCCAAATTGTTAAGGAAATTAAGAAAAAATCAAATGAGAACTCCAAAGAATTTAAAACAGATTTCAAATAAGTATTTACTGTACTCCAAATCGTTGAGTGACATTTAAGTACTCTAAAGAGTTTAGGTACACATCAAAGAATGTATTTAGTGGACTCACAATAGTTTTGGAACGCTAATGTATTTTCAAGTGTTTTAATACAGATAAAAATGAAATATTTACTAAGACTCTAATTTGTTAGTTATGGTGTAGTATAAAAAGAATAATTTACTTGATATCAAAAGCCTTGATGTCAGACAGTTCGCCTATATAATATCATGGTTGAGTTCGAAAGAGGGTCATGCAGGGCCAAAAGCTAGGCCACTATGTCAGATCTTCGAAAAATCCTGTTTGCACTTTAGAGGTGACAATTTAGGCCCAAATGTCTTTAATTTTGGTCAGAATTTTCTCCAAGTGATACCTCGAACGAGTTCGAAAATTCGTCAGGTGAGGTCAAAATCTAGGTCACCAAGTCAAATCTAATAAATACCTTGTGTGCATTCTAGAGTTCAAATTGTTGGCTCAAACGCCTTGAATTTGTGTAGAATGTTTGTCTCTGTCATATTGAGTTCGAAATGGGTAGTGCAGGGTAAAAAACTTAATCAACTGTCTACATAATACCTCGAACGAGTTTGAAAATTGATCATGTTTGGCAAAGTCATTTACTCAGGTGAGTGCTTAAGGGCCAATGGCCCTCTTGTTGAATATTTGTTTCTGTCCGCGTGTCAACCAATATAGCTCTCTCTCTCTTTCTTGCTCTCTCATTCACTCCCTCTCTCTCTCCCCTTTTCCCTCTCTTAATCTCCATCTCTATTCCTTTCTCAATATATCAAAGATCAAACACACCTGCACTACAGGATAATAGTTTCTAGCTCCATTGGTTGAAAGCCAGTGTCATGGCGTTGTGTCCGTCGTGCGTCCGTCAATAAACTTTTACTTTAATGATCTTTTCCCCAGAAGTACTGCATAGAAGAATTCAACCAAATTTCCTTAAATGATCCATTGGTTACCTTTGATCAGATTCCTTCAAAGAATTTTGATCGGATGAAAGTCATTGTTTAATTAGGCTTTCCGTCTATGTCGAAAGCTTTGAAAATCGTCTTCTCAGAATTCAATGGAAGGATTCCAACCAAATACACTGGAATTATCCTTTGGTGACCTCTTATAAGAATGCTAAAAAAGAATTGATTAGCTGAAAAAATTGCTGTAATGGATTGATATTTTTCCATATATGGTAAACAGTTAAAACCTACAATCTTCTCAGATTACAAGCGATTATGAGCTGTCAACAAAATTACACAATATGATCCTTGACGTTTTGTCAGATTCCTTCATTAAATATTGCTCAGATGAAAATTATGACTTTATGGGGGGGGCTTGTGTCCTTTGAACTTTTGAAGATCTTATTCTTGCAAACTGCAGAATAGTTTTTAACTAAATTTCTGAGGGATGATAAGTAAATTCAGGCCGATGGAGCGCATCAGGCACTCAGGCGCCTCTTGTCTAATATCCGCATTATTGGACGATAAAAATGTAGAAGAAAAGGAGAAAGCATTTCCTTGATGTAAATGAAAAATCTTTTTTAGCTTTAAGACCAGAAATACCAGTTGGAGGTCGTCTAAGTTTTTTCTGGAAAATTAGAAGAAAATAACATCAGATCTATGGGTCTTAGATACTATCAAGAATGGATACAAGCTGGACTTCTTAAAGCCTCCTCTATTTCTCAAGATAAAATCAACTATATTTTCAAAACAAAACGAATTTTAATCTTCTCCTAAAAAATACCATACAATGAATTAAAAAGAATACATTGTAATACGAAACAGGGAGCATCTTTTCGACGTTGAATGAATGACATCGATGTTAATAGTGCACAGAAAAGTATGAAAAATGATAATGATTGGAGGGCTTATCATAAGAATGGTTTTTTAACGTACTTTATGTAAAGGCATCATGTAACAAGGAGTCCGATAAACACGTTGTTTGCTTTTGTGATCTTTGAATGTCTGTCGTCTGTTGTCAACAATTGCAGTCTTTACACTCTAGAGGCAACAGTTTTGACCCCATCTTCATGAAACTTGGCCGGAATAATTTTTAGGTCATAAGGATTAATCCTATTGATTATGGGAAGGTTCTATAAGAAAACACATGAAACGGGGCTTTCATGCCAATTTCTTTTTTTACACTCTAGAGACTAAAATTTAGGTTCAATTTTCTTATATAATTATTTGGCTCCAGTTGGATTTTTTTCCACAGAAGATATTTCAGGTGACATATTTAGAACCATCAAGGTCCTCTTGTTACACTTAAATTACACATTCAAAATCGAAAATGAAGCACTCGTGCTTCTTATATGTAGCAAATATGATTCTATTCGTGCGCAACTTTTCGAAAATGCGTTGTCATTTAATCCTTGTTTCTCGACCATGAGAAATTTTGAAAAATTAACGTTCATTTTATCCGAAAACAAAATGATTAGAATAAGTGCCAAAACCTGTTTTCGAATATTATATTCAAGGTCTTTTTTACACTGTAAATAAGCATCGACTTTTAGTTAAATTTATGATATGCGTATGAGTGTGTGTGTTCTTGCGTGCGTGTGTGTGTTGGGGTGTTGGTGTGTGTGCGTGTGTGTGTTTGAACGTAGCCAAATGAGTGCATTTAATGTATTTTTATGGACTCTGTCTCTTATAACTCTATTTTAGAGTGGCTTTGATCATCTTTCACTTGTTTTTTATATGTTTCTGTTTGTATTGTAAATCAAAGAGTAGACGTAAATAAACTATATATATAATAAACTATATATTCATTCAAAAGGACAATTAATATTGTAAGAAAAACATGAGATACTACAAGATGGATTTTGCAAAAAGCCTTTATCCGTTAGACGCTTTTCAAAGAAAAACAACGACAACAATTTTCAACTGCGGGAAGGATTAACTTCCGGTTTTACTTTTCGACAGTCTTACAGTCATTTTAACTTCTTTTTCGAGTTTTTTCAATGAAAATTATTGGACTAAATGATGTAGATAGTATTGTTAATAATGTAACACCTGTTTGTTACAATATTTTTTTCTCTGTTGTTCCAGTTATTTTTTTTCAGAAGCATTAAAAGTAACCTATTTTATCGACCTAAACGAATAACTGACGGGTGTTTTGTTTCATGATATATTTTCACAATATACAATAAATTGTATGATAATCCGGTATATTGTATAAGTTGAAACAAATGCCTGTGATGTGTGGAGGTGAGTGCTATCTATCTATATATACTGCCAAACTAACTCCCCCTTCGGGTATTACTAGCAGGTGCGCCTCTGTGCTGAAAAAAAAAACAACGTTAGGGTGCAAAATTTTAAAGTATTGTGAATGTTAGATTGAAAGAGCCGATAAAACATATTTTTGGTCACTATCTGAAAAGAATCGAGACGCTTTTTGAACGCAGCAATATCAGGTTGCTGTATAATTGTTTCTGGTAGGCTGTTCCATAGTATCACTGTGTAGGGAAAAAGAATATATAAAGTAGGCTGCATTTGTGTGGATCTGTCTGTAAGATACTGTGTGCACACGTCGGGTGGTCCTCACTGGTCTTTTGAGATAAGCTGGTACTGGCACTGCAATAAAATCATTAACGATTTTATAAAACATGGTGACTCTGGAAATGTCTCGTCTGTATTTAAGAGTTTCCCAACCAAGCTCCTTCTGCATGCAGGTTACACTGTCTTAATAAGGGAAATCATTTTGAACCCATCTTGCCGCTCTATGTTGTACTACGAATGCACCGAAGGTCATTTATGCGTTTTGCATCCGGCAACCCCAGAATCACCCCAAAACTCATGTTGTTCTTCGCCCCCGCAAATATTGAAGTTATGTTAGGTTGAGCGAGGAAAGATGAATCAAAGTCAGTCATTGGTTCGTCGTGGGTGACATATTATCTCAAATTGTAATTACGACCTTTTGTTAGCCCATCGATGATATTCGCGTTATAATATGCTTATCGGCCCCTTGATCTAAAAGAACGGCTAGATTTTCAAATATTAAAGCAAGATATTTTAAAATGAAAGCCTACTTCGCAATATATCCTCTGCGAAAAAAGAATTGTAAATCCATTCAATGAAAAGAAGCGTATTCACTTTATTTAATTGTGGGAAAATGCTTAAAAGATTAACACCTAGGCATACAACCGTGCCGATTGAAACGACGCCCGGCCGCATGCTTTGATCAATCATGGAATAAGTATTTGCGGCATATCGGTTGAAATGTAAAAAGATCAAATTTGTCTCATCAAATCATAAATTTGACCAATTAAATGTAAGAGTGTTTATCGGATTCTTTGTGACATGTTGACGGATACAAACTAACCCCATATGTATCGTGATTGATCGAAGGGGACCCTTTACACCAAGGCTGTCAACAGAGCATTATTCTGATCAACGCTCTCTTATCATTATCTTTACATAAAGTCGTTTTTAATTTTCATACTTTTCTTCGCAATGGTAACATCGTCATCATCAATACGATCTATGTCATTTATCGTCGAGATAATGCTCCCTATTTTCGCATTGTTATATATACTTTTTAATTCATTGCATGGTATTTTTACGTGAAGTAGATTATTCATATCAAGAAAATGTTTCCCCCTTTTTTCCCACATTTCTATCGTTACAATGATTCGAATGTTGAAAAAAGCAACCGATATGCTGCCATTATTTGATATTAAGAAATCAAAAGAAAAGAGAGAGAGAGAGACAGAGAGAGAGAGAGAGAGAGAGAGAGAGAGAGAGAGAGAGAAAGAAAGAAAGAAAGAAAGATCTACATTGGTGGACAAACAGACAGAAACAAATAGTCAATCATGTCAATCAAGATTATTGTCACTTTTGATAAGTCCTACCGTGTGATTGGCGAGGTTTGCAATGAATGACGTGCCTGTGATTGACGTAAATTCGCAAATTTAACCATTCGGTGTGCTGTAAGAATTCTGATTGCTTATGTCTTTTGTGTAGTGTCGATAGTTGTATATATTAAAAAAAATCATTGATTTCCGACACAAATAACTTATAGTTATATGTTTATATCATAATTCATCAAAGTGATCATTTAACTGTTACTCTATATTTTTTCTTGTATGCGCACGTGTGTTGGGATGGGTAAAAATATTTTCAAAAAAATCTTATTACATTGGAAATAGTATTGTTATCATCAAATTCGAGGTACGTTATATTTCATATGGCTTAGATATCTGTTCGTTTAAAACTCAATTCATTTACTTATACACAATGACATCATCAATTTTACTCGTTCATAGGTTAGAACTCTTTTTTAAACCAAATTTTGATTTTTAACTTTTGTATTTGCTCGTTCAAAATAGCCATTTTATAAAGGATTATATAGGGATAATTCATCGACTCCCCGTAACCGATCTCTTGACTTAGTCTCGCGTAAATATCGCATTTAACGAGATTTTATTTGACGCATGTACTTTGAAATCGTGAAAGGGTCTATTAACTAATTGCCTTTCGGACCGAGGCCCCTTGTGACGATGCTATCCATCGCGCACGTTAAAGAACCATGCGGAGCTCTCAGCAATTTCGTCCTGTATCCTTGCACTATCCCTCGTACCAACTAACAGTCTTCTGGGGGGCGTCGCTCATATGGGCATGTGCTACGTCGCTGGAAATACACATGCATAATGTAATTTGAACGACACAAGATAAAAATAGAGCCAATAACTATAATCAAAATACTACAGAAAATTAGATGAACTAAACCAGCATGAATTTCATGCAAACATTTTATCATATAATAACAGCTTAACGAATTTGACGTTTATGCAAGTCAGAATATAAGCAATAAGTGAAACACATGAAATTACACAAAATAATTTTGATTTAACCTCATTTAAAAAAAAGCATCAGACATACAATAATCTTAGTCATGTCATGTACATACTAACTACATACATACGATTGTCTCAATCTGACTTTAAATTACGAGAACTTTACCTGATACAATGGCCCAACATAATTGTGATTAACATTATTCTACTATAAATAGACAAACACCCCGACTTTCACTAACGGATTATTGTCGTCATTCTGAATTCATATGCCATTTACACACTGGTAAGTATGACTATATATGGCGCAGGTTCTGCCCTGTAGGCTTTAACCGTTGAAAAGAGCCATATCATACCTCCGGGCTGACTTCTCTGAGTTTCCCTTCCTAATATCTCCCTATATTTCCCGTCCTGTACCAATGTACGTTATTGTTGTGTCAAAATATTGGTGACATTAAAATAATTCTATCTGGTTTCAGAACTAAAATAAAATTTAAACTAGTATATAGTTCCAAGTGTATATCTAAAAGAATCCATTATCGGACACCTTTGTTTGATCGCCCATCTATCTGTACCTATGTGTCCAGTTACATTTTTGTCCAACAAACCGGATAGACACTGTAGAGGACTTCATACTTCATCCTAAATCTTTTCGTCTTCGTAAAGGCTGAAGGATCTAGTAGGGATTTGAAGCTTAATGCGAGGGATCCTGAAACCATTTTAATATCAAAGATACTACATGTCAGCTACAGTCAGGCTTCGTACATTTTGAACTTTTCAGAGCCTGGTGGTAGAAACCGGAGTAATGACTTGCACTTTCAGGAAAGGTGAGAACCTTTGTGTAATCAAACAAGTACAGATTGATTCTAAAAGTAATGCGTGCTATTCACAAGTACAGTATATTCCTAAAAGTAATGCGTTTTATCCGCAAGAACAGGTGTCTATTTTAACGAAAGTGAGCAGGGTGATATCTTAATGCATACGCCGCGTGTTGCCGGAAATAATGTTAATTATTATACCGTACAGGCCCGACCAAAAGGTGCTATTTTGGATCATTCGTCGCAAAGGTATTGTATTTAGCTAGTGGTCACCAAAAGCATTCTTTAATTCAAGAACTAAGCGTTCAATATCAGGCGCCTATTATGCCTCCCATTTCATATGATGAATTGTCCTTGCATAGGAAATCTTAGGAGCCTAATACTTTTGATAGAAAATCTAAAGGAAAGCTTCGCAGAAAAGCCTCCAGGAAGAGATGAAAGTGAGAGATTACAATTTGTAGTTCCCGATGCTTTAAAAGAGGAAATATTCTATGAATTGCTCGTAAATAAAACTCGTTATCTTGGAAAAGAATCTAAAGGAAAGCTTTGCAGAAAAAGCCTTCTAGGCACGTTGTCAAGAACTATCCATCTTGAGTCCGTATCTCGTGGAGCATTTGCGAATCTCTTTTTGTTGAAAAAACTTTCCTGTTTAGGAAATACGTTAAACAGGAAGAGATGAAAGTGAGAGATTACAATTTGTAGTTCCCGATGCTTTAAAAGAGGAAATATTCTATGAATTGCTCTTAAATAAAACAACTCGTTATCTTGGAAAAGAACGGACTTCGATATCCATTCAGAGAAGGTTGGCCATGAATGGGTAGAGATATAAAGGCTATATAAAGGGATATAAAAAGGATTAATCAAGTAAAGTTATGGACAGGATAGCTAGGTATGGAGTACCTTCAATCATACATACAGATCAAAGTCGAGAGTTTGATTCTCAATTGTTCAGTGAAATGTGTTAATTACTTAATATTGAAAAGACAAGGACTACGACGTATATTGCAAAGTCTGACGGTAAAATTGAACGGTTAAATAGAACGGTTCTACAGATGCTTTCCATGTTTCTTAATGAAAATAGGAACGACTGGGATGTCCACATTCGAACTGTCATGATGGCTTACCATGCAACGTGCCACTCAGTAATGGATTTAGTCCAAATAAACTTATGTTTACAAGGGGAGTTCCCTTACCAATTGCCGTCATGTATAGTTGTCATGGACACGTCGAACGCGTTTGATAATCGCTATACATTAAATGGTTAACAACATCTCTCGAACATTCAATTGATATCGCCTTTCAAAATCTCAAAACATCCGCTTCGAAACAGAAAAGAGTATATGTTGTTGGTCTAAAACAGAGGAAATTCATTTCAGGTGCCGTCGTTTGGCGTTGGTATCCTCCTCTGGGAAAATCAAAATGGTTTGGAAAATGAAATTCAATTAAAAAGTTAACGCAAAATAATATTCTAATCCTGATGGGGCTCGGGGTTATGATACACTCCAGGATATATCACTCGGGCTGGACTACGCATCAAACCAAAGGAGATATTTTCTCCGTCTTATTTAATGACTTAGCAGACTTTTGTAACAGTGAGAAATTTGGGTTATTTTTTAAACGATCCAAGAGACTTTAGACGTCATATTTAGTGTTCAACTTCATTGATCACAATTGATTGGGCAAGAATGTGTCCTCTAGAGTGCATGCACGGTTTTTCTAAGATTTGACCCTGTGACCTAGTGTTTGACCCAGTTTCGAATTTACCATATTTTATCACAACAACCATTCTGACCAAATTTAAGGTGAATGGGACAAAAAATGAGGCTTACAGAGTGCATGCAAGGTTTTTCTGAGTTAGACCCTGTGACCTAGTCTTTGACCAAAGTTGACTCAGTTTCGAACTCACACTAGATTCCATGAAGACAATCATTCTGACCAAATTTAAGGTCAATTGGGTATAAAAAGTGGCCTCTAGATTGAAAACAAGGTTTTTCTAAGTTTTAACCCAATGACCTAGTTTTGACCCCAGTTGACCCAGTTACGAAAGTATCCGAGATTTCATCAAGATAATAATTCTGACCAATTTCAAAATTAATTGGGGAAAAATGTGGCGTCTTGAGTCCGTACAAGGTTTTTTCTAAAATTGGACCCTGTGGCCTAGTTTTTGACACCAGTTGACCCAGTTTCGAACTCGTACAACAATCATTCTGACCCTATTTCAGGTTGATCGGGCCAAAAATGTGGCATCTAGAGTGCAGACAAGGTTTTTCTAAGAATTGACGCCTTGACCTAGTTTTGAACCCAAGGTGACCCAATTTCATGTCCAAAATTTCACCAAGACAATCATTTTGACCAATTTTAATTGAATTGGGCAAAAAATATAGCCTCTAGAGTGCATACAAGATAAATGTTGACAACGGACGACGCAGGACGGAGGTTTTACGCCTCAATGAAAACGGTAGCACCTTGATAAAGGAAAACACCATTTAACCCATTACCACACAATGACGCTTTTTGACACCTCAAAATAAAACAATTGGGAAAAGAAGCAATTTCTTCATTTTCCACAATGTTTTATACCCAGTTATATGAAAAAATGGGCTCGATCCCCGGCGGCGGTAAATATTCTTTACGACATTTGTCTCTCATCAATGAGTGGATGATCGTTAACCTAAGTGGGATAGCAGCTGGAGGCTAGGAAAGGATGTAGCGGTAGAACTGGTGTGAGAAATACAATTAATCAATTGTTAGGTGCTCCAGCCGCCGCGATATGACTGAAATACTGTTAAAAGCGGCGTTAAACCCCATTCAATCACTCAAACCTTATGATCTTGATATTTTATATCGCCTAAGCAATGGGACCCTTTAAAAAGATTATTCGTTCACCGGAATAATGTCGAATGACTGTAGTGAAGCCGTATCGGAGATGTTTTTTAGCTTACTTGTGGTTAGGTGGATGTCCGTCGTGCGTCTTCCGTCGCCAAAATTAACCTTCTATGCAGCCCAATCAAGCTGAAAAAATTCAGGTCGATTAGACAAAAAATGTTGCCTCTAGAGTGCATACAAGTTTTTTTTCCTAAATTTGATCCTGTGACCTAGTTTTTGACACCAGCTGACCGAGTTTCAGACTCGTACAAGATTTCACCAAAACAATCATTCTGACCCAATTTCAGGTTGCTCAGGCAAAAATGTGGCACCTAGAGTGCAGGAGGGTTTCTTAGATTTGACCCCATGACCTAGTTTTTGACTCAAGTTGACCCAATTTCAAATATGTCCGAGATTTCATCAAGACAATCATTTTGACCAATTTTTAGCTTGATTAGGCAAAAAATGTAGCCTCTAGGGTGCATACAAGGTTAATGTTGTATAGAAAATCATTTTTAAAGAAGAAATCACAGAGTCGTTGGAACAAGGCATAGCAGAGCCTAGAAATAGTCCTTGGTCGTCTCCAATTGTACTAGTAACTAAGGCCGATAATTCAGTCTTGATTACAGGAACTTAATTTCGTCAAAAGAAAGACTCTTATCTACTTCCAAAAATAAATGAATCACATGGTACTTTATCAGTTTCAAAAAACTTTTGTACCTTGGACTTAGCTGTTATTTGCAAATTCCTATGGCTGAAAATCATAAACAGTATACCTTTTTTAGAACTCATCTCGAGTTGTATCAGTTCTTTTGGATTAACCAAACTTGACCCAGTTTCAAACTCACACTATATTTCATCAAGACAATCAATCTGACCAAATTTAAGGTCAATTGGGTATAAAAAGTGGTCTTTAGTGGCCTCTAGATTGAAAACAAGGTTTTTCTAAGTTTTAACCCAATGACCTAGTTTTTGACCCCAGTTGACCCAGTTATGAAATTGTCCGAGATTTCATTAAGATGATAATTCTGACCAATTTCAAAATCGATTGGTGAAAAAAATGTGGCCTCTTGAGTGGGTACAAGCTTTTTCTTAAATTGGACCTTGTGACCTAGTTTTTGACATTAGTTGACCCAGTTTTGAAATCGTACAACAATCATTCTGACCCAATTTTATGTTGATCGGGCAAAAAATGTGACATCTAGAATGCAGACAAGGTTTTTCTAAGAAATTACTCCCTCACCTAGTTTTGAACCCAAGGTGACCCAATTTCATGTCCAAAATTTTACCAAGTCAATCATTTTTACCAATTTTCAGTTGTATTGGGCAAAAATGATAGCCTCTAGAGTGCATACAAGATTAATGTTTACGACGGACGACGCAAGACGGAGGTTTTACGCCTCAGTGAAAACGGTAGCACCTGAATAAAGGAATACACCTTTTAACCCATTACCACACAATGACGCTTTTTGACACCTCTAAATTAAACAATTGGGAAAAGAAGCAAGCAATTTCTTCATCTTCCACAATGTTTTATACCCTGTAATATGAAAAAATGGTCTCGATCCCCGGCGGCGGTAAATATTCTTAACGACATTTGTCTCTCATCAATGGGTGGATGATCGTATACCTAAGTGGGGCAGCTAGAGGCTAGGAAAAGATGTAATGGTAGAAGTGGGGTGAGAAATATCATAAATCAATTTTTAGGTGCTCCAGCCGCCGGGATATGACTGAAATACTGTTCAAAGAGGTGTTAAACCCCACTCAATCACTCAAACAATATGATCTCAGGAATGAGAGAACCCTCTCTAAAGATTATTCGTTCACCGGAAGTAATGTCGAATGACTGTAGTGAAGCCGTATCGGAGATGTTTTTTTTAGCTAACTTGTGGTAAGGTGAATGTCCGTCGCCAACATTAACCTTCTATGCAGCCCAATCAAGCTGAAAATTTCAGGTCGATTAGGCAAAAAATGTGGCCTCTAGAGTGCATACAAGTTTTTTTTCCTAAATTTGATCCTGTGACCTAGTTTTTGACACCAGCTGACCAAGTTTCGAACTCGTACAAGATTTCACCAAAACAATCATTCTGACCAATTTCAGGTTACCCAGGCAAAAAATGTGGCACCTAGAGTTCAGGAGGTTTCTTAGATTTGACCCCGTGATCTAGTTTTTGATTCATCTTGACCCAATTTCAAATATGGCCGAGATTTCATCAAGACAATCATTTTGACCAATTTATAGCTTGATTGGGCAAAAGCCGCCGTCATAGCGCAGTTGGTAAGGCGTCGGACTGTCAATCTAGAGGTCCCGGGTTCGATCCCCGACGGCGTCACTCATCCTTTCCGACTATTTGTCTTTCGATAATCGTAGACCTATGTGGGATAGCAGCTGGAGGCTAGGAAAGGATGTGATGGCGGTACTGGTGGGAGAAATACCAGGAAGCCATTGTTAGGTGCTCCAGCCGCCGTGATATAACTGAAAGATTGTTGAAAGCGGCGTAAAACCCCATTCAAACAAAACAAACAAATTGATTGGGCAAAAAATGTAGCCTCTCGAGTGCAAACAAGGTTAATGTTGCATAGAAAATCATTTTTAAAGAAGAAATCACTGAGTCGTTGGAACGAGACATAACAGAGCCTAGAAATAGTCCTTGATCGTCTCCAATTGTACTAGTAACTAAGGCCGATTTTTCAGTCTAAATTACATGGAACTTAATTTCGTCAAAAGAAAAGACTCTTATCTACTTCCAAAAATAAATGAATCACATGATACTTTATCAATTTCAAAATACTTTTGTTTCTTGGACTTAGCTGTAATTTGCAAATTCCTATGGCTGAAAATCATAAACAGTATACCACTTTTTTAGAACTCATCTCGAGTTGTATCAGTTCAAGGCCACGCCTTTCGGATTAACAAACGCCCCTGCAGCTATAAAGGGTCTGATAGAAAAAGTTCTTTTTGGATTATGGAAAAAGTGTTGAGGTTATCTTGACGATATCATTGTATTTGGTAGAACATTTGATGAAACTATTGAAAATCTTCAACTTGTTAATCGTAGATTTTAAGAAGCTGGATAAAGCCCAAAACCTAAAAAATACCAAGAAATCAATCCAGTATTAAGCCATACCGTTTCTGAAGATGGTATAAGTTGTTCACAAGAAAAGTAAATGCCGTATTAAATTGGCCTATACCACAAATAAATCAGAATTAAGAAGCTTTCTAGTGCTGATAGCTTAAAGATCTTGCTACAATTGCATATCCTTTGAAACGCTTCAATCAGAAAAGAAGAAATTTCTCATGGGATAATGACTACCAGAAAAGTTTTGTAACTCTAGAGTGTCAGAACATATTCTTGGTTATCCGGAAACGGACGGTGGTTTCATTCAAGACACTGATGGAAGAAAATTTGGAATTAGGGCTGTATTGTTTCAAGTTCAAAATGGCGAAGAACGTGTCATAGCTAATGCAAGCAAAAGTCTTAAAAAATTATAACAAAGGTATTGCGCTACGTACCTTGAGCTACTTGCTGTAGAAACCTATATTAGGCATTTAAGGCAGTATCTCTCGGGAAGACATTTTCTCGTTAGATATGATATCCCGATGGTTGACTATCCTACAAACTTACGATTTCAAAATTCAACACAGGAAAGGTTCTTTACATGAGAACGCAGATGCTTTATCTAGGTTACCTACGAGGAAATGAAAAAGATCTTGTTGTCTAAGGTGTATTATATTTATTCGGATGACGAAGTATGCAACAGATGCAACAATCAGACATTGTTATTATGGTTTTATTGAATCTAAAGGAAGGCTTTGCAGAAAAGCCACCTAGGCACGTTGTCAAGAACTATCCATCTTGAGTCCGTATCTAGTTGAGCATTTGCGAATCTCTTTTTGTTTAAAATGCTTTCCTGTTTATGAAATTCGTTAAAACAGGAAGAGATGAAAGTCAGAGATTATAATTTGTAGTCCCCGATGCTTTAAAAGAAGAAATATTCTATGAATTGCTCTTAAATAAATCAGCTCGTTACCTCGGAAAAGAATCTAAAGGAAAGCTTTGCAGTAAAGCCTTCTAGGCACGTTGTCAAGAACTACCCATCTTGAGTCCGTATCAAACAACTACCCAGGTTCAATAACACGAGTCTTTTAATATAACAAAGAAATGTCCAGCATAAAACGAACTTATGTTAATAATTAAACAGACAGACAGACGAATGGCAAGTCTGGAGTGCAGGAGCCAAAATAGAGCCACAGGAGATGTTACCAGTTACAGACTCGGATCAACACTGATTTGGTCTAGGAAACGGCCTGGTATATACCAAACCTCTGCTGGCTTGATTGACGTTTTAGTATGGAGTCATAAAAACTGGCGATCATTAAATCGATGCAATCGCCTGAATCGTAAAAACTGGCGATCGTTAAGTCGTTGTAATCGTTTCTTTGGCTATATAATAAATTTGACAAATGACCTTTGATGGATTACCAGAAGTGACTTGCTACTAGTAATAACTCTGGGGCTCTATACTGACTATTTACAAGAAGGGCCTTCAGTCAAGTCATGTAAGCATGGACCACTAAATTGCAGCCCACCATATATATTTCTATTTAGTCGCGGCAACATAAAAAACGAGTAACAATGTATTTTGTTACACACTTTTTTTTTGAAATTGTCCAAATGCAGGAAGTTTTATATGAAGGAAAGAAATATTTAAAGAATCTTAAACACAGATTAACAGCACATAGAATAATTGCACATATGCATGTCTTAAATACAAATAATACATTTATGAACATTGGTAATGTCAATCACAAAAGTAATTTTAAGCATAGTGTCTCTGGTACATCTTGTTGTTTGTCGTGGCTGTATATGGTTACCGCATGGTTGGTGAGATGATTATGCGTATCTGACAATGTATGTTGATGAAATGGGTTATAGTATTTGACACTGTTTGTTGATGAAATGGTTTATTATATCCGACACCGTTTGATGATGAAATGTTTTATAATATCCGACACCGTATTTTGATGAATCCAACACTGTATGTTGATGAATCCAACATCGTATGTTTATGAATCTGACACCGTATGTTGATGAATACGTCATCGTATGTTGATGAATCGGACACCGTATGTTGATGAATCCGACACCGTATTTTGCTGAATCCAACATCGTATGTTTATGAATCTGACACCGTATGTTGATGAATCCGACACCGCATGTTGATTAATCGGACACGGTATGTTGATGAATCCGACACCGTATTTTGTTGAAGCCGACACCGTAGGTTGTTGAATCCGACACCGTAGGATAACGGTTAGAAATAGTCCTCGGATGTTTCAACACTAATTTTACTGTCCTATTTTTTCTTTACGATTGCAGGAACTTTATAACTCCTTCGCGCGACTTGTGTCGGCGAAAATGTTTATTTACAACCGTCCTTTTTATGCTGTCTTTGCGGGCACTAGCTCAAGTCTTGGATATATTGATTCATCTTGGGGTTGATTATCCTTCAGTATGAGTGGCGCTGAAGGTACTGGTGGTGATGTAGGAGTTTTCTCGTACGGGACCATTTCCTCGGGTTGACGTCTGGCGAATCTTGCCCACACGCTACTCTGTGCATTCGAACTCAGCCTGCTACCTCTAAGTTTGGCCAATATGCATTTACTTATAGATTTGTATTTGCAAATTATGATTAATAAAACCACTAACGAACCAATAAGTATGATTATATACCCCCAAAATGGAAAAATAAAAGTCTTGTGGGCGGTAATTAAATCAAAGGAATCGAGTTCATTTAAGAAATGATCCATAGGGATACTATCAATAGCTTTAAAATGTTTCGGTAACTTGGTCACAATCAAATCCGGTCTTTTAATCAAAAGAGGTTTCCATAGATCGATTTTGAGAACTCAAAGGAATTATTTAGATCACTAAAAAGATCTCCAACTTCGTATTTCGATTGGTAATTGAAAGAAGCTGGCAGGTAAAGATAATCGTTCGAAGCAGTACATGATTGGTCCAGTTTCAAAGATCTATTGGTGTCCTTATATCATACGTAGAATCTCTTAAGTTTGAATATTGACATACAATAGTAAATTTTAAAGGTTTAACAGATTGTCTAGCTAATTTTGTTGCTTTAGCTTTTGGTACCTCCCATTCGTCTATCGGAACCAATCTTATTTGTTCCACATGAGTCTTAACGGCTCGTCCACTTAATTGATATTTAATTATATAACTTACAGGACCTTTTTGTTTAATTATCCTGAAATAGGGTCGCCAATTATTTTGGAGTTTACTTGATTTTCTGAAATTCTTATAAAACACAGGGTCACCGACATTGAATTTAGTGTTGGTGCTATGCTTATCAGCAAATTTGGCTTGCCTACGCTTAGCCCTTTTAAGAAGTTTATGAACTGTCAGAAATGTTTTGTGTTGTTGTTCTAGAGTAATAAGGTGAGTTTCTTCGCCTTGATACTTTCGTCGAGGTTGCAACAGATTATCAATATGCAGAACAACATCTCTATTTTATAATAAGAAATACGGGGAGAATCCTGAAGATTCGCTCACATTAAATCGGACAGCAGCGAGTGCTTGATTTAGAAATAAATCCCATTTGTGAACTTGGTCATCAATTAATTTGGCTAAAATGTCATGCATTGTGCGATGGAATCTTTCTACTTTCGCATTACTTTGAGGGTGATAGAAGGATGTTGTAACATGAGTGATGTTTAAAGCTTCTGAAGTTATCTTTACAGTTTTGTTCACAAATTCTGTCCCATTATCTGTAACAATTTGAAGACAAGATCCGAATAGAGGAAATATTTCTTCGATCAGTATGTGTGCAATTGTTTCACCTTTCTTATCTGGGATTGGGAAAGCCTCATGCCGACCAGAATACCAGTCAACAAAGGTTGCAATGTATATATTTTCAGTCATAGTGGTGGGATATGGTCCTGAAAGGTCCAACCCAATTTTTGCAAAGGGGTAAGGCAGAATGTCAGTTTCTTGCATGGGAGCCTTTTACGACCTTAATCCTCGTTTTTGACAAGTTATGCACTTCGAGAGATAGGTTGTAATTTCTTTATACATGTTTGGCCAATAGTACTTATTTTTGATAGTGTCAAAAGTTTTGTCTATTCCCATATGACCATTATTATCATGGAACTGTAAAAGAACTTCAGATTTGATATGAGTGGGTATGTAAAGCCTAAGAGTAGGATCATCATCTGGACTACTTATGTACAGACGTTTGTCAAGTGATTTTATAATTGTACCATTGACTAGGGGACGTTTTGATAGTTTTAATTGTCTCATCTTTCTCTTGCTCCTCTATCATATTGAAACCTAAATAGCCTTTTGCAGGATTTTGTTTATCTGGTACATCATTTTCGTAATTTGTGAATGATTTTGGATCGAAATGGTTTGAATTTATGGCGCTGATTTCTAGAGAGTTAGCATTTATGTCTAGTTCAATTGCATGATCATTGCATGAGTTTTCTAGGTCATCTATATTGATAGGTCTGGATAATAAATCTGCACAGGTATTTGACTTCCCTTCAATATATTCTATCTTACAGTTATAACCAGCGATACTTAAAACCCAAAGTTAAATCTTTTTATTTTGAATTGGAGAATCAAGAAGATACTTTAGTGGTTTGTGGTCTGTTTTAATAATGAACTCTGCGTTATGCAAGTAATGATCTAAACGTTGTAAAGCGTAATGTATAGCAAAAGCTTCTTTCTCTATTGTAGACCATCTAGTTTGGGTATCACTTAATTTATGTGACAGGAAGTGTATTGGTACTTCTGCTGTTATACCCGGTAAATAACTTTCTGAATCTGTGCAAGGCTGGGTAAGACAAGCACCGATGGCTTTGTCGCTTGCATCCGTGTAAAGGATATACGGTTTATTCAGATCAGGGTAGGACAACAAGGGAAAGTTCGTCAAGTGTTTCTTGAGGGTATCAAAAGAAGTTTGGCATGCAGTTGACTATTTAAATTTTGCATGTTTTTTAGTCAAGTTGATAAGAGGTGAAGCAATTTCAGAGAAATTAGGAAGAAATCGCCTATAGTAACTACACATTCCTATGAAGCTGCGGACATGCTTTACGGAAGCTGGGTTTTGCATACTGCGGATTGCTTTTACTTTGTTAGCATCTGGTTTGATACCGCGTTCATTTATTACAAAGCCTAAGTAATTAGTTTCCTTTTGAACGAAATTGCATTTTTTAAGCTTTAATTTTAACCCATGCTGACGTAACCTATCAAAAACGCATTGAATATGCAGTTGGTATTCTTCAAACGAAGATAAATATATGAGTATGTCATCAATGTATGCCACACAGAATTCTAAACCCTCCAGAACGTTAGAAATCAGTTCCTGGAAGACGGATGGCGCATTAGCAAGCCCAAATGGCATAACATTGAACTCAAAGAGTCTAGCATGACACGTGAATGCTGTCTTTTCTTGGTCCTTCGGATCCATAGCTACTTGCCAATAACCTGACTTAAGTTCGAGAGTGGTGATGTATTTTGATTTGCCTAATATTGCAAGAATTTCATCAATAACGGGTAAAGGGTATGATTTTTTTTAGTAATTTTATTTAGCTGTCTGAAGTCCACGCAGAATCTTTTAGACTTATCCTTTTTATCCACAATGACAACCGGAAATGACCATGGGGACTGTGTCTTACGAATGACTTTAGCCTGCAACATCTCTTGAACTGCATTTTCTACAACTTTTCTATTGTATAGTGGTGTCTTGTATGATTTTAATTTGATAGGTGGGCTATTCCTAGTATCTATTTTCATTTTAATTGTATCAGTTCTACCTAAATCAGAATCTTTAATTACGAATAAATCATGATTATCTGTGACTAATTTAGTAATGATATTTTTTTGTTCCGGCGGGACATTGATATTTGACGTAACATCAATAGAGTCATCATGTTCGTGATTATTTGATGAAAATTGATTTAAGGATGCTATTTCAATTTTTGAAACGGGAGTAAGCTTTCCGATAACTGTACCTCTAGTTGGTTCGAAGTGTTTGTTTGTGTTGTTTACTAAAAGAGCGGGAATTTTTCTTGTTTTGTTCAAAATGCCAATGGAATTTGAAACCATAAGACCTGGTTCGTCAAGATATGTCCTAAACTGGTAGCCCGCTGTCTGTGAGAGACAACGGGTAGTGTATAAACTTTCCTGCAATCTGATTGGCGAATGGAAATATTATTGTAGTTCTTACGACGTGCAAAGTCTCTCGGCGCCGGAAGAAATTTCCCATCATGCAATCTCACATCCGATTGAAAACATGGTGGCTTTTGTTGAAATTCTCGTTCGTCTTAGTTTGCACTTTCCTCGACAAGCGCAAGACATTTAGCACTGATTTTGGACTCCAAAGCAACTAGAATGTCTAAATTAAGCGAATAATTACGATACAATCGCTTTGATATCTACATTCTCAGTCTCAGGTAGATCTCTCGGTTTCATGTGGGCGAACTGTCAACTCGGACCATCATTTATTTCTAGGTCGAAAGTAATATGGCTGTAATTTTGCGAGAGCTGTAGCAAAACAATTGAGCCCAGTTAGAGAGGAAAAAAGGCGGGTGTCTTATTTAAGGTCAAGTAATTGGTGAGGAGGGCCTTTCTGGGAGTGATTATTTGATTGACTTTTAATGCCACTTGTTAAAGTATTTCAGTCAGATAGCAGTAACTGAGCTCATATCCATGTTTTCTAAGATCTCTCACACCAGTGCTACACTACTACCCCTGATGCCAGCTCCCTGGCTAGGGAGTTCCCCTTGACCCAGAGGGGGCCCTAGTTGCTTCAGCTTTTCAAGGGTAACCAGACTATCCTTTCAGAACAATATCCCCTTCTATGTTTTTTGACAAGGTGGACAATATTCCCTTCCTAAATATAACAGGGCAGATTGATACTAGCCCCTTTGTCATTCTATCTATCTATATATACTGCCCAACTCCCCTTTCGGGTATTACTGGCAGGTGGTGCATTGGCGGACAAAATTTCTCCTCCTAATATTAACAGGGTGGACATTCTCCCCTTCAATATTTCATTACTGCGCATAAAAGTCCCTTCCTAAAATATATCACAGACAATTTATGTTTTCTGGATTGGTTAGAATTCAACTTGTAGTTATTGTCTGCATCTTATTTGAATTCGGACTGGTCTAAAATTTTATTGTGTGGGATTGGGTTAAATTGTCATGAATTTTGATAAAACTTTTTACATTAATCAATCACTTTCAATGCGTTCAAACTATTAAACTGTCATTCCTAAATATTCAGTCAAGCAGGACTATGAAATTGTATCTTTTTATTAAAAATCATGTATGGGGGTTCGATTCCCTCCCCAGACGTTATAAATAGCTGGTGCATAAAGGGATAAATTGTCTGGTGGTCCCACATGATTTTGATTGACAAAAATACAAAACAAACAAAAACCAGATACCTTATAGATTGAATAAATCAATTTTGAGATAAACAAAGAGAACGAATGAAAGAGATTGCTTACTGGCCTAATTGCAATCGATCCCGGGAATGCATATTCTTAAATTTTATAAATAAATCATTTTGTGATAAAGACAGAGAAAAATCATATGGTGATAATGGAGAAATATCATAGGGTGATAATGACTGCAAATCAAATTGATTGCCTTATGTCCTGATCGCAAGGATTTGACACTAATTTGGCATTTTTTATGCCCCTGCGTTTTAAGTTCAAGGGTATTATTGCTTTACCATTGTCTGTCTTTCCTTTTTGCAATAATTTGGCACCAAGATAGTATATTTTATGCCCATATCAAAAGACTGAGGACATATTGTTTACCATTGTCTGTCTTTAACTGCACCAAAAAACAAATTACTTGTACTTTAGGCCCACTCAAGATAAAATGCTCATATTTGACATGATGATAGATCTGATTAATACCCATCTACAGAAAGCATGGTCAATGTCACTTTTTATGTTGATTTTGACCCATTACCAGATGACAACATTTTTTCAAGAAATTTAAGTTGATGAAATTTTAAAAATCTTTTCCTTTTTGGGTAGATAACATTGTGGATAATGAAGAAATTGCTTGTAACAAGCAAAATCTTCATTTTTTTAAATATTTTTCGAACCTTTTCTTTGGTGGGGCAGGGTGGGGTGGAGGGTGTGTATGGTCCAAAAGCGTTAATGTTCTGAAATGGTTTTAAAAATAGGCTTTCATTACGAAAACATCTTGTCACATCAAGCAATTTCTTCATTTTACACAATGTTTCCCCATTTGTTTTTGTAGAGGGGCGCAAAAAAGCATCAGTGTGTGGGAATGAGGTAATCGTCCTTTTTCATGCTTCTCGAATGTTGAGTATAGCACCCCTTCATCTGTCTGTCGTTCAATAAATCCATCTTTCTGTCTGCTTGGATTTCTCCACAACCCTCCAAAATGGATGAAACTTCAAATTTGAATTCCTTACGATATTTTGCCGACACATTTTCCAAAATTTTGGAAAGTCCCAAGATTAAGGTCACAGTTCAAGGTCAAACAATTAACATGAGCTTGTCAATACATAGCTCCTTCGATTAAGGATGGATTTCAATATACCTTGACATAACTGTTCTCTTATCATGAGAAGATGTATCACTTGAAAAAAAATATTTAGATAACTGTCATGCATAGATGTACCACTTGAAAAAAAATATTCAGATAGTTTCAAGATTAAATTTCCTATAGCTCCAAGGTCTCAGCCCAAGGTTGTACATTAAAATTTATCAAGTCTGGAGAAGGGTGAGCATATAGCCAATGCTTTGTCCATCGGAACCCTTTTCCCGTTTATTTTATACTTTTTGTGGAAGGGCTATATTCGGTTAGCATAATCCATCTCTGAAGGCTCTTGTTTCTTGATAATCACTGTAAAACAAGCACTGGGGTCTTGTTTCTTGATAAGTCACTGTAAAACAAGCACTGGCACCTGCACTGGGTACTCTTTTTCATTTGTCGTATTTTGTGAAACGGATTACATTGTGATTTGATTAGTGAAAATTTTGTTTTATCAATTGTCAATATAATGAAACTTAGCTTTAACATGCATTTTGACCTAGAAATAATGAAAATAAAAAGAAATATTATTGATTATACTATACCACTGTCAACAATGAAATTTATGAATTAGAATTTTTGAACTTACAAGAAATGCTATGGAAATGGGAAAATTGACATGATCATTCTGTCTTTTCCCAGAAAGCTTTTATAAGGGTGATTTTGCACTTAATGGTTTTGTGAGAAACAGTTAATTTTCAAATCCAACAACAGTTGTGCAGAATTGATAACTTGAATGCATGTTTCTTATTTAAGATTTAATATTGCTAAGCATCACCTTGCCTTGTTGCTAAAAGTATCACCTTAACCCATTCCCACATAACAAAATTTTAGACTTGCCCAAATTGAAAGAAGCTGCAGACGACAATATCAAGCTGATTGAATTGTAATGTTTTTCATGTTTTGGGGTAGAAAACATTGTAGAAAATGAAGAAATTGCTTGTGACAAGCATTTTCTTCATTTTCAACAATATTTTCCAAAGCTTTTTTCTTGAGGGGCATTTAAAAGCGTCATTGTGTGAGAATGGCTTAAAGATATCTAATAACATGAGGCCACAGCCATAGCACAGATGTTAGAGTGCCAGCCTCCTAATCATTGGGTCATAGGTTCAATCGTGGGTAAAAATTCTTTCAGACATTTATCTCCCACCAATGGTTGGATAATGATTCATATGAGATTTTCAAATAAACTAATATCAATAGTTTTCCAAATTAATGCCTTTTTCCAAATGCACTCATTGTATAGGTATTAATTGGGTAAAACTGTAATACATTGTTTTATGACTGTTAATTTTTTCACAAAACTTTTATTTTTCTCATTCCCTTTTTTTCCAGACACTTTCTTTCCGATAATCAGTAAACATACCATAAATTACAATGTCAATAGTCAAGTGTTCTATCTTACTTTTCTTCATGTATTTGAAAAATTAAAAAGCCTCTTGTTTTCAGAGAGCATGGTGTGACAAAGGATTTATCATTTATTAAACAATTTATATTATGCAACAGTTGTCTCTTTTATTCTTTTCACAAGATATTATCAAACATTCTGTAATTAAATGAGTATAGTTCAGCCTTTTAAGATGATCCCTCATTTTTATGACCCCAGATAAAACATAAAATTTCATATAAACTTAAATAGATCAAAGAATGGACATTCATGCTGTGATTTTTAGTTAACTGTTAATTAACTTACAAGTTTTATTTAGAGATATAATTTTGACAACTCAAAATTAATGGGGGGAAAATGCAATTACATAAAGATCACACAAATAGATTTAACATTCATTTTAACATAACAATATGAATATCAGTATAAATATTTAATTTAAATTGTGAGTTTTTTTTTTGTTTTTTTTTGTCATGTAAGGGATAAACACTCATTTAAGAATTATATTTAGGGGATTATACAATTTGATTTATTCCTTTGAATATACTATCTCTCTTTGATGTACTTTAAGAAAGTGTGCCCAAGTATTGGACGAACAATAGAATTAAAAAAGTGGTTTACTGTGTTGGTTAACATATGTTTTTCCATCCCTTAATACTGAAAAGTCTTGAACTTTGTCCTTAACACCAGTAAGTTAATAGATTAATAGATTTCTGATTACTAATTTCTAAGCTTATAATTAATTTCATTTTATTTGAATTTATGTAGTGTATACAAACCGATAAGATTTAACCCTTTCCCGTTCAAACACGGGATTTTACGTTCCTGTGATTTTATACTCAAGAAAACAAGCAATTTCTCCTTTTTCTACCACATAGGATGGTCTCTTTTCAAAAGGCATCCAGTTTTTATTGTCGTCTACAACCTCATTCAATTTGGACTAGTCTAAAATTTCAAAAAAAAAAAAAAAAAAACGGGAAAGGGTTAAAGAAAAATGAAAAAGAAAATGTAGAAAATGTGCTTTGATATTCAAAAATATACATTTCAGGAAAAGGTATTTATTTACTTATTTCCTCCATTTGGTCAACTTATTTAGATAAAAATTTGACAATTACAAGATAATTCTTTTTGCATTTTGTAGAAGTTTAATAATTCTTAAAACACTTGTCACACTGCCACAAGCTTAATCCCACTGCAAACCAAATCTAGGAAGTTAGAACAAAACATAAATTAAAAATTGAACCAGAAATTAACCCTTGTCATGCTGATCCCAAAATATTCCTGCTTTCGAAATGGCTTTAGCTGGTGTATAGACTAAGATCAGCCTGCACATAGGTGCAGTCTGATCTTAGCGTTAAAGACAAATATACACTTTCTCTTCTTTGATGGGTTAATACACATGTATGTTAGATAATAAATATTTATTGAAAAATTAATTCAGAAATTAATGAAGAGAACTCTAACACATTACCACAAAAGAAAACTTTAGTCAGATCCAAATTGAAAGACAACAGTTTAAACTGAGCAATTCTTACAATCTTGTCTTTTAGTGTAGAAAATGTTGTGGATAATGAAGAAATTGCTTTTAACTAATGAAACTTTCTTCTTTTTCTATGATGTTTTCCATGATGTTTTTCCTTAAGGGTCCTTCCCAAACTTACATCCTCCTACAAAATAATGTGGGTATTAAGACACTTCAAACATGTATCCCCTTGAAAAATAAAGATTTTAGTCTGGCACTAGCCCAACTTCCAAGTCAATCATAAAATTTGCTTTAGCTCCACTTCTTTTTACTTTTGAATTTATCAAAAAGTTTGTGTTAACCCTTTCATGTAGAAAACCGTGATTTTAAGTTGCTGTGATTTTATTCTAGAAAAACATTGTAGAAAAAGAAGAAATATCTTGTAACAAGCAATTTTCTTCTTTTCCAAAAAGTTTTCCATTTCTTAATTTATTTCTCCAGGGCATCAAAAGAATAGAGCCGTTTGTAATGAATAAACATATGTGATTAAAAAACATCTTATAACAGTTTGATATTTACCCAGAAAAGGGACTCACAATATACATTTACATTTAGGGTCCACACTGTTTGTAGTGATTAATTTGCTGTATATACTTAAGTTTCCCATATTGGAGCTATCGCCTGTATTCATTTGGTTTCATTTCTGTGCACTCGCAGTTGATACACAAACAATGTGAAAATTGTAAGAAATCAACATTAATCAATGTCAGTGTATGAAATATATCAAAGAAATACAAATTATCCACTAAAACTCTTGCATTACTCAGTTTAGACTATTTTTTCCTCATTCCATACAAATATTTCGGTTTCATGTTGTTGTTTTTTTCTTCTTTTGCAAATGCTATTGCCATGTAAATGCTTTTTAAAATTTGGGTAGATCAATGGTAAATAACTCTAAATACATTCTCAAGTCTAATTCACCAAGTGTGACTTGATCCTTGTATGTATATTGCTAAGGTGCTAGATTATGGGAGACTGGATTTGCATCTCAATGTCTAGTGTATGAAAACAAAAAAAAAGAGTGTAATTTTTGTAACAAAATTTGTTACCAATCTGATTTTTATTTGGACTTTCATTCATTCATATTCTTTATTTCCTCCAAATTTGAAGATTACAAATATACATCAGAAATAATTGTGCAGGTGAATATATGTTATAGGGTGAAAATCAACAACATATTATGATAATGACGGAATAGAAAAAAAAGGGAAAAAGATTACACTGGATATATCATGCATCTACAATAATGCCTTCCACGAAACGAAATAGGAAGATAATATAAAAGTGCAAGATAATTACGTGATCTTTTAAAGACAATATACAGTCCATTAAAATTGTCGTCTGTATAAAGACAAAATTTTGTGGAAGAAGCATAAAACTAAATTGCAAAATTGTTCATATTGATCTCCAAGATTAAACACGATGTCACGATTTAAACCAAATAAAGTTCTAACATATTGCCGTCGGTCGAGTGAAATCAGATTATTTATAACTGTGTGTCCGAAGCGGTGTGACACCTCTAAATGAAAAGTATTAATACATTCGTTATAATAAACACATCCTGTTAACATATGTTCAGTAATACTAATGCGCAGATTAGACTGGCCGCATTTAACACAATTTGAATTGAAACAAGATAAGTATGCAATTATCTGTGCCGTAGAAAAAGAGGCACTTAACAACCGTGGATGTTCTTTCGCATAATGCCAAAGAGGACACGAAATAAACCGAGGTTGAATCTCTCTATACAAAACAAATTCTAAGGTAGAAGTTCTCATATCCCATTGTTGAATGTAATAATTAGTTAGAGAATTTTTTATAATATTTTTCCAAATATATTTTGTTGGAAATGTTCCATAGTGTGCGTAATCTTGTAGCGCCGAAAACAAATTACATTTATGTAAAACATGTGCAATATCAAACATAAACCCGGTAGTGGTCATCGTTAAAAGATATGAAAACAGTCTCATAAGAAACATTTGTTTAACAGCACAGTTCCTGTTAAGTTGACACAGTTGACCAAAAAATAAAAGTTTTCTCTTGTCAATTTCAAATGCAACAGGAAAAGACCCTAACAAACCATGCACTATGTCTGTTCTAGACCGAATATGTAGACCCTGAATTTGTTTCAGACATAATCTATGACCTTTCTCTAAAGTTAGTTTATCGCTGTTAGTAAGCGAGTTAAGGAATTCACATCCGTAAAGGGCCCGGGGTAATACAATAGACTGGTAAATGCGATAGCTACTGAGGGGGTTCAATCCATTTTTGTAAAGACCGTGCTTAATTAAACCAAAGAAAGTGGCCCTCAATTTTCTGTCAATCATTGCAGACGATTTGTTGTACTTGTTACATAAAATTCCAAGATGGCTACATTCGACATTTTCCTCAATAAATGTATTGCCAATGCACCAAGATTTACGACGGCCATTAAAAGCTTTTTTTGATTCATTAAACGTAACAACGACACATTTGCTAGGGTTATACTGAAACCTCCACTTACAGGCATAATTGTAACAAATGTTAATCATTTCTTGAAGGGAACATTGAGATAATGAAAGAAGGGTCATGTCGTCTGCAAATGACGGGGCGCTGAAGTCATAACCTTCTATTTGAAATCCTAATTTACTAATGACTATCTCTTCAATGAGGTCGTTGATGTACCATAAATAAAGTGTTGGGGACCACACCCCTCCCTGTTTGGTGCCCTGCAAGATAGGGAACCAATCGGACTGAAACCCGCCGTATAGGACACAACTAAATGTGTTTGTATGCATCGCTATAACGGATTTTAATAGTTTGCAATCGATACCGAGATGGTCTAGTTTGTAAATTAAACCGTCATGCCATACTCGGTCGAAGGCTTGCCGTGCATCTAAAAAACAGGCATGTAATCTAGAACCATTTTCTTTACAATAATTAATACTTTCATGTAAAATAAAGGATGTCATATTACTTCCCATACTGGACTGAAATCCACCCTGGAGCGAGTTTAACTGTACTGAAATAGACCCATTCAGGCGGTTTAACAAGATTCTTTCGTATAACTTTAGTAAAGTAGATGATAGGGTTATCGCCCTGTAACTGTTGGGATCATTTTTAGGTTTACGGCCACCTTTATGTAATGTAATGATTGTTCCGAGTTTAAGATTGGTCGGAACATATGCGTTACAGTACATAAGGTCAAAAAGAAGGGTCAAACACTCATTTAAGAAATATCCACCATGAACAACGTGCTCGTTACAAACACGATCTTTCCCACACATCTTACCAAATTTAGCCTTAGAAAGAGCAGATAAAACATCGTTTAGACAAATATGGTCATCGTTTATGGGGACAGACTTTTCTTTCAACGTTTGAACATAACGTGTTACTGTGTCAAAATGACAGGAATCGTAATCTCTGCAATCTGTATCAGAATACAAAGATGCAAAATGTTTACCCCATGCAGTACAGATCTGGTCAGGACTACGGAAAGTATCGTCATCAAACTTCATTTCGCTAGACGAGGTAGTCTGTGATTGTTTTACCCTCGAGTTAAACAACCTCCAAAAAAGGGGACAATCTAAACCAGCTGCATCATCAATGTCACTGTTTATTTTCTGTATGTAGTTAAAGGCATTTTTCCTGAGTAAATTTCTGAAAAGGCGCTTAGCTTCCTTATAGTTAACGAATGAAGAATGGTTACGATCATCTGGTCTATCGTCCTCAATCCACACCCGGCGTTTTTGTCTCATAAACGCATGGTGCTGCTTGAGATCGGCAGACCAATATGGCTTCAGATAATGGCGGTAGACTGTATGAGGTAAAACATTATCAGAAGCATCACATATACTATACACAATAAGCTCATATAAACTATCTATAAATTGGTAAATATCACTGTCTGCTTGATCAGTCAGTGTCTGTAAACGCTTGGAGAGACTATTTGTAAGCCAGCTGGAATACTGGGTAAGCTGCGCTTCACAAACCTTGTGCCACTTAACAGACTGCAAGATCGAGCGAGGATAACATAAGTTACTTGTGTTAATTTCTAAACTAAAGACAATGGGTCGATGTGAAGATACGTTTAAACAGCTGTCATCAAGAATAAGACAATCCTTGACAGAACTGAGTAACGTATTTGAGACAATGACATGATCAATAAGAGAGTGATATTTTCCATCGTAGGAAACATAACTTGTTTCGACACCTTTACATAAGGGTAATGTTGTTATAATACTAAGATTACAATCAAGGGACAAGTCATTTAAAGACGTACCTCTAGTATCAATCTTTTTGACAAAAATACTGCCGTTTAAATGAGCATTAAAATCGCCCATAAGAACAACCTGACCTAACTGGGAATACGTAAATATCAAGTTATACAATGTTTCAATGTATTCCCGATATACGGTTATATTGTGATTTGCACTTGGTAAATATACCTGTAAAATATAGATAAAGCAATCACGTGATTCTTGAAACTGAATTCCAATCACTCGGTCATCGTCAATACATAACGGAGTGATAACGGCGTCGTGTCGTCTATTCCACAATAGAGCGACACCACCCCTACCAATCCGTGTACTTCTGCAGATATTCAGACTTGAGTCGCATACGCCCATTCCATGATAGTTTGGGTTTATGCTACTCAAAAAGTGCAATTCACTTGAATATAGCCAATGCTCGGAAATGCCGCATATATCTATGTTCTTGTCGTCAAGAACGTTACTCAGATATAACGCACTAGACATTAGACCAGTAACATTCCAAGTACAAAGTTGTTAAGTGGACATAATGAGAAAAGTTGATATGTAAACTTTGGGAAACATGAACATTATACACAGTGTTTAAGGAAATTACGATCTATAATGCGAGTTGTAATATCCCTGATGACGCTCAGAACGGTTACTATAACATGTCTGCTGCTCATATTCATTACCATAGTTTGCATGACCATTATATCCATTTTGACGAAAACCGTCATATCGATTATGTGTTTCAACATTAGATCCGTGAGGAGCACCGTTATCAAGAGATCCCCAGTGATAATGATGCTGATCACGATCTGATCTACGATTTGGACCAGGATAATCTTTTGACTTTGACTGACCAGCAGTGCGTGAAGGGGGGCCATTAACAATATCATTAGTCAAATCATCATCAGCATTATCATTTGCACTATTGTTGTCCCGTGTCATATACGGGTACTTCTTGCTATAAGCCGCCTTACTTAACCATGGCCGGCAAATAACATTTTTTGGCCAGAATCCATTATCTGTCACTTTATGAGCGTCGGGCGCTTCGACGTTCATGCGTATAACGACTGACCTCCTATTACGTTGAGAAAATATCCTTACCATTGTCACTTTTACACCGCGATTTTTGGCATAGTTCCTAAGTTTTTGGTCAGTTATTGATGCTTTGAAACCACCTAGAAAAAAAACGCTTGGTCTTTTTAACTACATGTTCGATAAAGTCATCGTCATCGACGTTATTCGTATCGGCTTTATCATCGTTACGCAACTGATTGTTAGATATCGGGTTTGGCGTACTATTGTCTTTCCGTTCCGAAGATGATCTACTGCTAACATGAACTGGAATATTGGACTGATTAATTTGGCAATTGAGCGACCCATTTTCTCGCGTGTCGGATAAAGGCCGACTAATAGCCACACTTTCACGTGAAACACTGACGGTCTGCTGCACATTACCGCTATGCCCACGATTAGTTGTTGTTAGATCTATCGGTGACCCATTGATCTCCACGTGCTGTCTGGGTATTTGTTGTGACGGCACGTTTTGAGTGACCGCGGCATCAGTAAGAGCCTCCCTATATGATGGCTCGTTCTGGCTCTCTGGTGGTACATCACGTGTGTTAGACGGGAGATTTACCACAGAATTTTCACCATTACCACTACTTGTTGAACATCTTCTAGTAATTAGTTTATTAAGCTCAAAAACCTTTGATTCGAGTCTACCACATTGTCTGTCAATTTTTCTATTTGTACTACAAATATTTTCACGTAAATCTTCCATATCCTTTTCTAAAGACTCTTTACATTCAATAACGTCAATATCTACAAGTTTTAGAGAGTTCTTTAATGATATTAAACCTGAGGATTTTTCATCTTCAATTCTCTGTATGTCAGTAAATGCCTTATGTAACTGTTCTCCAGTATCTTTCTTAAAGTTCAAAATATCAAATCTAATAGACTTAATATCATTCTCGAACCCTAGTTTCATGGCATCTCTTTCCTGTTTCAGAATGGTAATATCCGATTGACATTTGATAAGCTGATCCTGCAGAATCTTTATTTCCTGTTTATAAGTATTTTGTAATTGATCAGATACATTTATATCACTCTTTGAATAGGACCTTGGTAGACTTATCATTTCCCGCATGTGATCAAAATATTGATTATCCATTACTGACACAATTGTATAAATATCAGCAGCCAATTTTTGAGATACGCTATCACCTGATCTGGTTTTTTTACGACGCTTTAAATCCGATTCCTTGGGATATGGGTAGTCATTTAGTCTTTTACAGGCTTCATACATGGTAGTACGAATTTCCTCAAGATCATCCTCCTTTGACGATGTATCGGACACAATGTGGGAAATGAAGGCAGATTTTGTGTTATCACGAAATAACCCCCTTATCCTGTCTATTAGAGCCCAGTTCGAATCCGCTGGCGGCGATTCATAACGGTCCGTTACATTCAATAGCTGTCTTACGTTGTCAGGGGTTACGGGAACGCTTTCATTCTCGGACACATATAACTGCTTCACACAGGTTTGCGATCCATCAAAATGATCTATTCTGTCGACAGTACGCTGAGCTGGAGTTAACTGAGTCAGCTCAGCATTAGGTGTTACATCACTGTATTGTGACATGATCTTTAATTGCTGAGTTTATAAACGAGTCCGTACTCTAGTGTGTATGTACATGATAGTTCGTACTTACGATATACAATAATGTCCGCCATTTTATCTTGAAAACAGCTCATCGAATATGAAAAAATCCATATTTTCCCAAATAAAGTCCCTGAACACACTTTTTTTCCATCAATGTTTTACATCCTGTGTAACTGTATAAAATCCATGATAAATCTCGAAGAAACAGTATATTTTAGTCCCAAAAAATGTGTTTTTGAGCTAATTTAGCCTCCCGACAAAAATAACCTGTCTTCTCTTCAATCACGTGACCAACAGTATCATTTTGTAAGTGCGCATGTGTACATTTATAGCTCAAGATGATCAACTACGGGAGAATAGAGCCTATGAAGGGTGCATGGAAATATACCAAATTATTCCTGAATTAGATCTACCAAATGTATTTCAAATTATAATAAATGACAACAATATAATTTTTGCAAAATCAATTTCAGTTATTTGTTGAATAAATGCTGAGCATTTTCGTGGCGTTTTGATCCTTAAACGTTGTGTAGTTTAACCTATTATTTTCTAGACAGAGATCCGACGCATTGAACTGGTCATCTGCATTTTTAATCAGCGTTCGTCAAATGCTTGATATTATCCGTTTATAGCGTTCGCCAAACTATGATCAGCTGACGTCACTTCCGCCCATTTTAAACAAGAAATTTGTACCGTACCTGTCTCTAGTATCGATAGATCTAGGGGCAGTAACCCAGTCAAGATATGTCCTTGATTTATAACGGAAATTTGGTATTTTCGCAGTGTTAAATGATGGATTAGCTTTTGATTTAGCCCATACGATTTTTGAGGTTTGTGGTTCAATTGAAATTTTTGAATTTAGTCTCAGTATAGAAGAGACAGTTTCCACGGCGGAACTGATGTGTTAACAAAAGAAAGACAATTGATGGGGTTTTTTATTGATGGTTTGCGGGAGGATTCCTTAAAAATAAAACTTATGCGTGACAATCCAACCTCTTTCCAAACAGCTGTTTCAACAGCTTTACAAGAACAAAATTTACAGCGAAGGTTTAGCGTTCTGGCCAGCAATCATTTACACATATTCATATTCACAACGCAATAATGAGCAACCTCATACTCAACGTAGGTAGATCACATTAGACCTCGGGGTAGAAGGGGACATCATTATTCTCGTTCTCAAGCAGATCATAACAATGATAGGTACCAAATTCATAGAGATGATAACCGTAGGCGTTATGTACATGCCGTTAATGCACAACCGAAATATTTCGAAAACTATGTCTGCTATAAATGTGGGAAAAGGGGTCACATTCAGCGGTTTTGCAAAATAGGTCAGGTAATTAAAAGAGAGTCGGAAAACTAGGCAATCTTTTTTGTGACGGAGCCGACAAAAAGGATTTTGATGAAAAAATAAGCAAATACCACAAATACCCACTTATAAAATTTCTTTAGCAGGTAATCCAAGTACATGTCTTTTACACTTTGGCAAACAAAAATTCAGGGCATTAATTGATAGTGGTGCAGAGGTCAGTCTTATGCACAATAGGGTATTTGAATCATTAAAGCAGGCTCCTAAACTTACTAAAAAGACTATAAATTTACAATCAGCTAATGGAGGAAATCTGTCAGTTAAAGGTTGCGCAAATATTAAATTTGAAATTAAAGGCAAAAAACTAGAGCATACTTTTTTTTTATTGTTAAGGATATGAACCGAAATTTGATACTAGGAAGGGATTGGATGGTGGCTAATCAAGTTAGACTCTATTTCGATTTAGGTTGCTTAAGGGTAGGAAATAGTACATATGCACCATTGGAAGAAGACATTCATATAGCGTCTATACTGAGACTAAATTCCAAAATTTCAATTGAACCACAAACCTCAAAAATCGTATGGGCTAAAGCTGAGCTAAGGGCACCTATATTATTATTAACCCCTGAAAGTTGGTTTGATAAGCTACCTATTTGGTTCGAAAAGGTTTGAAAAACGTTTTGAATTTTGTCAATATTGGCCATCCTTAGAAAATAACAAAAACAGAGTTAAAAATGCACTTACCTAGTTAGTTGGCTTGGTCGTTGCAGTAGAATCGTCTAAAATCCACCAAGTTGGTAGATCTCTGGTCACGTTCACAAAATTAAACAAGATGTGTAACACGGCCGTATAGAATAATCAAACAACTACCAAGGTTCAATAACAAATGTCTTTTAATATATCCAGCATCGACGAACTAAATTTGATAATTGAGACAGACAGACAGACGAATGGCAAATCTAAGAGTGCAGGAGCAAAAATAGAGCCACAGGAGATGTTACCAGTTACAGACTCGGATCAACACTGATTTGGACTAGAAAACGGCCTGGTATATATACCAAACCTCTGCTGGCTTGATTGACGTTTTAGAATGGAATCATAAAAACTGGCGATCATTAAATCGATGCAATCGCCAGAGTCGTAAAAACTGGCGAGCGTTAAATCGATGTAATCGCTTCTTTGGCTATATAATAAATTTGACAAGTGACCTTTGATGGATTACTAGACGTGACTTGCTACTAGTAAACAACTCTGTGGCTCTGCATACAATATATACATATATACTGACTATCTACAAGAAGGGCCTTCAGTCAAGTCATGTAAGCAAGGATCACTAAATTGCAGCCCACCAAGTCTGACGGTATAATTAAATGGTTAAATAGAACGGTTCTACAGATTCTATCCATGTTTCTTAATGAAAATAGGAACGACTGGGATGTCCACATTCCATTTGTCATGATTGTTTACCGTGCAACGTGCCATTCAGTACTGGATTTAGTCCAAATAAACTTATGTTTACAAGGGGAGTTCCCTTTCCAATTGACGTCATGAATAGTTGTCAGGGACACGTCGAACGCGTTTGTTAATCGCTATACATTAAATGGTTAACAACATCTCTCGAACATTCATTTGATATCGCCTTTCAAAATCTCAAAACTTCCGCTTCGAACCAGAAAAGAGTATATGTTGTTGGTCTGAAACAGAGGAAATTCATTTCAGGTGACGTCGTTTGGTAATCTCTGGGAAAATCAAAATGGGTTGGACCATTAAATACAATTAGAAACTTAACGGAAAATAAGATTCTAATCCTGATGGGGCTCGGGGTTATGATACGCTCCAGGATATTTTACTCGGGCTGGCCGACGCATCACACCAAAGGAGATATTTTCTCCTTCTTATTTAATTACTTAGCAGACTTTTGCAACAGTGAAAAAAATGGGTTATTTTTTAAACGATCCAAGAGACGGTAGACGTCTTTTTAAGTGTTCAACTTCATTGATGACAATTGATGCGGCAAAAATGTGGCCTCTAGAGTGCATGCAAGGCTTTTCTAAGATTTGACCCTGTGACCTAGTTTTTGTCCCAGTTTCGAATTTACCATATTTTATCACAACAATCATTCTGACCAAATTAAAGGTGAATGGGACAATAAGTGAGGCTTCCAGAGTGCATGCAAGGTTTTTCTGAGTTAGACCCTGTGACCTAGTTTTTCACCAAACTTGTCCCAGTTTCGAACTCACACTATATTTCATCAAGACAATCAATCTGACCAAATTTAAGGTCAATTGGGTAGAAAAAGTGGCCTCTAGATTGAAAACAAGGTTTTTCTAATCTTTAAACCAATGACCTAGTTTTGTCCGAGATTTCATCAAGATAATAGTTCTGACCAATTTCAAAATTGATTGTGGAAAAAAATGTGGCCTCTTGAGTACGAACAAGGTTTTTCTAAAATTGGACGCTGTGACCTAGTTTTTGACACCAGTTGACCTTGTTATGACCCAGTTATGAAATTGTCCGAGAATTCATCAAGATAATTCTGACCAATTTCAAAATTGATTCGGGAAAAAAATGTGGCCTATTGAGTGTGTACAAGGTTTTTCTAAAATTGGACCCTGTGACCTAGTTTTTGACATCAGTTTACCCAGTTTCGAACTCGTACAACAATCATTCTGACCCAGTTTCAGGTTGATCGGGCAAAAAATGTGGCATCTAGGTTTTTTTTTAGCTAAGAATTGACTCTTTGACCTAGTTTTGAACCCAAGGTGACCCAATTTCATGTCCAAAATTTTACCAAGACAATCATTTTGACCAATTTTCAGTAAACGGTAGCACCTTGATAAAGGAAAACACCTTTTAACCCATTACCACACAATGACGCTTTTTGACACCTCTAAATAAAACAATTCGGAAAAGAAGCAAGCAATTTCTTCATTTTCCACAATGTTTTATACCCAGAATTTGAAAAAATGGCTCGATCCCAGGCGGCGGCAAATATTCTTTACGACATTTGTCTCTCATCAATGGGTGGATGATCGTAAACCTAAGTGGGATAGCAGCTGGAGGCTAGGAAAGGATGTAGTGGTAGAACTGGTGTGAGATATACCATTAACCAATTGTTAGGTGCTCCAGCCGCCGCGATATGACTGAAATACTGTTAAAAGCGGCGTTAAACCCCATTCAATCACTCAAACAATATGATCTTCATATTTTATATCGCCTCAGCAATGGGACGACCCTTTCAAAAGATTATTCGTTCACCGGAAGTAATGTCGAATGACTGTAGTGAAGCCGTATCGGAGATGTTTTTTAGCTCACTTGTGGTAAGGTGGATGTCCGTCGCCAACATTAACCTTCTATGCAGCCCAATCAAGCTGAAAATTTCAGGTCGATTAGGCAAAAAATGTGGGCTCTAGAGTGCATACAAGTTTTTTTTTCCTAAATTTGATCCTGTGACCTAGTTTTTGACACCAGCTGACCCAGTTTCGAACTCGTACAAGATTTCATAAAAACAATCATTCTGACCAATTTCGAGTTGCCCAGGCAAAAAATGTGGCACGTAGAGAGAAGGAGGTTTCCTAGATTTGATCCCGTGACCTAGTTTTTGACTCAAGTTGACCCAATTTCAAATATGTCCGAGATTTCATCAAGACAATTATTTTGACCAATTTTTAGCTTGATTGGGCAAAAAATGTAGCCTCTAGAGTGCAAACAAGGTTAATGTTGCATAGAAAATCATTTTTAAAGAAGAAATCACTGACTCGTTGGAACGAGATATAGCCTAGAGATAGTCCTTGGTCCAAATGTACTAGTAACTAAGGCCGATTTTTCAGTCTAGATTACAGGAACTTAATTTCGTCAAAAGAAAAGACTCTTATCTACTTCCAAAAATAAATGAAACACATGGTACTTTATCAGTTTCAAAATACTTTTGTACCTTGGACTTAGCTGTTATTTGCAAATTCCTATGGCTGAAAATCATAAACTATACTACCTCTTTTAGAACTCATCTCGAGATGTATCAGTTCAAGGCCATGCCTTTCGGATTAACCAAAGCCCCTGCAGCCATCGAGGGTTGATAGAAATAATTCTTTTTGATTATGGAAAAAGTGTTGAGGTTATCTTGACGTTATCATTGTATTTCGTAGAACATTTGATGAAACTATGGAAAATCTTCAACTTATTGTTCGTAGATTTGAAGAAGCTGGATACAGCCTCAAAACCTAAAAGATACCAAGAAATCAATCCAGTATTTAAGTCATGCCGTTTAGGAAGATGGTATTAGTTGTTCACCAGATAAAGTAAATGCCGTATTAAATTGGCCTATACCACAGATAAATCAGAATTAAGAAATTTTCTAGGGCTGATAGCTTAAAGGTCTTGCTCCAATTGCATATCCTTTCAAACGCCTCAATCAGAAAAGAAGAAATTTCTAATGGGATAATGACTGTCAGAAAAGTTATGTAACTCTAAAGGAGTTACTTGTGTCAGAACCTATTCTTGGTTATCCGGAAACGGACGGTGGTTTCATTCAAGACACTGATGGAAGTAAATTTGGAATTTCGGCTGTATTGTTTCAAGTTCAAAATGGCGAAGAACGTGTCTAGCTAATGCAAGCAAAATTCTTAGAAAATCATAACAAAGGTATTGCGCTACGTACCTTGATCTACTTGCTGAAGAAACCTGTATTAGGCATTAAAGGCAGAATCTCTCGGGAAGATATTTTCTCGTTAGATATGATCTTTCCTCCTTGACATAGCTTAGAAATTTTAAAGATCCAGAGGAAATGATAGCCCGATGGTTGACTATCCTACAAACTTACGATTTCAAAATTCAGCACAGGAAAGGTTCTTTACATGACAACGCAGATGCTTTATCTAGGTTACCTACGAGGAAATGTCAAAGATCTGATTGTCTAAGGTATATTTTATTTATTCGGATGACGAAGTATGCAACAGATGCAACAATCAGACATTGTTATTATAGTTTTATTGAATCTAAAGGAAAGCTTTGCAGAAATAACTCCTAGGCACGTTGTCAAGAGCTATCCATCTTGAGTCCGTATCTCGTGGAGCATTTGGGAATCTCTTTTTGTTGAAAATGCTTTCCTGTTTAGGAAAAACGTTAAAACAGGAAGAGATGAAAGTGAGAGATTACAATTTGAAGTCCCTGAGGCTTAAAAGAAAAAATATTCTATTAATTGCTCGTTATCTTGGAAAGGATCTAAAGGAAAGCTTTGGAGTAAAGCCTCCTAGGCACGTTGTCAAGAACTACCAATCTTGAGTCCGTATCAAACAACTACCCAGGTTCAATAACACGAGTCTTTTAATATAACAAAGAAATGTCCAGCATAAAACGAACTTATTTTAATAATTAAACAGACAGACAGACGAATTGCAAGTCTGGAGTGCAGGAGCCAAAATAGAGCCATAGGAGATGTTACCTGTTACAGACTCGGATCAACACTGATTTGGTCTAGAAAACGGCCTGGTTGCTAGATTGACGTTTTAGTATGGAGTCATAAAAACTGGCGATCATTAAATCGATGCAATCGCCTGAGTCGTAAAAACTGGCGATCGTTAAATCGTTGTAATCGTTTCTTTGGCTATATAATAAATTTGACAAGTGACCTTTGATGGATTACTAGACGTGACTTGCTACTAGTTAACAACTCTGAGGCTCTGCTTTCAAATCCGCTAGGATTTGACAATGCATACAATACAACTCTTAGGCTCTGCTGTCAAATCCGCTAGGCAAGGATTTGACAATGCATACAATACATACATATATACTGACTATCTACATGTAGGGCCTTCAGTCAAGTCATGTAAGCATGAAGCCCACCATATATATTTCTATTTAGTTGCGGCATCATAAAAACGAGTAACAATGTATATATATTGTTACACACCTTTTTTTTTTTGCAATTGTCCAAACACAAATTAACAGCACATAGAATAAGTGCACATATGCATGTCTTTAATACAAATAATACATTTATGAACATTGGTAATGTCAATCACAAAAGTAATTTTAAGCATAGTTTCTCTGGTACATCTTGTTGTTTGTCGTGGCTGTATATGGTTACCGCATGGTTGGTGAGATGTTTATGCGTATCTGACAATATATGTTGATGAAATGGGTTATAGTTTTTGACACTGTTTGTTGATTAAGTGGTTTATGATATCCGACAACGTTTGATGATGAAATGTTTTATAATATCCGACACCGTATGTTGATGAATCCGACACCGTATGTTGATGAATCCAACATTATATGTTTATGAATCTGACACCGTATGTTGATGAATACGTCATCGTATGTTGATGAATCGGACACCGTATGTTGATGAATCCGACACCGTATGTTGATGAATCCAACATCGTATGTTTATGAATCTGACACCGTATGTTGATGAATACGTCATCGTATGTTGATAAATCCGACACCGTATGTTGTTGAATCCGACACCGTAGGTTGTTCAATTATCCTGAAATAGGGTCGCCAATTATTTTGGAGTTTACTTGATTTTCTGTAATTCTTTTAAAACACAGGGTCGCCGACATTGAATTTAGTGTTGGTGCTATGCTTATCAGCATATTTGGTTTGCCTACGCTTAGCCCTTTTAAGACGTTTATGAACTGTCAGAAATGTTTTGTGTTGTTGTTCTAGAGTAATAAGGTGAGTTTCTTCGCCTTGATACTTTCGTCGAGGTTGCAACAGATTATCAATAGGCAGAACAACATCTCTATTGTATATTAAGAAATACGGGGAGAATCTTGAAGATTCGCTCACATTAAATCGAACAGCAGCGAGTGCTTCATTTAGAAATAAATCCCATTTGTGAACTTGGTCATCAATTAATTTGGCTACAATGTCATGCATTGTGCGATGAAATCTTTCTACTTTCGCATTACTTTGAGGCTGATAGAAGGGTGTTGTAACATGAGTGATGTTTAAAGCTTCTGAAGTTATCTTTACAGTTTTGTTCACAAATTCTGTCCCATTATCTGTAACAATTTGAAGACAAGATCCGAATAGAGGAAATATTTCTTCGATCAGTATGTGTGCAATTGTTTCACCTTTCTTATCTGGTATTGGGAAAGCCTCATGCCACCCAGAATACCAGTCAACAAAGTTTGCAATGTATATATTTTCAGTCATAGTGGTGGGATATGGTCCTGAAAGGTCCAACCCAATTTTTGCAAAGGGATAAGGCGGAATGTCAGTTTCTTGCATAGGAGCCTTTTGTGACCTTAATCCTCGTTTTTGACAAGTTATGCACTTCGAGAGATAGGTTGTAATTTCTTTACACATGTTTGGCCAATAGTACTTATTTTTGATAGTGTCAAAAGTTTTGTCTATTCCCATATGACCATTATTATCATGGAACTGTAAAAGAACTTCAGATTTGATATGAGTGGGTATGTAAAGCCTAAAAGTAGGATCATCATCTGGACTACTTATGTACAGAAGATCATCCAGTAAAGCATGACGTTTGTCAAGTGATTTTATAATTGTACCATTGACTAGGTCACGTTTGATAGTTTTAATTGTCTCATCTTACTCTTGCTCCTCTAACATATTGAAACCTAAATAGCCTTTTGCAGGATTTTGTTTATCTGGTACATCATTTTCGTAATTTGTGAATGATTTTGGATCGAAATGGTTTGAATTTATGGCGCTGATTTCTAGAGAGTTAGCATTTATGTCTAGTTCAATTGCATGATCATTGCATGAGTTTTCTAGGTCATCTATATTGATAGGTCTGGATAATAAATCTGCACAGGTATTTGACTTCCCTTCAATATATTCTATCTTACAGTTATAACCAGCGATACTTAAAGCCCAAAGTTGAATCTTTTTATTTTGAATTGGAGAATCAAGAAGATACTTTAGTGGTTTGTGGTCTGTTTTAAATAATGAGCTCTGCGATATGCAAGTAATGATCTAAACGTTGTAAAGCGTAATGTATAGCAAAAGCTTCTTTCTCTATTGTAGACCATCTAGTTTGGGTATCACTTAATTTATGTGACAGGAAGTGTATTGGTACTTCTGCTGTTATACCCGGTAAATAATTTTCTGAATCTGGCATGCAGTTGACCATTTAAATTTGCATGTTTTTTCGTCAAGTTGATAAGAGATGAAGCAATTTCAGAGAAATTAGGAAGAAATCGCCTATAGTAACTACACATTCCAATGAAGCTGCGGACATGCTTTACGGAAGCTGGGTTTTGCATACTGCGGATTGCTTTTACTTTGTTAGCATCTGGTTTGATACCGCGTTCATTTATTACAAAGCCTAAGTAATTAGTTTCCTTTTGAACGAAATTGCATTTTTTAAGCTTTAATTTTAACCCATGCTGACGTAACCTATCAAAAACGCATTGAATATGCAGTTGGTGTTCTTCAAACGAAGATGAATATATGAGTATGTCATCAATGTATGCCACACAGAATTCTAAACCCTCCAGAACGTTAGACATCATTTCCTGGAAGACGGATGGCGCATTAGCAAGCCCAAATGGCATAACATTGAACTCAAAGAGTCCAGCATGACACGTGAATGCTGTCTTTTCTTGGTCCTTCGGATCCATAGCTACTTGCCAATAACCTGACTTAAGTTCGAGAGTGGTGATGTATTTTGATTTGCCTAATATTGCAAGAATTTCATCAATAACGGGTAAAGGGTATGAATTTTTTTAGTTATTTTATTTAGCTGTCTGAGGTCCACGCAGAATCTTTTAGACTTATCCTTTTTATCCACAATGACAACCGGAAATGACCATGGGGACTGTGTCTTACGAATGACTTTAGCCTGAAACATCTCTTGAACTGCATTTTCTACAACGTTTCTATTGTTTAGTGGTGTCTTGTATGATTTTAATTTGATAGGTGGGCTATTCCCAGTATCTATTTTCATTTTAATTGTATCAGTTCTACCTAAATCAGAATCTTTAATTGCGAATAAATCATGATTATCTGTGACTAATTTAGTAATAATATTTTTATGTTCCGGCGGGACATTGATATTTGACGTAACATCGATAGAGTCATCATGTTCGTAATTATTTGATGAAAATTGATATAAGGATGCTACAAGAATATGAACCGAAATTTCATACTAGGAAGGGATTGGATGGTGGCTAATCAAGTTAGGTTGCTTAAGGGTAGGAAATAGTACATATGCACCATTGGAGGAAGACATTCATATAGCGTCTATACTGAGACTAAATTCAAAAATTTCAATTGAACCACAAACCTCAAAAATCGTATGGGCTAAAGCTGAGCTAAGGGCACCTATATTATTATTAACCCCTGAAAGTTGGTTTGATAAGCTACCTATTTGGTTCGAGAAGGTTTGAAAAACGTTTTGAATTTCGTCAATATTGGCCATCCTTAGAAAATAACAAAAACAGAGTTAAAAATGCACTTACCTAGTTAGTTGGCTTGGTCGTTGCAGTAGAATCGTCTCAAATCCACCAAGTTGGTAGATCTCTGGTCACGTTCACCAAAATAAACAAGATGTGTAACACGGCCATATAGAATAATCAAACAACTACCCAGGTTCAATAACACGAGGCTTTTAATATAACAAATGTCTTTTAATATAACCAGCATAAAACGAACTTAATTCTAGTAATCCATCAAAGGTCACTTGTCAAATTTATTATATAGCCAAAGAAGCGATTACATCGATTTTACGATCGCCAGTTTTTACGACTCAGGCGATTGCATCGATATAATGATCGCCAGTTTTTATGACTCCATACTTAAACGTCAATCAAGCCAGCAGAGGTTTGGTGATGGCCGTTTTCTAGACCAAATTAGTGTTGATCCGAGTCTGTAACTGGTAATATCTCCTGTGGCTCTATTTTGGCTCCTGCACCCCAGACTTGCAATTCGTCTGTCTGTCTGTCTCAATTATTAAATTAAGTTCGTTTTATGCTGGATACTTGCTACAAGTAAACAACTCTGAGGCTCTGCTGTCAAATTCTAGCGGATTTGACAATGCATACAATACATACATATATACTGACTATCTACAAAAAGGGCCTTCAGTCAAGTCATGTAAGCATGGACCACTAAATTGCAGCCCACCAAGTCTGACGGTATGATTAAACTATTAATAGAACGGTTCTACAGATGCTATCCATGTTTCTTAATGAAAATAGGAACGACTGGGATGTCCACATTCCATTTGTCATGATTGTTTACCGTGCAACGTGCCATTCAGTACTGGATTTAGTCCAAATAAACTTATGTTTACCAGAGGAGTTCCCTTTCCGATTGACGTCATGTATAGTTGTCAGGGACACGTCGAACGCGTTTGTTAATCGCTATACATTAAATGGTTAACAACATCTCTCGAACATTCATTTGATATCGCCTTTCAAAATCTCAAAACTTCCGCTTCGAACCAGAAAAGAGTATATGTTGTTGGTCTTAAATTGGGTATAAAAAGTGGCCTCTAGATTGAAAACAAGGTTTTTCTAAGTTTTAACCCAATGACCTAGTTTTGTCCGAGATTTCATCAAGATAATAATTCTGACCAATTTCAAAATTGATTGTGGACAAAAATGTGGCCTCTTGAATGCAAACAAGGTTTTTCTAAAATTGGACCCTGTGACCTAGTTTTTGACACCAGTTGACCTCGTTATGACCCAGTTATGAAATTGTCCGAGATTTCATCAAGATAATAATTCTGACCAATTTCAAAATTGATTCGGGAAAAAAATGTAGCCTATTGAGTGCGTACAAGGTTTTTCTAAAATTGGACCCTGTGACCTAGTTTTTGACATCAGTTGAACCAGTTTCGAACTCGTACAACAATCATTCTGAACCGATTTCAGGTTGATCGGGCAAAAAATGTGGCATCTATAGTGCATGCAAGGTTTTTCTAAGAATTGACTCCTTGACCTAGTTTTGAACCCAAGGTGACCCAATTTCATGTCCAAAATTTTACCAAGACAATCATTTTGACCAATTTTCAGTAAAATTCGGCAAAAAATGTAGCCTCTAGAGTGCATTCAAGATTAATGTTGACGACAGACGACGCACGACGGAGGTTTTACGCCTCAGTGAAAACGGTAGCACCTTGATAAAGGAAAACACCTTTTAACCAATTACCACACAATGACGCTATTTGACACCTCTAAATAAAACAATTCGGAAAAGAAGCAAGCAATTTCTTCATTTTCCACAATGTTTTATACCCAGAAATTTGAAAAAATTGCTCGATCCCAGGCGGCGGCAAATATTCTTTACGACATTTGTCTCTCATCAATGGGTGGATGATCGTTAACCTAAGTGGGAGAGCAGCTGGAGGCTAGGAAAGGATGTAGTGGTAGAACTGGTGTGAGAAATACCATTAATCAATTGTTAGGTGCTCCAGTCGCCGCGATATGACTGAAATACTGTTAAAAGCGGCGTTAAACCCCACTCAATCACTCAAACAATATGATCTTGATGTTTTATATCGCCTCAGCAAGGGGACGACCCTTTCAAAAGATTATTCGTTCACCGGAAGTAATGTCGAATGACTGTAGTGAATCCGTATCGGAGATGGTTTTTAGCTCACTTGTGGTAAGGTTGATGTCCGTCGCTAGCATTAACCTTCTATGCAGCCCAATCAAGCTGAAAATTTCAGGTCGGTTAGGCAAAAAATGTGGCCTCTAGAGTGCATAAAAGTTTTTCCTAAATTTGATCCTGTGACCTAGTTTTTGACACCAGCTGACCCAGTTTGAAACTTTTACAAGATTTCATTAAAACTATCAATCTGACCAATTTCGGGTTGCCCAGGCAAAAAATGTGGCACGTAGAGAACAGGAGGTTTCCTAGATTTGATCCCGTGACCTAGTTTTTGACTCAAGTTGACCCAATTTCAAATATGTCCGAGATTTCATCAAGACAATTATTTTGACCAATTTATAGCTTGATTTGGCAAAAAATGTAGCCTCTAGAAGGCAAACAAGATTAATGTTGCATAGAAAATCATTTTTAAAGAAGAAATCACTGACTCGTTGGAACGAGACATAGCCTAGAAATAGTCCTTGGTCCAAATGTACTAGTAACTAAGGCCGATTTTTCAGTCTACATTACAGGAACTTAATTTCGTCAAAAGAAAAGACTCTTATCTACTTCCAAAAATAAATGAAACACATGGCACTCTATCAGTTTCAAAATACTTTTGTACCTTGGACTTAGCTGTTAACCCTAAAGGAGTTAACTAGTGGCAGAACCTATTCTTGGTTATCCGGAAACGGACGGTGGTTTCATTCAAGACACTGATGGAAATAAATTTGGAATTTCGGTTGTATTGTTTCAAGTTCAAAATGCGAAGAACGTGTCTAGCTAATGCAAGCAAAATTCTTAGAAAATCATAACAAAGGTATTGCGCTACGTACCTTGATCTACTTGCTGAAGAAACCTGTATTAGGCATTAAAGGCAGAATCTCTCGGGAAGATATTTTCTCGTTAGATATGATCTTTCCTCCTTGACATGGCTTAGAAATTTCAAAGATCCAGAGGAAATGATAGCCCGATGGTTGACTATCCTACAAACTTACGATTTCAAAATTCAACACAGGAAAGGTTCTTTACATGACAACGCAGATGCTTTATCTAGGTTACCTACGAGGAAATGTCAAAGATCTGATTGTCTAAGGTATATTTTATTTATTCGGATGACGAAGTATGCAACAGATGCAACAATCAGACATTGTTATTATAGATTTATTGAATCTAAAGGAAAGCTTTGCAGAAATGCCTCCTAGGCACGTTGTCAAGAACTATCCATCTTGAGTCCGTATCTCGTGGAGCATTTGGGAATCTCTTTTTGTTGAAAATGCTTTCCTGTTTAGGAAATACGTTAAAACAGGAAGAGATGAAAGTGAGAGATTACAATTTGAAGTCCCTGAGGCTTTAAAAGAAAAAATATTCTATGAATTGCTCGTAAATAAATCAGCTCGTTATCTTGGAAAATAATCTAAAGGAAAGCTTTGCAGTCAAGCCTCCTAGGCACGTTGTCAAGAACTACCCATCTTTAGTCCGTATCAAACAACTACCCAGGTTCAATAACACGAGTCTTTTAATATAACAAAGAAATGTCCAGCATAAAACGATCTTATTTTAATAATTAAACAGACAGACAGACGAATTGCAAGTCTGGAGTGCAGGAGCCAAAATAGAGCCATAGGAGATGTTACCTGTTACAGACTCGGATCAACACTGATTTGGTCTAGAAAACGGCCTGGTTGCTAGATTGACGTTTTAGTATGGAGTCATAAAAACTGGCGATCATTAAATCGATGCAATCGCCTGAGTCGTAAAATCTGGCGATCGTTAAATCGTTGTAGTCGTTTCTTTGACTATATAATAAATTTGACAAGTGACCTTTGATGGATTACTAGACGTGACTTGCTACTAGTTAACAACTTCAGTAAAGTCATGTAAGCATGAAACCCACCATATATATTTCTATTTAGTCGCGGCATCATAAAAACGAGTAACAATGTATATTGTTACACACCTTTTTTTTTTTTTTTTTTGAAATTGTCCAAACACAAATTAACAGCACATAGAATAAGTGCACATATGCATGTCTTTATTACAAATAATACATTTATGAACATTGGTAATGTCAATCACAAAAGTAATTTTAAGCATAGTGTCTCTGGTACATCTTGTTGTTTGTCGTGACTGTACATGGTTACCGCATGGTTGGTGAGATGTTTATGCGTATCTGACTATGTATGTTGATGAATTGGGTTATAGTATTTGATACTGTTTGTTGATGAAATGGTTTATGATATCCGACAACGTTTGATGATGAAATGTTTTATAATATCCGAAACCGTATGTTGATGAATCCGACACCGTATGTTGATGAATCCAACATCGTATGTTTATGAATCTGACACCGTATGTTGATGAATACGTCATCGTATGTTGATGAATCGGACACCGTATGTTGATTAATCCGACACCGTAGTTTGTTGAATCCGACACCGTAGGTTGTTCAATTATCCTGAAATAGGGTCGCCAATTATTTTGGAGTTTACTTGATTTTCTGTAATTCTTTTAAAACACAGGGTCACCGACATTGAACTTAGTGTTGGTGCTATGCTTATCAGCAAATTTGGTTTGCCTACGCTTAGCCCTTTTAAGAAGTTTATGAACTGTCAGAAATGTTTTGTGTTGTTGTTCTAGAGTAATAAGGTGAGTTTCTTCGCCTTGATACTTTCGGTTGCAACAGATTATCAATAGGCAGAACAACATCTCTATTGTATAATAAGAAATACGGGGAGAATCTTGAAGATTCGCTCACATTAAATCGGACAGCAGCGGGTGCTTCATTTAGAAATAAATCCCATTTGTGAACTTGGTCATCAATTAATTTGGCTAAAAATGTCATGCATTGTGCGATGAAATCTTTCTACTTTCGCATTACTTTGAGGGTGATAGAAGGATGTTGTAACATGAGTGATGTTTAAAGCTTCTGAAGTTATCTTTACAGTTTTGTTCACAAATTCTGTCCCATTATCTGTAACAATTTGAAGACAAGTTCCGAATCGAGGAAAAATTTCCTCGATCAGTATGTGTGCAATTGTTTCACCTTTCTTATCGGGGATTGGGAAAGCCTCATGCCACCCAGAATACCAGTCAACAAAGGTTGCAATGTATATATTTCCAGTCATATTGGTGGGATATGGTCCTGAAAGGTCCAACCCAATTTTTGCAAAGGGGTAAGGCAGAATGTCAGTTTCTTGCATAGGAGCCTTTTGTGACCTCAATCCTCGTTTATGACAAGTTATGCACTTCGAGAGATAGGTTGTAATTTCTTTACACATGTTTGGCCAATAGTACTTATTTTTGATAGTGTCAAAAGTTTTGTCTATTCCCATATGACCATCATTATAATTGAACTGTAAAAGAACTTCAGATTTGATATGAGAGGGTATGTAAAGCCTAAGAGATGGATCATCATCTGGACTACTTATGTAATACAGAAGATCGTCAAGTTAAGCATGACGTTTGTCAAGTGATTTTATAGTTGTACCATTGACTAGGTCACGTTTAAAACCTAAATAGCCTTTTGCAGGATTTTGTTTATCTGGTACATCATTTTCGTAATTTGTGAATGATTTGGATCGAAATGGTTTAAATTAATGGCTCTGATTTCTAGAGAGTTAGGATTTATGTCTAGTTCAATTGCATGATCATTGCATGAGTTTTCTAGGTCATCTATATTTTTAGGTCTGGATAATAAATCTGCACAGGTATTTGACTTCCCTTCAATATATTCTATCTTACAGTTATAACCATCGATACTTAAAGCCCAAAGTTGAATCTTTTTATTTTGAATTGGAGAATCAAGAAGATACTTTAGTGGTTTGTGGTCTGTTTTAATAACAAACTCTGCGTTCTGCAAGTAATGATCTAAACGTTGTAAAGCGTAATGTATAGCAAAAGCTTCTTTCTCTATTGTAGACCATCTAGTTTGGGTATCACTTAATTTATGTGACAGGAAGTGTATTGGTACTTCTGTTGTTATACCCGGTAAATAACTTTCTGAATCTGTGCAAGGCTGGGTAAGACAAGCACCGATAGCTTTGTCGCTTGCATCCATAAAGGATATACGGTTTATTCAGATCAGGGTAGATCAGGGACAACAAGGGAATATTCGTCAATTATTTCATGAAGATATCAAAAGAAGTTTGGCATGCAGTTTACAATTTAAATTTTGCATGTTTTTTAGTCAAGTTGATAAGAGATGAAGCAATTTCAGAAAATTAGGAAGAAATCGCCTATAGTAACTACACATTCCTATGAAGCTGCGGACATGCTTTACGGAAGCTGGGTTTTGCATACTGCGGATTGCTTTTACTTTGTAAGCATCTGGTTTGATACCGCGATCATTTATTACAATGCCTAAGTAATTAGTTTCCTTTTGATCGAAATTGCATTTTTTTAAGCTTTAATTTTAACCCATGCTGACGTAACCTATCAAAAACGCATTGAATATGCAGTTGGTGTTCTTCAAACGAAGATGAATATATGAGTATGTCATCAATGTATGCCACACAGAATTCTTAACCCTCCAGAACGTTAGACATCATTTCCTGGAAGACGGATGGCGAATTAGCAAGCCCAAATGGCATAACATTGAACTCAAAGAGTCTAGCATGACACGTGAATGCTGTCTTTTCTTGGTCCTTCGAATCCATAGCTACTTGCCAATAACCTGACTTAAGATCGAGAGTTTGATTTGCCTAATATTGCAAGAATCTCATCAATAACGGGGTAAAGGGTATGAATTTTTCTTAGTAATTTTATTTAGCTGTCTGAGGTCCACGCAGAATCTTTTAGACTTATCCTTTTTATCCACAATGACAACCGGAAATGATCATGGGGACTGTGTCTTACGAATGACTTTTGCCTGCAACATCTCTTGAACTGCATTTTCTACAACTTTTCTATTGTTTAGTGGTGTCTTGTATGATTTTAATTTGATAGGTTGGCTATTCCCAGTATCTATTTTCATTTAAATTGTATCAGTTCTACCTAAATCAGAATCTTTAATTGCGAATAAATCATGATTATCTGTGACTAATTTAGTAATAATATTTTTATGTTCCGGCGGGACATTGATATTTGACGTAACATCGATAGAGTCATCATGTTCGTGATTATTTGATGAAAATTGATTTAAGGATGCTATTTCAATTTTTGAAACGGGAGTATGGTTTCCGATAACTGTACCTCTAGTTTGTTCGAAGTGTTTGTTTGTGTTGTTTACTAAAAGAGCGGGAATTTTTCTTGTTTTGTTCAAAATGCCAAAGGAATTTGAAACCATAAGACCTGGTTCGTCAAGATATGTCCTTGATTTATAGCGGAAATTTGGTATGTTTTCGCAGTGTTAAATGATGGATTAGCTTTTGATTTAGCCCATACGATTTTTGAGGTTTGTGGTTCAATTGAAATTTTTGAATTTAGTCTCAGTATAGAAGAGACAGTTTCCACGCCGGAACTGATGTGTTAACAATAGAAAGACAATTTATAGGGATTTTTATTGATGGTTTGCGGGAGGATTCCTTAAAAATAAAACTTATGCGCGACAATCCAACCTCTTTCCAAACAGCTGTTTCAACAGCTTTACAAGAACAAAATTTACGGCGAAGGTTTAACGTTCTGGCCAGCAATCATCATTTACACAAAGGAACGGTAATTATTCATATTCACAACGCAATAATGAGCAACCCCATACTCAACGTGGAATTCCTATGGAGGTAGATCACATTAGACCTCGGGGTAGAAGGGGACATAATTATTCTCGTTCTCAAGCAGATCATAACAATGATAGGTACCAAATTCATAGAGATGATAACCGTAGGCGTTATGTACATGCCGTTAATGCACAACTGTAAATTTTCGAAAACTATGTCTGCTATAAATGTGGGAAAAGGGGTCACATTCAGCGGTTTTGCAAAATAGGTCAGGTAATTAAAAGAGAGTCGGAAAACTAGGCAATCTTTTTTGTGACGGAGCCGACAAAAAGGATTTTGATGAAAAAATAAGCAAATACCACAAATACCCACTTATAAAATTTCTTTAGCAGGTAATCCAAGTACCTGTCTTTTACACTTTGGCAAACAAAAATTCAGGGCATTAATTGATAGTGGTGCAGAGGTCAGTCTTATGCACAATAGGGTATTTGAATCATTAAAGCAGGCTCCTAAACTTACTAAAAAGACTATAAATTTACAATCAGCTAATGGAGGAAATCTGTCAGTTAAAGGTTGGGCAAATATTAAATTTGAAATTAAAGGCAAAAACTAGAGCATACTTTTTTTATTGTTAAGGATATGAACTGAAATATGATACTAGGAAGGGATTGGATGGTGGCTAATCAAGTTAGACTCTATTTCGATTAAGGTTGCTTAAGGGTAGGAAATAGTTCATATGCACCATTGGAAGAAGACATTCATATAGCGTCTATACTGAGACTAAATTCCAAAATTTCAATTGAACCACAAACCTCAAAAATCGTATGGGCTAAAGCTGAGCTAAGGGCACCAATATTATTATTAACCACTGAAAGTTGGTTTGATAAGCTACCTATTTGGTTCGAAAAGGTTTGAAAAACGTTTAGAATTTTGTCAATATTGGCCATCCTTAGAAAATAACAAAAACAGAGTTAAAAATGCACTTACCTAGTAAGTTGGCTTGGTCGTTGCAGTACAATCGTCTAAAATCCACCAAGTTGGTAGATCTCTGGTCACGTTCACAAAATTAAACAAGATGTGTAACACGGCCGTATAGAATAATAAAACAACTACCAAGGTTCAATAACAAATGTCTTTTAATATAACCAGCATAAAACGAACTAAATTTAATAATTGAGACAGACAGACAGACAGACGAATGGCAAGTATAAGAGTGTAGGAGCAAAAATAGAGCCACAGTAGATGTTACCAGTTACAGACTCGGATCAACACTCATTTGGTCTAGAAAACGGCCTGGTATATATACCAAACCTCTGCTGGCTTGATTGACGTTTTAGTATGGAATCATAAAAACTGGCGATCATTAAATCGATGCAATCGCCTGAGTCGTAAAAACTGGCGAGCGTTAAATCGATGTAATCGCTTCTTTGGCTATATAATAAATTTGACAAGTGACCTTTGATGGATTACTAGACGTGACTTGCTACTAGTAAACAACTCTGTGGCTCTGCATACAATACATACATATAAACTGACTATCTGCAAGAAGGGCCTTCAGTCAAGTCATGTAAGCATGGATCACTAAATTGCAGCCCACCAAGTCTGACGGTATGATTAAATGGTTAAATAGAACGGTACTGGATTTAGTCCAAATAAACTTATGTTTACAAGGGGAGTTCCCTTTCAAATTGACGTCATGTATAGTTGTCAGGGACACGTCGAATGCGTTTGAAAATCGCTATACATTAAATGACTAACAACATCTCTCGAACATTCACTTGATTACGCCTTTCAAAATCTCAAAACATCCGCTTCCAAACAGAAAAGAGTATATGATGTTGGTCTTAAACAGAGGAAATTCATTTCAGGTGACGTCGTTTGGCGTTGGTATCCTCCTCTGGGAAAATCAAAATGGTTTGGACCTTTAAATACAATTAAAACTTAACGGAAAATAAGATTCTAATCCTGATGGGGATCGGGGTTATGATACACCCCAGGATATTTTACTCGGGCAGGACGACGCGTCACACCACAGGAGATATTTTCTCCTTCTTATTTAATTACTTAGCAGACTTTTGTAACAGTGAGAAATTTGGGTTTTTTTTAAACCATCCAAGAGACTGTAGACGTCATTTTTAGTGTTCAACTTCATTGATGACAATTGATTGGGCAAAAATTTGGCCTCAAATGTGCATGCAAGGTTTTTCAAAGATTTGATCCTGTGACCTAGTTTTTGACCCAGTTTCCAATTTACCATATTTTATCAGAACAATTAAAGGTTAATTGGACAAAAAATGAGCTGGAAGCTAGGAAATGATGTAGTGGTAGAACTGGTGTGAGAAATATCATCAATCAATTGTTAGCTGCTCCAGCCGCCGCAATATGACTGAAATACTGTTAAAAGCGGCGTTAAACCCCACTCAATCACTCAAACAATGGTCTTGATATTTTATATCGCCTCAGGAATGGGAGAAACCTTTCAAAAGATTATTCGTTCACCGGAAGTAATGTCGAATGACTGTAGTGAATCCGTATCGGAGATGTTTTTTAGCTCACTTGTGGTAAGGTGGATGTCCGTCGCTAACATTAACCTTCTATGCAGCCCAATCAAGCTGAAAATTTCAGGTCGATTAGGCAAAAAATGTGGCCTCTAGAGTGCAAACAAGCTGTTTTCCCTAAATTTGATCCTGTGACCTAGTTTTTCACACCAGCTGACCCAGTTTCGAACTCGTACCAGATTTCATTAAAACTATCATTCTGACCGATTTCGGGTTGCTAAGGCAAAAAATGTGGCACCTAGAGTGCGGGAGGTTTCTTAGATTTGACCCCGTGACCTAGTTTTTTACTCAATTGACCCAATTTCAAATATGTGCGAGATTTCATCAAGACAATCATTTTGACCAATTTATAGCTTGATTGGGCATAAATGTAGCCTCTAGTGTGCAAACAAGGTTAATGTTGCATAGAAACTCTTTTTTGTAGAAGAAATCACTGAGTCGTTGGAACGAGACATAACAGAGACTAGAAATAGTCCTTGGTCGTCTCCAATTGTACTAGTAACTAGGGCCGATAGTTCAGTCTAGATTACACGAACTTGATTTCGTCAAAAGAAAAGACTCTTATCTACTTCCAAAAATAAATGAATCCCATGGTACTTTATCTGTTTCAAAATACTTTTGTACCTTGGACTTAGCTGTTATTTGCAAATTCCTATGGCTGAAAATCATATACTATACTACCTCTTTTAGAACTCATCTCGAGTTGTATCAGTTCAAGGCCATGCCTTTCGGATTAACCAAAGCCCCTGCAGCCATTAAGGGTTGATAGTTATCTTGAAATTATTGTATTTGGTAGAACATTTGATGAAACTATTGAAAATCTTCAACTTGTTGTTCGTAGATTTAAAGAAGCTGGATAAAGCCTCAAAACCTAAAAGATACAAAGAAATCAATCAAGTATTTAAGTCATGCCGTTTAGGAAGATGGTATTAGTTGTTCACCAGATAAAGTAAATGCCGTATTAAAAATCGGCCTATACCACAGATAAATCAGAATTTAAAAATTTTCTAGGGCTGATAGCTTAAAGGTCTTGCTCCAATTGCATATCCATTCAAACGCATCAATCCGAGAAGAAGAAATTTCTCATGGGGATAATGAATGTCAGAAAAGTCATGTAACTCTTCAGCACGCCCGGTAATCTCGGGCTCCATCTCTTTTTTGAGAGCAGTGCAAAAAGGAGACAATGATACTTCCGATATGGAGCCAAGGACCGGAACTGAACAGAAAAGGTAAATAAAACAGTGCACCTCGCGTACAATTTGATCTCCTATTAATCTATCATACATTTCCCAAAAATGTCCAGAGTTTCATACCACATAGAAATGATTATATTATCTGTTGGCGGTGATAGATTTCAAAAATAATTCCGTTTGTGAATAGAAACTTGAATCAATGTTTGGACATCAGACCTGATCAAACTCGAAAATGCGTGTTGAAATCGTTCAAATCAACGTTATCAACAGTTCTGAAAGATTTAAGTTGCGATGACTGTGAAATGAATGATAACGTGTTGACATAAAATTATGTTACCACAAAGAACTACGTTTTCCTACCCCTTTTACTGATTTTCTTAGATAAGAAGGAGACCAGGATGTGGTGCGGGAGAAAAGATTCAGAGGATGAGGCGATGCATATATAAATGTACTAAAAAAACTTCTAATAGAACCCTATACTCGTATGTAACCCCAGCTCCCTCTTCGGACGTCAAAACCGACCCGTTTGGAAAACTTATAGCCTGTTATAAATCCTAATCCCCAACAAATTAATGCCACAATGAACTCAATAGAGGGCGAATGTAATTGTTCTCAACCAAATGTTCCCCTTTTGTAATAGTTCAATGCTTAGATAACTGATTTGCTTAAAGTTTTTTTTCTTTATATTTAGAAGGCGCTGTATCCTAGATTATGTCAAAAGGTAAATAACTTCACTGCTACAGTTAATAACACAGGAAAATTGACATTTTTTTTAATGATTTGGGAATGGTTTCGGAAAAAAATTGAATGAGTGGGAGGAGCGAGTTTTAAATGAAATTCAAAGTATGTAATCCAAGATCGCTAATTTCGTCCAAATTTGCGATATTATTACCTCCCTTTATTAAAATATACGTGATTTTGTGTTCGTGTGTCTACACGGACCAATCAGACGCTTTTAAACCCACAGCAGCCAATGAAAATTGTGGAAAGTTGTTATCGATTTGAATGAAATGCTGCGCATTTAGACGGTTTTTAAATGTTTTGGACTATTTTGAGCGTTTTTTAATGGTTTGAGTGAGTGTTTTGAATGAATGATTGGAGCGCTGCGTGAGTGATTTTGGATGGTTTTGATCGGTATATATGTCTATTTTACGATGTTACTAACTGCATACTATGTTTACTGTAAATCAATTCCATTCATGAACCACATTTGGTTTTGATCTGCTCTTTGCAGTCGAAGTAAATCTTCGCCCCCCTCCCTTTTTCCGTCTTAACATCTGTAGCCTGCAATTAACACCCACCACTTTTGAAAGAAGTGTGAAAATTCTCATAAACCACCGGTGTTGTTATATAGCTTTTACCGTGTATAAGGCACAGAACGTCCGTTTATTGCAGATTTGAACTCCTTCCTCGTAACATATTTCTAAGAAACTAGCGTATTTTTCAAATTTCGTGATGACCTGAATTCTCAATTAGCTATTTGTTTTTATTTAGAATAGATTTACAAGAGTTATTACATGTGGTATGAAATTCTGGGCGTTTTTGGGAAAATGTACAATAGATTAATAGGAGATCAAATTGTTCGCGAGATGCACTGTTTTATTTACCTTTTCTGTTCAGTTCCGGTCCTTGGCTCCATATCGGAAGTATCATTGTCTCCTTTTTGCACTGCTCTCAAAAAATAGATGGAGCCCGAGATTACCGGGCGGGTAAAGGAGTTACTAGTGTCAGAACCTATTCTTGGTTATCCGGAAACGGACGATGGTTTCATTCAAGACACTAATGGAAGTAAACTTGGAATTGGAGCTGTATTGTTTCAAGTTCAAAATGGCGAAGAACGTGTCTAGCTAATGCAAGCAAAAGTCTTAAAAAATCATAACAAAGGTATTGCGCTGGGTACCTTGATCTACTTGCTGAAGAAACCTATTTAAGGCAGAATCTCTGTGGAATACATTTTCTCGTTAGATATGATCTTTCCTCCTTGACATGGCTTAGAAATTTTAAAGATCCAGAGGAATGATAGCCCGATGGTTGACTATCCTACAAACTTACGATTTCAAAATTCAGCACAGGAAAGGTTCTTTACATGACAACGCAGATGCTTTATCTAGGTTACCTACGAGGAAATGTAAAAATGTCAAAGATCTGATTATCTAAGGTATATTTTATTTATTCGGATGACGAAGTATGCAACAGATGCAACAATCAGACATTGTTATTATGGTTTTATTGAATCTAAAGGAAAATTTTGCAGAAAAGCCTCCTAGGCACGTTGTCAAGAACTGTCCATCTTGAGTCCGTATCTCGTGGAGCATTTGGGAATCTCTTTTTGTTGAAAATGCTTTCCTGTTTAGGAAATACGTTAAAACAGGAAGAGATGAAAGTGAGAGATTACAATTTGTAGTCCCCGATGCTTTAAAAGAAGAAATATTCTATGAATTGCTCGTAAATAAATCAGCTCGTTATCTTGGAAAATAATCTAAAGGAAAGCCTTGCAGTAAAGCCTCCTAGGCACGTTGTCAAGAACTACCCATCTTGAGTCCGTATCTAACAACTACCCAGGTTCAATAACACGAGTCTTTTTCAGGATCACCGGTACAGAAAACGCCACGTACTGAAAGGAAGAAAACAGAGAGGAAAAACCCAGGAGGCGAGGGTGTGTCGCAAACTGACCAATCAACGAACAGAAATCCAGAGAGTGAAACCGGAAACAATTAGGACAGGAACGAGAGAAGGATAAATGACATTAGAGTGTGTGTATTGAATATACAAGGACTCACAGGGAAAAGATACTGTAAGTTAGACAGTGAGTATGTGCAAAATATGTTTGAAAACAATGACTTATTATTGTTGACAGAAACGTGGCTGTGCGATCTCTATAATCAAGAAAAGAATGGGTTTTCGTGTTTTGTTGCAAATAGACAAAAGATAACAAAATCTAAACGAAATAGTGGCGAAATTATTGTTTATATCAGAGACACACTAGTAAATCATACTGTTTTCTTAAAAAATGTTAAAGATAGCTGCATATGGTTTAAAATTGATGGTTGCATATTAGAATCTTGCAAGGACCTCTATGTGTGTTTATGTTATAATATCCCACAAGGCAGTGGTAGAGAGGTTTTTGCAAATAAGAATGCATTTGACCAAATTTAGGAAGATATAAATACATATCAAAATAAGTCCCCGACAACTTGTCAGTTCTTAGTAACGGGTGATTTAAACGCAAGGATAGGTGAAAGATCAGATTTTGTGGAAAATGATACGGTTTCTGACTATATAAATTTACCTGATGACTATATAGAGGATAATATCATGAATAGAAAATCATGTGATAAAAAATTAAATGAAAATGGAAGATTGCTTTTGGATCTATGTAAATGTGCTGGGCTAAGGGTGCTAAATGGTAGAAAAGGTTATGACAAAGATGGTAACTTTACATGTTTAACCCCAAATGGCAGTAGTGTCATAGATTATGTGTTGTGTAAGGCTGAATTATTTGAATATATATATGATTTTAAAGTTCATGAACCAAATATTGTATCTGATCATTGTTTGCTTAGTTTTTCAATAAAATCAAAAAGAAAAAGCAAGGATTCAAAAATAAAGATAAGTACAAAAAAGATAAATAAGACCAAACATATTAAATCTAAATACAAGTGGGATAATGATAAAAAGGATAGATACTTAGAAAGACTGAACGATACAACTGTTCAAAATAAACTGCGCGAAATAAGTGGAAATTTGCAAACAGTAAATAATGAAGAGGAGTTAGAATTGAATATTTCAGATTTTTATGATTGCATTTATAAAATAAGTGATCCACTCTTTAAAAAGGAAACAAAATCATGTAATACTAAACAAGGCAACCAGAAATGGTATGACGATGAATGTAAGAAATTAAAAGGTAAATTTTACAGTAAACTAAATAATTATAGAAAAAATAAAACAGAAATTAACAGAAATGAAATGGCATCAGCCAGAAGTAACTTCAAACAACTGATACGCAAAAAGAAATATACTTTTCAAAGAAACGAAACAAAAAAGTTAGAAGAAAATAGATACAAAAATGCAAAGGAATATTGGAAGCTTTTAAAAAAACTCATTTTCTCAAACATCAAAATCTAGCATAACTACTGACACTTTTGCTTCATATTTCAAAGCAGTCAATGACCCCAAGTCTATATTCTTTCAACCGGATGATGACATCCGCATTTTCAATGAAAGATACCTAAATGGTGAACTGCAAATAATGTTCAATGAGCTAAATTAAGATATTGAATCAAATGAGATTTTGAAAGCTTGCAAAGAATCAAACACTGGAAAATCACCAGGCCCAGACCTAGTTTTAAATGAGTTTTTTAAATATGGTGTTGAAAGTGGTGCTCTTTTATCCTGTATGACTGAGTTATTCAATAAAGTTTTTTTTAAATGGTTTCTTTCCTAAAAATTGGTCCAATGGATTTATAATTCCCATTCATAAGAAAAGAAATGTAGATGGACCCAGTAATTACAGAGGAATTACCCTTTTAAGCACTCTTGGAAAATTATTCACAAAAGTTTTGAATAACAGGTTAACTAGATGGTCAGAAAAATACAATGTTTACATAGAGGCGCAAGCTGGATTCAGGGAAAACATGGGTACAGTTGACAATATTTTTATTTTACATGGAATGATTAACCACCTTTTAAATGCAAATAAGAAATTGTTTGCTGCTTTTATAGATTTTACTAAAGCTTTTGATTACCTTGTGAGAGATATTATTTGGTACAAATTATTAAAGCTGGGTGTCCGTGGTCATATGCTGGATATAATAAAATCAATGTATGAAAATTACAAAACATCTTGTCAAGTGAAACTAGACGATGAATTAAGTGCCCCTTTTGTTTGCTCACTTGGTGTAAGACAAGGAGAGAGCTTATCGCCATTCTTATTCTCCATGTACTTAAATGACATTGAAGAGTTTTTCTCTACAAATGGTTTCCAGGGTGTAAACTTAGGTTTGTTTAAAATGTTTTTACTTCTATATGCAGATGACATTGTATTGATATCTGAAACATCAGAAGGTTTACAAAATGGATTAGATCTTTTAGAGAGTTATTGTAATAGATGGAAACTTCATGTTAATATCAATAAAACCAGAGTAATGATTTTCAAAAAAGGTGGTGCTTATAACAATATTATCTTTAAATACAAAGATGAAATTTTAGAAATTGTAAATTAGTTTAAGTATCTAGGTGTAAATTTTACCACTGGAGGATCCTTCAAAAGTACATATGATTTACTATATGTGCAGGCCCTGAAAGCTATAAATAGTTTGAAGTCATACTTTATTAAATTCCCTGGTTTAGCAATATCCCATAAGGTAGAATTATATGATAAACTTATTGTGCCAATCTTAAGTTATGGGTGTGAAACATGGGCTGTAAACAAGATACACAAACTAGAAAGCCTGAATCTTAAATTTTATAAATATATCTTAGGGGTAAGACAACAAACATCAAATATACTAGTTTATGGTGAACTTGGTAGGTTCCCACTAAGAGTAATGCTTTTAAATAGAGTTATTAAATTCTGGTTGAAAGTTGTAAAGTGTCAAGATGTTAAATTTATCAAACAAATATATAACATGATGTTAAATGACCTGGAAATTTATCCAAATAAAAAATCATGGGCTAAAATTGTTAAAGAAATTCTTGAAGAACATGGTTTTAATGAAGTGTGGCTCAATCAAGGGGTAGAAAACAGTAAGTACTTTTTAGAAATTTTTAAACAGAGAGTCCAAGATATTTACCTTCAAGAATGGAATACAAGTTTAGCTGAATCTAGCAGAGCAAGAACATACAAATACTTTTGTACATTTTCTTTTCAATCCTACCTTAATGATGTAAATATAGAGAAATTCAGAATGGCATTGACCAGATTCAGAGTATCAGCACACAGACTTGAAATAGAGGCAGGGAGATGACATAAGCCCCAGAAAATCCCTCTTGAGAATAGAAAATGCAAATTGTGTAATAAACTTGAGGATGAAATGCACTTTTTACTTGAATGTACTATATATAAGGATCTAAGAAAAGTTTACATTAAGCAATACTATTGGAGAAAACCTAGTATGTTCAAGTTTATTGAATTACTGACATGTAACAATTCAAAAATTACTAGAAATCTAGCTACTTTTATCTATAAAGGCTTTGAGCTACGAAAACAATATATAATTAATGGCAACTAAGCCGCAACTGATAATAAAGATTATCAAATAAGTCCCATATCTTCCATAAGAGTTTATTATTTATGTGAATTTCTTTTAACAAAAAATCAGTACAAGCAATGAATCTAATGATAAAAGGGTTAAGGTACTTCTGCCTTGTGGAATAATTTAATTGTAAACATAAATAGTGAACAAAATGAATTTATTGTCTAAGATAAATTAGATTAAATCTGGACATCAACAATATATTGGTTTTATCATGGCATACTCTTTGAATGTCTAGGGACTATAAGTTAGATTGAGTTGTAAATAATGACAAAATGATATTATTATTATTTTATATAGTTTGTATATATACTTAATGTAGAACCATTTGCTGGTGACCCGGATGAAATGATGTGCTGGTACTGGTGAGAAAAACAACAGGAAAACATGGTTAGGTACACCAGCTGCCACGACAAACTTGCAATAAAGTTGTGATAATGTTGAAATTAATATAAACCCCAATATAAATTGAAATATGTCATACTATTAATAAACAATGTATAATACACGCGTACAGATGCACATCTACTTCCAACATGCTTCTACCTTGCTGTTTCGTTTTGAACAAGGTGAAACCCAATATGGGATACCATTAACTTCAAAGGATCCAACATTATAATTTGTCATCTGCAATATCAAAATCACGTACTTGTACAATGGAAGAAAGATAATAACAACGACGAAATATACTTTGAATTAGGGTTATCTCCCTTACACAATATCCTCTACGCTGATTCGGAATGGGAGCAGGCACACAGACTTGAGTTACAAAAGAATTCATGGCAGACTCCTGATCACATTTTGATTAGCCGTCAAATTATATATCAATTTCTAGTTGATTTCCTGGTATTAAATACATTAGACATTAAATATTTATAAGAAAAAATAATAACTAAAACTTTGTAGCTCAAATCAATTTTAAATCAAACAGACCTTCTCTCGTATATTTGTGAATATAAATGTGAGCGTATTATCGTCTAGAATTAATCCACCATCGACTATTTGTTGTAAAAAATATATATTATTATGTAAACATGTGGTTTGATAGGCAATGTTGCCTTTATTTCCTGAATAAATATATATATATAACAAAGAAATGTCCAGCATAAAACGATCTTATTTTAATAATTAAACAGACAGACAGACGAATGACAAGTCTGGAGTGCAGGAGCCAAAATAGAGCCACAGGAGATGTTATCAGTTACAGACTCGGATCAACACTCATTTGGTCTAGAAAACGGCCTGGTATATACCAAACCTCTTCTGGCTTGATTGACGTTTTAGTATGGAGTCATAAAAACTGGCGATCATTAAATCGATGCAATCGCCTGAGTCGTTAAAACTGGCGATCGTTAAATCGTTGTAGTCGTTTCTTTGGCTATATAATAAATTTGACAAGTGACCTTTGATGGATTACTAGACGTGACTTGCTACTAGTAAACAACTCTGAGGCTCTGCTGTCAAATCCGCTAGGCTAGGATTTGACAATGCATACAATACATACATATATACTGACTATCTACAAGAAGGGCCTTCAGTCAAGTCATCCAAGCATGGAGCCCACCATATATATTTCTATTAGTAAACAACTCTGAGGCTCTGCTGTCAAATCCGCTAAGCTAGGATTTGACAATGCATACAATACATACATCTACAAGAAGGGCCTTCAGTCAAGTCATGTAAGCATGGAGCCCACCATATATATTTCTATTTAGTCGCGGCATCATAAAAACAATGTATATTGTTCCACACCCTTTTTTTTTGTCCAAATGCAGGAAGTTTTATCTTAAGGAAAGAAATATTCAAAGAATCTTAAACACAAATTAACAGCACATAGAATAAGTGCAAATATGCATGTCTTTAATACAAATAATACATTTATGAACATTGGTAATGTCAATCACAAAAGTAATTTTAAGCATAGTGTCTCTGGTACATCTTGTTGTCTGTTGTGGCTGTATATGGTTACCGCATGGTTGGTGAGATGTTTATGCGTATATGACAATGTATGTTGATGAAATGGGTTATAGTATTTGATACTGTTTGTTGATGAAATGGTTTATGATATACGACACCGTTTGATGATAAAATGTTTTATAATATCATACACCGTATGTTGATGAATCCGACACCGTATGTTGATGAATCCAACATTGTATGTTTATGAATCTGACACCGTATGTTGATGAATACGTCATCGTATGTTGATGAATCGGACACCGTATGTTGATTAATCCGACACCGTATGTTGTTGAATCCGACACCGTAGGTTGTTCAATTATCCTGAAATAGGGTCGCCAATTATTTTGAAGTTTACTTGATTTTGTGTAATTCTTTTAAAACACAGGGTCACCGACATTGAATTTAGTGTTGGTGCTATGCTTATCAGCATATTTGGCTTGCCTACGCTTAGCCCTTTTAAGAAATGTATGAACTGTCAGAAATGTTTTGTGAGTAATAAGGTGAGTTTCTTCGCCTTGATACTTTCGTCGAGGTTGCAACAGAAATACGGGGAGAATCTTGAAGATTCGCTCACATTAAATCGGACAGCAGCGAGTGCTTGATTTAGAAATAAATCCCATTTGTGAACTTGGTCATCAATTAATTTGGCTAAAATGTCATGCATTGTGCGATGAAATCTTTCTACTTTCGCATTACTTTGAGGGTGATAGAAGGATGTTGTAACATGAGTGATGTTTAAAGCTTCTGAAGTTATCTTTACAGTTTTGTTCACAAATTCTGTCCCATTATCTGTAATAAATTGAAGACAAGATCGAATCGAGGAAATATTTCTTTGATCAGTATGTGTGCAAACCTTTCTTATCTGGGATATATTTCAAGTCATAGTGGTGGGATATGGTCCTGAAAGGTCCAAATTAATTTTTGCAAAGGTTAAAGGCGGAATGTCAGTTTCTTGCAAAGGAGCCTTTTATGACCTCAATCCTCGTTTTTGACAAGTTATGCACTTCGAGATAAAGGTTGTAATTTCTTTACACATGTTTGGCCAATAGTACTTATTTTTGATTGTGTCAAAAGTTTTGTCTATTCCCATATGACCATTATTATCATGGAACTATCAAAGAACTTCAGATTTGATATGAGTGGGTATGTAAAGCCTAAGAGTAGGATCATCATCTGGACTACTTATGTAATACAGAAGATCATCCAGTAAAGCATGACGTTTGTCAAGTGATTTTATAATTGTTCCATTGACTAGGTCACGTTTGATAGTTTTAATTGTCTCATCTTTCTCTTGCTCCTCTATCATATTGAAACCTTTTGCAGGATTTTGTTTATCTTGTACATCATTTTCGTAATTTGTGAATGATTTTGGATCGAAATGGTTTTAATTTATGGCGCTGATTTATGTCTAGTTCAATTGCATGATCATTGCATGAGTTTTCTAGGTCATCTATATTGATAGGTCTAATAAATCTGCGTAGGTATTTGACTTCCCTTCAATTTATTCTATCTTACAGTTATAACCAGCGATACTTAAAGCCCAAAGTTGAATCTTTTTATTTTGAATTTGAGAATCAAGAAGATACTTTAGTGGTTTGTGGTCTGTTTTAATAATGAACTCTGCGTTATGCAAGTAATGATCTAAACGTTGTGAAGCGTAATGTATATCAAAAGCTTCTTTCTCTATTGTAGACCATCTTGTTTGGGTAACACTTAACTCATGTGGCAGGAAGTGTATTGGTACTTCTAGCATGAGTCTAGCATGACACGTGAATGCTGTCTTTTCTTGGTCCTTCGGATCCATAGCTACTTGCCAATAACCTGACTTAAGATCGAGAGTGGTGAAGTATTTCGATTTGCCTAATATTGCAAGAATCTCATCAATAACGGGTAAAGGGTGTGAATTTTTCTTAGTAATTTTATTTAGCTGTCTGAAGTCCACGCAGAATCTTTTAGACTTATCCTTTTTATCCACAATGACCGGGAATGACCATGGGGACTGTGTCTTACGAATGACTTTTGCCTGCAACATCTCTTGAACTACATTTCTACAACTTTTCTATTGTTTAGTGGTGTCTTGTATAATTTTAATTTGATAGGTGGGCTATTCCCAGTATCTATTTTCATTTTAATTGTATCAGTTCTACCTAAATCAGAATCTTTAATTGCGAATAAATCATGATTATCTGTGACTAATTTTTTAGTAATGATATTTTATGTTCCGTCGGGACATTGATATTTGACGTAACATCGATAGAGTCATCATGTTCGTGATTATTTTACGAAAATTGATTTAAGGATGCTATTTCAATTTTTGAAACGGGAGTAAGCTTTCCGATAACTGTACCTCTAGTTAGTTCGAAGTGTTTGTTTGTGTTGTTTACTAAAAGAGCGGGAATTATTCTTGTTTTGTTCAAAATGCCAAAGGAATTTGAAACCATAAGACCTGGTTCGTCAAAATATGTCCTTGATTTATAGCGGAAATTTGGTATGTTTTCGCAGTGTTAAATGATGGATTAGCCTTTGATTTTAGCCCATACGATTTTTGAGGTTTGTGGTTAAATTGAATTCTTTGAATTTAGTCTCAGTATAGAAGAGACAGTTTCCCCGCCGGAACTGATGTGTTAACAATAGAAAGACAATTTATAGGGATTTTTATTGATGGTTTGCGGGAGGATTCCTTAAAAATAAAACTTATGCGCGACAATCCAACCTCTTTCCAAACAGCTGTTTCAACAGCTTTACAAGAACAAAATTTACGGCGAAGGTTTAATTAACGTTCTGGCCAACAATCATCATTTACACAAAGGACCGGTAATTATTCATCTTCACAACGCAATAATGAGCAACCTCATACTCAACGTGGAATTCCTATGGAGGTAGATCACATTAGACCTCGGGGTAGAAGGGGACATAATTATTCTCGTTCTCAAGCACATCATAACAATGATAGGTACCAAATTCATAAAGATGATAACCGTAGGCGTTATGTACATGCCGTTAATGCACAACCGAAAAATTTCGAAAACTATGTCTGCTATAAATGTGGGAAAAGGGGTCACATTCAGCGGTTTTGCAAAATAGGTCAGGTAATTAAAAGAGAGTCGGAAAACTAGGCAATCCTTTTTGTGATGGAGCCGAAGCAGGCTCTTAAACTTACTAAAAATGCACTTACCTAGTTAGTTGGCTTGGTCGTTGCAGCAGAATCGTCTCAAATCCACCAAGTTGGTCGATCTCTGGTCACGTTCACCAAAATAAACAAGATGTGTAACAGGTTAATGGGACAAAAAATGAGGCTTCCAGAGTGCATGCAAGGCTTTTCTGAGTTAGACCCTGTGACCTAGTTTTTCACCAAACTTATCTAACTCATACTAGATTTCATCAAGACAATCAATCTGACCAAATTTAAGGTCAATTGGGTATAAAAAGTGGCCTCTAGATTGAAAACAGGGTTTTTCTAAGTTTTAACCCAATGACCTAGTTTTTGAACCCAGTTGACCCAGTTATGAAATTGTCCGAGATTCCATCAAGATAATAATTCTGACCATTTTCAAAATTAATTTGGGAAAAAAATGTGGCCTATTGAGTGCGTACAAGGTTTTTCTAAAATTGGACCCTGTGACCTAGTTTTTGACATCAGTTGTCCCAGGTTTCGAAATAGTACAAGACTCAGTCTTACCCAATTTCAGGTTGATAGGGCAAAAAAAGTGGCATCTAGAGTGCAGACAAGGTTTTTCTAAAAATTAACTCCTTGACCTAGTTTTGAACCCAAGGTGACCCAATTTCATGTCCAAATTTTACCAAGACAATCATTTTGACCAATTTTCAGTAAAATGTGGCAAAAAATGTAGCCTCTAGAGTGCATACAAGATTAAAGTTGACGACAGACGACGCACGACGGAGGTTTTACGCCTCAGTGAAAACGGTAGCACCTTGATAAAGGAATACACCTTTTAACCCAATACCACACAATGACGCTTTTTGACACCTCTAAATAAAACAATTGGGAAAAGAAGCAAGCAATTTCTTCATTTTCCACAATGTTTTATACCCAGTAATATGAAAAAATGGGCTTGATCCCCGGCGGCGGTAAATATTCTTTACGACATTTGTCTCTCATTAATGGTTGGATGATCGTATACCTAAGTGGGGTAAGCTGCTGGAGGCTAGGAAAAGATGTAGTGGTAGAACTGGGGTGAGAAATATCATCAATTAATTGTTAGGTGCTCCAGCCGCCGCGATATGACTAAAATAATGTTAAAAGCGGCGTTAAACCCCACTCAATCAGTCAAACAATATGATCTTGATATTTTATATCGCCTCAGGAATGGGAGAACCCTTTCAAAAGATTATTCGTTCACCGGAAGTAATGTCGAATGACTGTAGTGAAGCCGTATCGGAGATGTTTTTTAGCTCACTTGTGGTAAGATGGATGTCCGTCGCTAACATTAGGTCGATTAGGCAAAAAATGTGGCCTCTAGAGTGCATACAAGTTTTTTTTCCTATATTTGATCCTGTGACCTAGTTTTTGACACCAGCTGACCCTCTTTCCAACTTGTACAAGATTTCATTAAAACTATCATTCGGACAAATTTCGGGTTGCCCAGGCAAAAAATGTGGCACCCAGAGTGCAGGAGGTTTCTAAGATTTGACCCCGTGACCTAGTTTTTGACTCAAGTTGACCCAATTTCAAATATGTCCGAGATTTCATCAAGACAATCATTTTGACCAATTTATAGCTTGATTGGGCATAAATGTAGCCTCTAGTGTGCAAACAAGGTTAATGTTGCATAGAAAATCATTTTATAAAGAAGAAATCACTGAGTGTTTGGAACGAGACATAGCCTAGAAATAGTCCTTGGTCGTCTCCAAATGTACTAGTAACTAAGGCCGATAATTCAGTCTAGATTATAGGAACTTGATTTCGTCATAAGAAAAGACTCTTATCTACTTCCAAAAATAAATGAATCACGTGGTACTTTATCAGTTTCAAAATACTTTTGTACCTTGGACTTAGCTGTTATTTGCAAATTCCTATGGCTGAAAATCATAAACTATACTAACTCTTTTAGAACTCATCTCGAGTTGTATCAGTTCAAGGCCAAGCCTTTCGGATTAACCAAAGCCCCTGCAGCCATCGAGGGGTTGATAGAAAAAGTTCTTTTTTGATTATGGAAAAAGTCTTGACGTTATCATTGTATTTGGTAGAACATTTGATGAAACTATTGAAAATCTTCAACTTGTTGTTCATAGATTTAAAGAAGCTGGATAAAGCCTCAAAACCTAAAAGATACCAAGAAATCAATCAAGTATTTAAGTTATGCCGTTTAGGAAGATGGTATTAGTTGTTCACCAGATAAAGTTAATGCCGTATTAAAAATTGGCCTATACCACAGATGAATCAGAAATTAAAAATTTCCTAGGGCTGATAGCTTAAAGGTCTTGCTCCAATTGCATATCCTTTCAAACGCCTAAATCAGAAAAGAAGAAATTTTTCATGGGATAATGACTGTCAGAAAAGTTATGTAACTCTAAAGGAGTTACTAGTGTCAGAACCTATTCTTGGTTATCCGGAAACGGACGGTGGTTTCATTCAAGACACTGATGGAAGTAAATTTGGAATTGGGCTGTATTGTTTCAAGTTCAAAATGTCGAAGAACGTGTCATAGCTAATGTACGCAAAAGTCTTAAAGATCATAACAAAGGTATTGCGCTACGTACCTTGAGCTACTTGCTGTAGAAACCTATGTTAGGCATTTAAGGCAGAATCTCTGTGGAAGATATTTTCTCGTTAGATATTATCTTTCCTCCTTGACATGGCTTAGAAATTTTAAAGATCCAGAGGAAATGATAGCCCGATAGTTGACTATCCTACAAACTTACGATTTCAAAATTCAGCACAGGAAAGGTTCTTTACATGACAACGCAGATGCTTTATCTAGGTTACCTACGAGTAATGTAAAAAATCTGATTGTCTAAGGTATATTTTATTTATTCGGATGACGAAGTATGCAACAGATGCAACAACCAGACATAGTTATTATGGTTTTATTGAATCTAAAGGAAAGCTTTGCAGAAAAGCCTCCTAGGCACGTTGTCAAGAACTATCCATCTTGAGACCGTATCTCGTGGAGCATTTGGGAATCTCTTTTTGTTGAAAATGCTTTCCTGTTTAGGAAATACGTTAAAACAGGAAGAGATGAAAGTGAGAGATTACAATTTGTAGTCCCCGATGCTTTAAAAGAAGAAATATTCTATGAATTGCTCGTAAATAAATCAGCTCGTTATCTTGGAAAATAAGCTAAAGGAAAGCTTTGCAGTAAAGCCTCCTAGGCATGTTGTCAAGAACTACCCATCTTGAGTCCGTATCAAACAACTACCCAGGTTCAATAACACCAGTCTTTTTATATAACAAAGAAATGTCCAGCATAAAACGATCTTATTTTAATAATTAAACAGACAGACAGATGAATGGCAAGTCTGTAGTGCAGGAGCCAAAATAGAGCCACAGGAGATGTTACCAGTTACAGACTCGGATCAACACTGATTTGGTCTAGAAAACGGCCTGGTATATATACCAAACCTCTGCTGGCTTGATTGACGTTTTAGTATGGAGTCATGAAAACTGGCGATCATTAAATCGATGCAATCGCCTGAGTCGTTAAAACTGGCGATCGTTAAATCGTTGTAGTCGTTTCTTTGCAGTCCTACACTTAAGTGACTTCCAGCCAGAAATTTTCTGGAGAAAGTAACTATAAATGAATTTTCTATATTGAATCACTGGGACTCTGCTCTCGCAGCCCGCCGCGGTAAATATTGGTGAAATCCGTCATTTTGTAAATCAAGAAATTTCTTCACATAACAAACGGTTTTCCCCCTTTTACAAAGATTCTTAACACCATTTCAAGATGATTTTCACACAATTTAGACATTCTTTAAATTACAACCAGCGTCTCTTTAGCTCAAATCGTGCCACAGGTGAGCTTTTGTGTTCATTGAATATGCGTAGTCTGTCGTTCTCCATCAAGCGATGTCAACAATTTCCTCATTGTCATTCTGGGGGCTACAGTTTTGGCTTAAACTTCATGAAACATTGTCATAATTATTTTCTGGTCACAAAGATGAAGCCTATAGAAAATGGGAACTATCTATTGAAAAACAGGGTAAAATCGGGCCTAAATGACAATTTCCTTGTTAGCACTCATGGGGGCCACAACTTTGGCCCAATCTTCGTGAAAGTTGGCCAGAAACTTTGTCTAGTCACTAGGATGAACTTTATCCAATACGGGAACATTCCCTTGGTAAACACGGGAAAAGGGACCTTAATGACAATATTGGCCAAGTATTCATGAAACATGGTCAGAAAGTTTGTCTGGTCACAAAAATGAGCTCTATTGAAAACGGGGAGGTTTTTTAGGAAACACAGGAAAGGGGACTCTAATGATAATTTCCTTGTTAGCACAATAGGGGCCACAATTTCGGCTTAATCTTTTTAAACTTGGTCAATTTGCTTGGCAGTTTAGAAGGATGAATCCTCTTGGAAATCGGAAGGTTTCATTAGAATACATGGAAAAGGGATTTTAATGATATTGTCCTTGCCAGGGATAAATGAATAAAGTCTTTAAAACTTTGAACTGACATTATTCAGGTGAGCGATTAGAATCATCATGGTCATCTTGTTTCAATTTCCAACAGGCTATTATTTTGGTAGTGCAATTAGATCATGGTATAATCACGGTATTATTATGTGTTCACAGTATTGATCCTTAGGCCTCGCTCATTTAAAATCGAATCCAAAAATCATGCAAACCAAAAGAAACAATTTAAAAATATTCTTCTTCCACCATAAGGCCTAGAGCTTTCAAATTTTGAATGAAGCATATCCTTGTGGTACTTTACCAAAATAGTTTTTAATGGATAGTCCGAGGTCATCACAAACCCTATGCTGTAGTCACCCCAATTTTCACAGAGATAAAGAGGCAAATTTTAGTAAATCTTCTCCTTTAGGACCATGAGGCATTGGGCTTTCAAATTTGGCAAGTAGCATCGCCTGATGGTATTCTTATGAAATACTACAAACTAAAGATCTTCAATTAACATAAGCACTGCATGTTGTGGGATCACATTTTGTACAAAGATAAAAAGAAGGAAATATGAAAATCCATCAAAATCCATAAAGCCTAGAGATTTCAAATTTTAAATGTCACTAATCTATAACTTTCTTTATAAACTTAAGTCCTGTGTTGTTTGATCACAAATTTCATATTGAGATGCAAACAATCTTTAAACAATCGTCCTTAACCATGAGCCCAAGAGATTTCAATTTTAAGCTCCACTCGCTGAAAGCCAGCAGGCTATTGTCATAGCGTTGTGTCCGTCGTTCATCCATCTGTAAACCTTCACTTTAGAAATCCTTTCTCCTCAGAAAGTACTGAAAAGAATTCAGCCAAATTTCACAAATAATCCTTGTGTGATCCTTTATAAGATTCCTTTTAAAAATATTTGAAAGAATGAAAAATATGGCTTTATTGGTTAGGACTAATGTCCATACATGGTGAAAGCTTTGAAAATCTATTTCTCCGAAATCAGTTGTTGTATTTCTACCAAATTTCGCAGGAATGATCCTTGAGGAACTTTTTATCAGATTCCTTAAAAGTATTTAATAGGTTGAAAAACACAGCTTTAATGGATTGGGCTAATTTCCATATATGGTGAAATGTTCAAAATATTTTCCTCCGAAAGTAGTAGATCTAATTCAATAAAATACTACTGGAATGATCCGTTGGTGACTTTTATCAGATTATTTTAAATAATTTTGATGGGATGAAAAACATGTCTTAAATAGGAGGGGCTTATTTCCATATTTTGCATATGGTGAAAATTTTGAAAATTATTTTTCTCAAAAACAAGTACACTGATTTTGACAAAATTTCACTTTCTTCAAACCAATATTGCCATAATATTTCAGACAAGAATATTGACTATTGATCAATTGTTCTCTTTTGTTCACCTATTTTCTTCTTATTAAATTTGAATACATACACACTCAGTATCAGCCAAATGTGTGCACATTCTATTTGGATTACATTCCATTCTTCCATTTACTTCCTCAGAGATATGGTTATTGATTTAAGACCTTTCCTACTTGTTTGCTCTTCAACTACTTTATGGATTTCATTTAAATTTCGCCCAGTATCAAGAAAAATGTGCATTGTCTATTTTGGTTGCAACCCATTTATTTTTCTCGGAGATAAGTCTTTTTGTTGTAACTTCTGAAAAAAGCTTTATCCAGTGACATTATGTTTGTTCTTTGACATGCAGCCGTTAGGTGGGGGTATTATTTCAGTGATAGCGTTAAATGAAGACGTGGTTTTCTTTAATTACACATACGTTTTTTCCTCAATAATCGATTTCAGTTTTGTTTTTGAAAAAAATGAAAATATGATAATACACAAAAAGTCATGTGGTCATTTGAAGACATAGTTAACCCATTACCACACAGTACTGATAATACAAAAATGAGTAAAGGACCATATTGATTCAGTACAAGCAATTTCTGCTTTCATCGCATTGTTTTTAACCCGATCTGCATTTTATTTTCCAACTGCAACTCGATATGATTTTTCTTTTCAGCTTCTTTAATACCCGAAAAAATTTTGTTTTTGGGTATATATATAGGAAGCAGTTTGTGGGTAGATAGGTTGGTTGGTCCATCTGTTAGTCTGAAGCTTTTTTTTGTCAGCGATTCCCCCAAACTACATTTATATTCAAATCTTTATCAAGCAAGGATTTGCATATTCTATTTTAGTTAATTGTAGCCTTTTGTTGAAAATTCTGTTTTAATTTGGTGACATTTCTTTTTCTGTGAATTGGAGCGGTGTGTGCTTGTGTTGGGGGGGGGGTGTATATAAATCACTGTCAGTGATAGGGTGTAGTTCAATTTTGAAGTCTGTCTAGAATCGAATTAGATGCTATCAGAACTTAGTTGTTTATGGTCGGTATCAAATTAAAACTGCTTGGTAGGGTAGAATCCATTCCAACACAGTGGCTTATTTGACGCCCCTCAAGAAAAAAATTGGGAAGACATGGTGTAAAATGAAGAAATTACTTGTAACAAGCAATTTCTCTTTTTTCCAAAATGTTTTTAAACAGAAAATATAAAAAAAATCTAAATTTTCATAAACTTTAAAATGCCGTCTCCAAATCCTTTCAATTTTGACCAATGTAAAATGTTGCTTACTGGTAATTGATTGATATATATACAAACAAACACTTTGTACAGTAAAGTAGAATGACTGTTTAATCTCTCAGGAAGATAAATATTTCTACTAACATCACTATACTCAGTATAATCTTGGCCATTACTATTTATTTTTCAATATGGTTTGCAACTTTTCATAAGATTGGTAAAAATTATAGTTTTTCTTTAAAGCATATCAGTAGGAATTACAGGCTGGTTATTTAGGCTTAAAAATATTAGAATTACCTTTCATATATCTCTGTATTTTACATGACAAATCATTAAATGATGGTGTAACCTTTAACAAATACATTTATACATTTATTAGTCCAAAATCATTTAATATAGTAAGTGGTTGAAATGGAAAATCCATCTCTGAATCTGCTCGGAGAAACATAAAATCAACAGAGTTAAGTTGAGTTGCAACATTGATAAGAGCAAATCTGTGACTTCCTGTTAGCAGGATTGTTGATCTTATGGTCGGTCAGAATAGTTTTATTGCCCCCATGCTGATAAACTCTCCAAGAATGCCAAAATGACCGTTACAGTGATTAGGAAATCCGATTTTATCTCGATTCACTAGTGAATATTTTCAGGCACTAAAGTATCTGACTGTTTGGCTATATAATAAATTTGATAAGTGACCTTTAATGGATTACTAGACGTGACTTGCTACTAGTAAACAACTCTGAGGCTCTGCTGTCAAATCCGCTAGGCTAGGATTTGACAATGCATACAATACATACATATATACTGACTATCTACAAGAAGGGCCTTCAGTCAAGTCATCCAAGCATGGAGCCCACCATATATATTTCTATTAGTAAACAACTCTGAGGCTCTGCTGTCAAATCCGCTAAGCTAGGATTTGACAATGCATACAATATATACATATCGAGGAAATATTTCTCCGATCAGTATGTGTGCAATTGTTTCACCTTTCTTATCTGGGATTGAGAAAGCCTCATGCCACCCAGAATACCAGTCAACAAAGGTTGCAATGTATATGTTTCCAGTCATAGTGGTGGGATATGGTCCTGAAAGGTCGAACCCAATTTTTGCAAAGGGGTAAGGCGGAATGTCAGTTTCTTGCATAGGGGCCTTTTGTGACCTCAATCCTCGATATTGACAAGTAATGCACTTCGAGAGATAGTTCGTAATTTCTTTACACATGTTTGGCCAATAATACTTAGTTTTGATAGTGTCAAAAGTTTTGTCTATTCCCATATGACCATTATTATCATGTAACGGTAAAAGAACTTCAGATTTGATATGAGTGGGTATGTAAAGCCTAAGAGAAGGATCATCATCTGGACTACTTATGTAATACAGAAGATCATCCAGTAAAGCAAGACGTTTGTCAAGTGATTTTATAATTGTACCATTGACTAGGTCACGTTTGATAGTTTTAATTGTCTCATCTTTCTCTTGCTCCTTTATCATATTGAAACCTAAATAGCCTTTTGGAGGATTTTGTTTATCTGGTACATCATTTTCGTAATTTGCGGATGATTTTGGATCGAAATGGTTTGAATTAATGGCACTGATTTCTAGAGAGTTAGGATTTATGTCTAGTTCAATTGCGTGATCATTGCATGGGTTTTCTAGGTCATCTATATTGATAGGTCTGGATAATAAATCTGCACAGATATTTGTCTTCCCTTCAATATATTCTATCTTACAGTTATAACCAGCGATACTTAACGTCCAAAGTTGAATCTTTTTATTTTGAATTGGAGAATCAAGAAGATACTTAGTGGATTGTGGTTTGTTTTGATAATGAACTCTGCGTTATGCAAGTAATGATCTAAACGTTGTAAAGCGTAATGTATAGCAAAAGCTTCTTTCTCTACTGTAGACCATCTTGTTTGGGTATCACTTAATTTATGTGACAGGAAGTGTATTGGTACTTCTTTTGTTATACCCGGTAAATAACTTTCTGAATCTGGCATGCAGTTGACCATTTAAATTTGCATGTTTTTTCGTCAAGTTGATAAGAGATGAAGAAATTTCAGAGAAATTAGGAAGAAATCGCCTATAGTAACTACACATTCCTATGAAGCTGCGGACATGCTTTACGGAAGCTGGGTTTTGCATACTGCGTATTGCTTTTACTTTGTTAGCATCTGGTTTGATACCGCGATCATTTATTACAAAGCCTAAGTAATTAGTTTCCCTTTGAACGAAATTGCTTTTTTTAAGCTTAATTTTAACCCATGCTGACGTAACCTATCAAAAACGCATTGAATATGCAGTTGGTGTTCTTCAAACGAAGATGAATATATGAGTATGTCATCAATGTATGCCACACAGAATTCTTAACCCCCCACAACGTTAGACATCAGTTCCTGGAAGACGGATGGCGCATTAGCAAGCCCAAATGGCATAACATTGAACTCAAAGAGTCTAGCATGACACGTGAATGCTGTCTTTCCTTGGTCCTTCGGATCCATAGCTACTTGCCAATAACCTGACTTAAGATCGAGAGTGGTGAAGTATTTTGATTTGTCTAATATTGCAAGAATCTCATCAATAACGGGTAAAGGGTATGATTTTTTTCTTAGTATTTTTATTTAGCTGTCTGAAGACCATGCAGAATCTTTTAGACTTATCCCTTTCATCCACAATGGCAACCGGAACTGACCATTGGGACTGTGTCTTACGAATGACTTTTGCCTGCAACATCTCTTGAACTGCATTTTCTACAACTTTTTTATTGTTTAGTGGTGTCTTGTATGATTTTAATTTGATAGGTTGGCTATTCCCTGTATCTATTTTCATTTTAATTGTATCAGTTCTACCTAAATCAGAATCTTTAATTGCGAATAAATCATGATTATCTGTGACTAATTTAGTAATGATATTTTTATGTTCCGGCGGGACATTGATATTTGACGTAACATCGATAGAGTCATCATTTTCGTGATTATTTGATGAAAATTGATTTAAGGATGCTATTTCAATTTTTGAAACGGGAGATAACTGTACCTCTAGTTAGTTCGAAGTGTTTGTTTGTGTTGTTTACTAAAAAAGCGGGACTTTTTCTTGTTTTGCTCAAAATGCCAATGGAGTTTGAAACCATAACACCTGGTTTCGTCAAGATATGTCCTTGATTTATAGCGGAAATTTGGTACTTTTTCGCAGTGTAAAATGATGGATTAGCTTTTGATTTTATCCCATACGATTTTTGAGGTTTGTGGTTCAATTGAAATTTTTGAATTTAGTCTCAGTATCGAAGAGACAGTTTCCCCGCCGGAACTGATGTGTTAACAATAGAAAGACAATTGACAGGGTTTTTTATTGATGGTTTGCTCGAGGATTCCTTAAAAATAAATCTTTCGCGCGACAATCCAACCTCTTTCGAAACAGCTGTTTCAATAGCTTTAAAAGAACAAAATTTACGGCGAAGGTTTAATTAACGTTCTGGCAAGCAATCATCAAAGGACCGGTAATTATTCATATTCACAACGCAATAATGACCTCATACTCAACGTGGAATTCCTATGGAGGTAGATCACATTAGACCTCGGGGTAGAAGGGGACATAATTATTCTCGTTCTCAAGCAGATCATAACAATGATAGGTACCAAATTCATAGAGATGATAACCGTAGGCGTTATGTACATGCCGTTAATGCACAACCGAAAATTTTCGAAAACTATGTCTGCTATAAATGTGGGAAAAGGGGTCACATTCAGCGGTTTTGCAAAATAGGTCAGGTAATTAAAAGAGAGTCGGAAAACTAGGCAATCCTTTTTGTGATGTAGCCGACAAAAAGAATTTTGATGATAAGCACCACAAATACCCACTTATAAAATTTCTTTAGCAGGTAATCCAAGTACATGTCTTTTACACTTTGGCAAACAAAAATTTAGGGCATTAATTGATAGTGGTGCAGAGGTCAGTCTTATGTACAATAGGGTATTTGAATCATTAAATCAGGCTCTTAAACTTACTAAAAAGACAAAATTTTACAATCAGCTAATGGGGGAAATCTGTCAGTTAAAGGTTGTGCAAATATTAAATTTGAAATTAAAGGCAAAAAACTAGAGCATACTTTTTTATTGTTAAGGATATGAACCGAAATTTGATACTAGAAAGGGATTGGATGGTGGCTAATCAAGTTAGACTCTATTTCGATTTAGGTTGCTTAAGGGTAGGAAATAGTACATATGCACCATTGTAAGAAGACATTCATATAGCGTCTATACTGAGACTAAATTCAAAAATTTCAATTGAACCACAAACCTCAAAACTCGTATGGGCTAAAGCTGAGCTAAGGGCACCTATATTATTATTAACCCCTGAAAGTTGGTTTGATAAGCTACCTATTTGGTTCGAAAAGGTTTGAAAAACGTTTTGAATTTCGTCAATATTGGACAACCTTAGACAATAACAAAAACAGAGTTAAAAATGCACTTACCTAGTTAGTTGGCTTGGGCATTGCAGCAGAATCGTCTCAAATCCACCAAGTTGGTAGATCTCTGGTCACGTTCACCAAAATAAACAAGATGTGTAACACGGCCATATAGAATAATCAAACAACTACCCAGGTTCAATAACACGAGTCTTTTAATATATCCAGCATAAAACGAGCTTAATTTAATAATTGAGACAGACAGACAGACGAGTGGCAAGTCTGGAGTGCGGGAGCAAAAATAGAGCCACAGGAGATGTAATCAGTTACAGACTCGGATCAACACTGATTTGGTCTAGAAAACGGCCTGGTATATATACCAAACCTCTGCTGGCATGATTGACGTTTTAGTATGGAGTCGTAAAAACTGGCGATCGTTAAATCGTTGTAATCGTTTCTTTGGCTATATAATGAATCTTAATCTTAATCTGAATCTTAAACACAAACTAACAGCACATAGAATAAGTGCACATATGCATGGCTTAAATACAAATAATACATTTATGACATTCGTAATGTCGATCACAAAAGTAATTTAAAGCATAGTGTCTCTGGTACATCTCTGGTTTGTCGTGGCTGTATATGGTTACCGCATGGTTGGTGAGATGTTTATGCGTATCTGACAATGTATGTTGATGAAATGGATTATAGTATTTGTCACTGTTTGCTGATGAAATGGTTTATGATATCCGACACCGTTTGATGATGAAATGTTTTAAAATATCCGACACCTTATTTTGATGAATCCGACACCGTATGTTGATCAATCCAACATCGTATGTTTATGAATCTGACACCGTATGTTGATAAATACGCCATCGTATGTTGATGAATCTGACACCGTATGTTGATGAATCCGACACCGTATGTTGATGAATCGATGAATACGTCATCGTATGTTGATGAATACGTCATCGCATGTTGATGAATCTGACACCGTATGTTGATGAATCAGACATCGTATGTTGATGAATCAGACATCGTATGTTGATGAATCGGACACCGTATATTGATGAATCCAACATCTTATGTTGATGAATCCAACATCGTATGTTTATGAATCTGACACCGTATGTTGATGAATACGTCATCGTATGTTGATGAATCCGACACCGTATGTTGTTGAATCCGACACCGTAGGTTGTTGAATCCGACACCGTAGGTTGTTGAATCTGACACCGTAGGATAACGCTTAGAATTTCTCGGATGTTTCAACACAAATTTTAATGTCCTATTTTTACTTTGCGATTGCAGGAACTATATTACTCCTTCGCGCAACTTGTGTCGGCGAAAATGTTTATTTACAACCGTCCTTTTTATGCTGTCTTTGCGGGCACTAGCTCAAGTCTTGGAGTGTTCTCGTACGGGCCCATTTCCTCGGGTTGACGTCTGGCGAATCTTGCCCACACGCTAGTCTGAGCATTCGAACTCAGCCTGCTACCTCTTAGTTGGCCAATATGCATTTACTTATAGATTTGTATTTGCAAATTATGATTAAAAAAACACTTACGAACCAATAAGTATGATTATATACCTAAGAATGGAAAAACAAAAGTCTTGTGGGCGGTAATCAAATCAAAGGAATCGAGTTCTTTTAAGAAATGATTCATAGGGATGCTATCAATAGCTTTTAAATGTTTCGGTAACTTGGTCACAATCAAATCCGGTCTTTTAATCAAAAGAGGTTTCCATAGATCGATTTTTGAGAGCACAAAGGAATTATTTAGATCACTTAAAGGATCCCTAACTTCGTATTTCGATTCGTAATTGAAAGAGGCTGGCAGGAAGAGATAATCGTTCGAAGAGGTACATGATTGATCCAGTTTCAAAAGATCTATTGGTGGCCTTATATCATACGTAGAATCTCTTAAGTTTGAATATTTACATACAATAGTAAATTTTAAAGGTTTAACAGATTGTCTAGCTTATTTTGTTACATTAGCTTTTGGTACCTCCCATTCGTCTATCGGAGCCAATCTTATTTGTTCCGCATGAGTCTTAACGGTTCGTCCAGTTAATTGATCTTTAATTATATAACTTACAGGACCTTATTGTTCAATTATCCTGAAATAGGGTCGCCAATTATTTTGGAGTTTACTTGATTTTCTGAAATTCTTATAAAACACAGGGTCACCGACATTGAATTTAGTGTTGGTGCTATGCTTATCAGCATATTTGGCTTGCCAACGCTTAGCCCTTTTAAGAAATGTATGAACTGTCAGAAATGTTTTGTGTTGTTGTTCTAAAGTTATGAGGTGAGTTTCTTCGCCTTGATACTTTCGTCGAGGTTGCAACAGATTATCAATAGGCAGAACAACATCTCTATTGTATAATAAGAAATACGGGGAGAATCTTGAATTTCTTCAAATTCGCTCACATTAAATCGGACAGCAGCGAGTGCTTTATTTAGAAATAAATCCCATTTGTGAACTTGGTCATCAATTAATTTGGCTAAAATGTCATGCATTGTGCGATGAAATCTTTCTACTTTCGCATTACTTTGAGGGTGATAGAAGGATTATGTAACATGAGTGATGTTTAAAGCTTCTGAAGTTATCTTTAAAGTTTTGTTCACAAATTCTGTCCCATTATCTATAACAATTTGAAGACAAGATCCGATTCGAGGAAATATTTCTTCGATCAGTATGTGTGCAATTGTTTCACCTTTCTTATCTGGGATTGAGAAAGCCTCATGCCACCCGGAATACCAGTCAACAAAGGTTGCAATGTATATATTTCCAGTCATAGTGGTGGGATATGGTCCTGAAAGGTCGAACCCAATTTTTGCAAAGGGGTAAGGCGGAATGTCAGTTTGTTGCATAGGAGCCTTTTGTGACCTCAATCCTCGTTTTTGACAAGTTATGCACTTCGAGAGATAGGTTGTAATTTCTTTATACATGTTTGGCCAATAGTACTTATTTTTGATAGTGTCAAAAGTTTTGTCTATTCCCATATGACCATTATAATCATGTAACTGTAAAAGAACTTCAGATTTGATATGAGCCTAAGAGAAGGATCATCATCTGGACTACTTATGTAATACAGAAGATCATCCAGTAAAGCATGACGTTTGTCAAGTGATTTTATAATTGTACCATTGACTAGGTAACGTTTGATAGTTTTAATTGTCTCATCTTTCTCTTGCTCCTCTATCATACTGAAACCTAAATAGCCTTTTGCAGGATTTTGTTTATCTGGTACATCATTTTCGTAATTTGTGAATGATTTTAGATCGAAATGGTTTGAATTTATGGGGCTGATTTCTAGAGAGTTAGGATTTATGTTTAGTTCAATTGCATGATCATTGCATGAGTTTTCTAGGTCATCTATATTGGGCAGGACAACAAGGGAATATTCGTCAAGTGTTTCTTGAGGGTATCAAAAGAAGTTTGGCATGCAGATGACTATTTAAATATTGCGTGTTTCTTAGTCAAATTGATAAGAGGTGAAGAAATTTCAGAGAAATTAGGAAGAAATCGCCTATAGTAACTACACATTCCTATGAAGCTTCGGACATGTTTTACGGAAGCTGGGTTTTGCATACTGCGGATTGCTTTTACTTTGTTAGCATCTGGTTTGAAACCGCGATCATTTATTACAAAGACTAAGTAATTAGTTTCCTTTTGAACGAAATTGCATTTTTTAAGCTTTAAACCCATGCTGACGTAACCTATCAAAAACGCATTGAATATGCAGTTGGTGTTCTTCAAACGAAGATGAATATATGAGTATGTCATCAATGTATGCCACACAGAATTCTTAACCCTCCAGAACGTTAGACATCAGTTCCTGTAAGACGGATGGCGCATTAGCAAGCCCAAATGGCATAACATTGAACTCAAAGTGAATGCTGTCTTTTCTTGGTCCTTCGGATCAATAGCTACTTGCCAATAACCTGACTAAAGACCGAGAGTGGTGAAGTATTTTGATTTGTCTAATATTGCAAGAATCTCATCAATAACGGGTAAAGGGTATGATTTTTTTCTTAGTAATTTCATTTAGCTGTCTGAATCTTTTAGACTTATCCTTTTAATCCACAATGACATCCGGAACTGACCATGGGGACTGTGTCTTACGAATAACATTTTGCCTGCAATATCTCTTGAACTGCATTTTCTACAACTTTTCTATTGTTTAGTGGTGTCTTGTATGATTTTAATTTGATAGGTGGGCTATTCCCAGTATCTATTTTCATTTTAATTGTATCAGTTCTACCTAAATCAGAATCTTTAATTGCGAATAAATCATGTAAATGCCGTTAATGCAGAACCGAAAAATTTCGAAAATTATGTCTGCTATAAATGTGGGAAAAGGGGTCACATTCAGCGGTTTTGCAAAATAGGTAGGGTAATTAAAAGAGAGTCGGAAAACTAGGCAATCCTTTTTGTAATGGAGCCGACAAAAAGGATTTTGATGATAAAAATAAGCAAATACCACAAATACCCACTTATAGAATTTCTTTAGCGGATTTGACAATGCACTCTGGAAGCCTCAGAGTGCATGCAAGATTTTTCTGGATTTGACAATGCATACAATACATACATATATACTGACTATCTACAAGAAGGGCCTTCAGTCGAGTCATGTCAGCATGGACCACTAAATTGCAGCCAACCAAGTCTGACGGTATGATTAAACGGTTAAATAGAACGGTTCTACAGATGCTATCCGTGTTTCCTAAATGAAAATAGGAACGACTTGGATGTCCACATTCCATTTGTCATGATTGTTTACCATGCAACGTGCCATTCAGTACTGGATTTAGTCCAAATAAACTTATGTTTACAAGGGGAGTTCCTTTTCAAATTGACGTCATGTATAGTTGTCAGGGACAGGAACGCGTTTGATAATCGCTATACATTAAATGGTTAACAACATCTCTCGAACATTCATTTGATATCGCCTTTCAAAATCTCAAAACATCCGCTTCCAAACAGAAAAGAGTATATGATGTTGGTCTTAAACAGAGGAAATTCATTTCAGGTGACGTCGTTTGGCGTTGGTATCCTCCTCTGGGAAAAATCAAAATGGGTTCGACCATTAGATACAATTAGAAACTTAACGGAAAATAAGATTCTAATCCTGATGGGGCTCGGGGTTATGATACACCCCAGGATATTTTACTCGGGCTGGAGGACGCGTCAAACCAAAGGAGATATTTTCTCCTTCTTATTTAATTACTAAGGAGACTTCTGTTACAGTGAGGAATTGGGGTTATTTTTTAAACGATCCAAGGGACTGTAGACGTCTTTTTTAGTGTTCAACTTCATTGATGACAATTGATGCGGCAAGAACGTGGCCTCTAGAGTGCATGCAAGGCTTTTCTAAGATTTGAACCTGTGACCTAGTTTTTGTACCAGTTTCGAATTAACCAAATTTTATCACAACAATCATTCTGACCAAATTCAAGGTTAATGGGACAAAAAATGAGGCTTCCAGAGTGCATGCAAGATTTTTCTGAGTTAGACCCTGTGACCTAGTTTTTCATCAAACTTATCTTACTCATACTAGATTTCATCAAGACAATCAATCTGACCAAATTTAAGGTCAATTGGGTATAAAAAGTGGCCTCTAGACTGAAAACAAGGCTTCCCGAGTGCATGCAATGTTTTTCTGAGTTAGACCCTGTGACCTAGTTTTTCACCAAACTTATCTAACTCATACTAGATTTCACCAAGACAATCAATCTGACCAAATTTAAGGTCAATTGGGTATAAAAAGTGGCCTCTAGATTGAAAACAAGGTTTTTCTAAGTTTTAACCCAAATGACTTAGTTTTTGACCTCAGTTGACCCAGTTATGAAATTGTCCGAGATTTCACCAAAATAATAATTCTGACCAATTTTAAAATTGATTGTGGAAAAAAAATGTGGCCTCTTGAGTGCTTACCAGGTTTTTCTAAAATTGGACCCAGTGACCTAATTTTTGACACCAGTTGACCCAGTTTCTAACTCGTACAACAATCATTCTTACCCAATTTCAGGTTGATCGGGCAAAAAAACTGGCATCTAGAGTGCAGACAAGGGTTTTCTAAGAATTTTTTGAACCCAAGGTGACCCAATTTTATGTCCAAGATTTCACTATGACAATCATTTTGACCAATTTTCAGTTGAATTGGGCAAAAAAAATGAAGCCGCTAGAGTATAATTATACAAGATTAATGTTGACGTCGGTTTTACGCCTCAGTGAAAACGGTAGCACCTAGATAAAGGAAAACATCTTTTAACCCATTACCACACAATGAGGCTTTTTGACACCTCCACAATCGATCCCCGGCGGCGGCAAATATTCTTTACGACATTTGTCTCTCATCAATGGGTGGATGATCGTAAACCTAAATGGGATAGCAGCTGGAGGCTAGGAAAGGATGTTGTGCTAGAACTGGTGTGAGAAATACCATTAATAAATTGTTTGGTGCTCCAGCCGCCGCGATATGACTGAAATACTGTTAAAAGCGGCGTTAAACCCCATTCAATCACTCAAACAATATGATCTTTTACGACCCTTTAAAAAGATTATTCGTTCACCGGAAGTAATGTCGAATGACTGTAGTGAAGCCGTATCGGAGATGCTTTTAGCTCACTTGTGGTTAGGTGGATGTCCGTCGTGCGTCGTCCGTCGCCAAGATTAACCTTCTATGCAGCTGAAAATTTCAGGTATCGACCTGACATTGGCAAAAAATGTGGCCTCTGGAATGCATACAAGTTTTTTTGCTCAGGCAAAAAATGTGGCACCAAGAGTGCAGGAGGTTTCTTAGATTTGACACCATGACCTAGTTTTTGACTCAAGTTGACCCAATTTAAAAAATGTCAGAGATTTTATCAAGACAATCATTTTGACCAATTTATAGCTTGATTAGGCAAAAAATGTAGCCTCTAGAGAGCAAACAAGGTTAATGTTGCATAGAAAATCATTTTTAAAGAAGAAATCACTGAGTCGTTGGAACGAGACATAACAGAGACTAGAAATACTCTTTGGTCGTCTCCAATTGTACTAGTAACTAAGGCTGATAATTCAGTCTAGATTATAGGAACTTGATTTCGTCAAAAGAAAAGACTCTTATCTACTTCCAAAAATAAATGAAACGCATGATACTTTATCAATTTCAAAATACTTTTGTACCTTATACTTAGCTGTTATTTGCAAATTCCTATGGCAGAAAATCATAAACAATATACCACCTTTAGAACTCATCTCGAGTTGTATCAGTTCAAGGCTATGCCTTTCGGATTAACCAACGCCCCTGCAGCCATCGAGGGTCTGATAGAAAAAGTTCTTTCTGGATTATGGAAAAAGTGTTGAGGTTATCTTGACGATATTATTGGTTTTTTTGGGAACATTTGATGAAACTATTGAAAACCTTCAACTTGTTATTCGTAGATTTTAAGAAGCTTAATAAAGCTTATAACCTAAAAGATACCAAGAAATCAATCCAGTATTTAGGTCATACCGTTTCTGAAGATTGTATTAGTTGTTCACCAGATAAGATAAATGCCGTATTAAATTGGCCTATACCACAGATAAATCAGAATTAAGAAGTTTTCTAGGGCTGATATCTTAAAGATCTTACTACAATTGCATATCCTTTGAAACGCTTTAATCAGAAATTTCTCATGGGATAATGACTGTCAGAAAAGTTATGTAACTCTAAAGGAGTTCCTAGTGTCAGAACCTATTCTTGGTTTTCGGGAAACGGACGGTGGTTTCATTCAAGACACTGATGGAAGTAAATTTGGATTTGGGGCTGTATTGTTTCAAGTTCAAATGGCGAAGCACGTGTCATACCTAATGCAAGCAAAAGTCTTAAAAAATCACAACAAAGGTATTGCGCTACGTACCTTGATCTACTTGCTGTAGAAACCTATATTAGGTTTTGAAGGCAGTATCTCTCGGGAAGACATTTTCTCGTTAGATATGATCTTTCCTCCTTGACACGGCTTAGAAATTTTAAAGATCCAGAGGAAATGATAGCCCGATGGTTGACTATCCTACAAACTTACGATTTCAAAATTCAGCACAAGAAAGGTTCTTTACATTACAACGCAGATGCCTTATCTAGGTTACTCACGAGGAAATGTAAAAGATCTGATTGTCTAAGGTATATTTTATTTATTCGGATGACGAAGTATGCAATAGATCAGACATAGTTATTGTGATTTTATTTGAATCTAAAGGAAAGCTTTGCAGAAAAGCCTCCTAGGCACGTTGTCAAGAACTATCCATCTTGAGTCCGTATCCCGTGGAGCATTTGGGAATCTCTTTTTGTTGAAAATGCTTTCCTGTTAAGGAAATACGTTTAAACAGGAAGAGATGAAAGTGAGAGATTACAATTTGTAGTCCCTGATGCTTTAAAAGAAGAACTATTCTATGAATTGCTCGTAAATAAAACAGCTCGTTATCTTCGAAAAGAACGTACTTCGATATCCATTCAGAGAAGGTTGGCCAGGAATGGGTAGAGATAAAAAGGCCATATAAAGGGGTATGAAAAGGATTTATCAAGTAATGTTATGGACAGGATAGCCAGTAATGGAGTACCTTCAATCATACCTACAGATCAAAGTCGAGGGTTTGATTCTCAATTGTTCAGTGAAATGTGTAAATTACTTAATATTGAAAAGACAAGGACAACGACGTATATTCCAAAGTCTGACGGTATGATTAAATGGTTAAATAGAACGGTTCTACAGATCTCTCGAACATTCATTTGATATCGCCTTTCAAAATCTCAAAACATCCGCTTCCAAACAGAAAAGAGTATATGATGTTGGTCTAAAACAGAGGAAATTCATTTCAGGTGACGTCGTTTGGCGTTGGTATCCTCCTCTGGGAAAATCAAAATGGGTTCGACCATTAAATACAATTAGAAACTTAACGGAAAATAAGATTCTAATCCTGATGGGGCTCGGGGTTATGATACACCCCAGGATATTTTACTCGGCCTGGACGACGCATCACACTAAAGGAGATATTTTCTCCTTCTTATTTAATTACTTAGCAGACTTTTGTAACAGTGAGAAATTTGGGGCTTTTTTTTAAACGATCCAAGAGACTGTAGACGTCATTTTTGTTGTTCAACTTCATTGATTACAATTGATTGGGCAAAAATGTTGCCTCAAGAGAGCATGCAAGGTTTTTCAAAGATTTGACCCTGTGACCTAATTTTTGACCCAGTTTCGAATTTACCATATTTTATCACAACAATCATTCTAACGAAATTTAAGGTAAATGGGACAAAAAATGAGGCTTCCAGAGTGCATGCAAGGTTTTTCTGAGTAAGACCCTGTGACCTAGTTTTTGACTAAACTTGACCCAGTATCGAACTCACACAAGATTTCATCAAGACAATCAATATGACAAAATTTAAGGTCAATTGGGTATAAAAAGTGGCCGCTAGATTGAAAACAAAGTTTTTCCAAGTTTTAACCGAATGACCTAGTTTTTGACCCCAGTTGACCCAGTTATGAAATTGTCCGAGATTTCATCAAGATAATAATTCTGATCAATTTCAAAATTGATTGCGGAAAAAATGTGGCCTCTTGAGTGCGTACAAGGTTTTCTAAAATTGGACCCTGTGACCTAGTTTTTGACACCAGTTGACCTAGTTATGACCCAGTTATGAAATTGTCCGAGATTTCATCAAGATAATAATCTGACCATTTTCAAAATTAATTGGGGGAAAAAAATGTGGCTTATTGAGTGCGTACAAGGTTTTTCTAAAATTGGACCCTGTGACCTAGTTTTTGACATCAGTTGTCCCAATTTCGAAATCGTAATGGAATCATTCTTACCCAATTTCAGGTTGATAGGGCAAAAAGTGGCATCTAGAGTGCAGACAAGGTTTTTTTAAAAATTGACTCCTTGACCTAGTTTTGAACCAAAGGTGACCCAAATTCATGTCCAAAATTTTTCCAAGACAATCATTTTGACAAATTTTCACTTGAATAGGGCAAAAATGAGCGTCTAGAGTGCATACAAGATTAATGTTTACGACGGACGACGCACGACGGAGGTTTTACGCCTCAGTGAAAACGGTAGCACCTTTAAACCTATGACCACACAATGACGCTTTTTGACACCTCTAAATAAAACAATTGGGAAAAGAAGCAAGCAATTTCTATATTTTCCACAATGTTTTTTACCCAGTAATATGAAAAAATGGGCTCGATCCCCGGCGGCGGTAAATATTCTTTACGACATTTGTCTCTCATCAATGGTTGGATGATCGTATACCTAAGTGGCGCAGCTGGAGGCTAGGAAAAGATGTAGTTGTAGAACTGGGGTGAGAAAAATCATCAATTAATTGTTAGCTGCTCTAGCCGCCGCGATATGACTAAAATACTGTTTAAAGCGGCGTTAAACCCCACTCAATCACTCAAACAATATGATCTTGATATTTTATATCGCCTCAGGAATGGGAGAACCCTTTCACAAGATTATTCGTTCACCGGAAGTAATGTCGAAAGACTGTAGTGAAGCTGTATCGGAGATGTTTTTTAACTCACTTGTGGTAAGATGGATGTCCGTCGCTAACATTATGTCGCTTAGGCAAAAAATGTGGCCTCTAGAGTGCATACAAGTTTTTTTCCTAAATTTGATCCTGTGACCTAGTTTTTGACACCAGCTGACCCTCTTTCCAACTTGTACAAGATTTCATTAAAACTATCATTCCGACAAATTTCGGGTTGCCCAGGCAAAAAATGTGGCACCTAGAGTGCAGGAGGTTTCTAAGATTTGACCCCGTATATTTTATTTATTTGGATGACAAATGATGCAACAGATGCAACAATCAGACATAGTTTTTATGGTTTTATTGAATCTAAAGGAAAGCTTTGCAGAAAAGCCTCCTAGGCACGTTGTCAAGAACTATCCATCTTGAGTTTGTATCTCGTTGAGCATTGGGGTATCTCTTTTTGTTTAAAATGCTTTCCTGTTTAGGAAATACGTTAAAACAGGAAGAATTGAAAGTGAGAGATTACAATTTGTAGTCCCCGATGCTTAAAAAGAAGAAATACTATATTAATTGCTCGTAAATAAATCAGCTCGTTATCTTGGAAAATAATGTAAAGGAAAGCTTTGCAGTAAAGCCTCCTAGGCATGTTGTCAAGAACTACCCATCTTGAGTCCGTATCAAACAACTACCCAGGTTCAATAACACGAGTCTTTTAATATAACAAAGAAATGTCCAGCATAAAACGAACTTATTTTAATAATTGAGACAGACAGACTGACGAATGGCAAGTCTGGAGTGCAGGAGCCAAAATAGAGCCACAGGAGATGTTACCAGTTACAGACTCGGATCAACACTAGTTTTGTCTAGAAAACGGCCTGGTATATATACCAAACCTCTCCTGGCTTGATTGACGTTTTAGTATGGAGTCATAAAAACTGGCGATCATTAAATCGATGCAATCGCCTGAGTCGAGAAACTGGCGATCGTTAAATCGTTGAAATCGTTTCTTTGGCTATATAATAAATTTGACAAGTGACCTTTGATGGATTACTAGACGTAACGTGCTACTAGTAAACAACTCTGAGGCTCTGCTGTCAAATCCTAGCGGATTTGACAATGCATACAATACATACATATATACTGACTATCTACAAGAAGGGCCTTCAGTCAAGTCATGTAAGCATGGACCACTAAATTGCAGCCTACCATATATATTTCTATTTAATCGCGGCATCATAAAAACGATGTATATTGTTACACACTTTTTTTTTTTTTTTTGAAATTGTCGAAATGCAGGAAGTTTTATCTTAAGGAAAGAAATATTTGAAGAATCTTAAACACAAATTAACAACACATAGAATAAGTGCACATATGCATGGCTTAAATACAAATAATACATTTATGAACATTCGTCATGTCAATCACAAAAGTAATTTAAAGCATAGTGTCTCTGGTACATTTTGTTGTTAGTCGTCGCTGTATATGGTTACCGCATGGTTGGTGAGATGTTTATGCGTATCTGACAATGTATGTTGATGAAATGGATTATAGTATTTGACACTGTTTGTTGATGAAATGTTTTAAAATATCCGACACCTTATTTTGATGAATCCGACACCGTATGTTGATGAGTCCAACACCGTATGTTGATGAATCTGACACCGTATGTTGATGAATACGTCATCATATGTTGATGAATCGGACACCGTATGTTGATGAATTCGACACCGTATGTTGATGAATCACCGTATGTTGATGAATCCGACACCGTATGTTGATGAATCGATGAATACGTCATCGTATGTTGATGAATCCGACACCGTATGTTGATGGATCCAACATCGTATGTTTATGAATCTGACACCGTATGTTGATGAATCCGACACCGTTTGTTGTTGAATCCGACACCGTAGGATAACGGTTAGAAACAGTCCTCGGATGTTTCAACACAAATTTTACTGTCCTATTTTTACTTTGCGATTGCAGGAACTATATTACGCCTTTGCGCGACTTGTGTCGGCGAAAATGTCTATTTACAACCGTCCTTTTTATGCTGTCTTTGCAGGCACTAGCTCAAGTCTTGGATATATTGATTCATCTTGGGATTGATTATCCTTCAGTATGAATTGCGCTGAAGGTACTGGTGGTGATGTAGGAGTGTTCTCGTACGGGCCCATTTCCTCGGGTTGACATCTGGCGAATCTTGCCCACACGCTAGTCTGTGCATTCGAACTCAGCCTGCTACCTCTAAGTTGGCCAATATGCATTTACTTATAGATTTGTATTTGCAAATTATGATTAAAAAACCACTAACGAACCAATAAGTATGATTATATAACCCCAGAATGGAAAAATAAAAGTCTTGTGGGCGGTAATTAAATCAAAGGAATTGAGTTCATTTAAGAAATGATCCATAGGGATGCCATCAATAGCTTTTAAATGTTTCGGTAACTTGGTCACAATCAAATCCGGTCTTTTAATCAAAAGAGGTTTCCATAGATCGATTTTTGAGAGCTCAAAGGAATTATTTAGATCACTTAAAGGATCTCTGACTTCGTATTTCGATTCGTAATTGAAAGAGGCTGGCAGGAAGAGATAATCGTTCGAAGCAGTACATAACTGATCCAGTTTCAAAAGATCTATTGATGGCCTTATATCATACGTAGAATCTTTTAAGACAAGATCCGAATCGAGGAAATATTTCTTCGATCAGTATGTGTGCAATTGTTTCACCTTTCTTATCTGGGATTGAGAAAGCCTCATGCCACCCAGAATACCAGTCAATAAAGGTTGCAATGTATATATATTTCCAGTCATAGTGGTGGGATATGGTCCTGAGAGGTCGAACCCAATTTTTGCAAAGGGGTAAGGCGGAATGTCAGTTTCTTGCATAGGAGCCTTTTGTGACCTCAATCCTTGTTTTTGACAAGTTATGCACTTCGAGAGATTTCTTTATACATGTTTGGCAAAAATACTTATTTTTGATAGTGTCAAAAGTTTTGTCTATTCCCATTTGACAATTATAAACATGGAACTGTAAAAGAACTTCAGATTTGATATGAGCCTAAGAGAAGGATCATCATCTGGACTACTTATGTAATACAGAAGATCATCCAGTAAAGCATGACGTTTGTCAAGTGATTTTATAATTGTACCATTGACTAGGTCACGTTTGATAGTTTTATTTGTCTCATCTTTCTCTTGCTCCTCTATCATATTGAAACCTAAATAGCCTTTTGCAGGATTTTGTTTATCTGGTACATCATTTTCGTAATTTGTGAATGATTTCGGATCGAAATGGTTTGAATTTATGGCGCTGATTTCTAGAGAGTTAGGATTTATGTTTAGTTCAATTGCATGATCATTGCATGAGTTTTCTAGGTCATCTATATTGATAGGTCTAATAATAAATCTGCACAGGTATTTGACTTCCCTTCAATATATTCTATCTTACAGTTATAACCAGCGATACTTAAAGCGCAAAGTTGAATCTTTTTATTTTGAATTGGAGAATCAAGAAGATACTTTAGTGGTTTGTGGTCTGTTTTAATAATGAACTCTGCATTATGCAAGTGATGATCTAAACGTTGTCAAGCGTAATGTATAGCAAAAGCTTCTTTCTCTATTTTAGACCCTCTAGTTTTGGTATCACTTAATTTATGTGACAGGAAGTGTATTGGTACTTCTGTTGTTATACCCGGTAAATAACTTTCTGAATCTGTGCAAGGCTGGGTAAGACAAGCACCGATGGCTTTGTCGCTTACATCCGTGTAAAGGATATACGGTTTATTCAGATCAGGGCAGGACAACAAGGGAATATTCGTCAAGTGTTTCTTGAGGGTATCAAAAGAAGTTTGGCATGCAGTTGACCATTTAAATTTTGCATGTTTTTAGTCAAGTTGATAAGATGTGAAGAAATTTCAGAGAAATTAGGAAGAAATCGCCTATAGTAACTACACATTCCTATGAAGCTTCGGACATGCTTTACGGAAGCTGGGTTTTGCATCCTGCGGATTGCTTTTACTTTGTTAGCATCTGGTTTGAATCCGCGATCATTTATTACAAAGCCTAACTAATTAGTTTCCTTTTGAACGAAATTGCATTTTTTAAGCTTTAATTTTAACCCATGCCGAAGTAACCTATCAAAAACGCATTGAATATACAGTTGGTGTTCTTCAAACGAAGATGAATATATGAGTATGTCATCAATGTATGCCACACAGAATTCTTAACCCTCCAGAACGTTAGACATCAGTTCCTGGAAGACGGATGGCGCATTAGCAAGCCCAAATGGCATAACATTGAACTCAAAGAGTCCAGCATGACACCTGAATGCTGTCTTTTCTTGGTCCTTCGGATCAATAGCTACTTGCCAATAACCTGACTTAAGATCGAGAGTGGTGAAGTATTTTGATTTGTCTAATATTGCAAGAATCTCATCAATAACGGGTAAAGGGTATGAATTTTTCTTAGTAATTTTATTTAGCTCTCTGAATCTTTTAGACTCATCCTTTTTATGCACAATGACAACCAGAACTGACCATGGGGACTGTGTCTTACGAATGACATTTTGCCTGCAACATCTCTTGAACTGCATTTTCTACAACTTCTCTATTGTTTAGTGGTGTCTTGTATGATTTTAATTTGATAGGTGGGCTATTCCCAGTATCTATTTTCATTTTAATTGTATCAGTTCTACCTATATCAGAATTCTAATTGCGAATAAATCATGATTATCTGTGACTAATTTAGTAATAATATCTTATGTTCCGGCGGGACATTGATATTTGACGTAATATCGATAGAGTCATCATGTTCGTCATTATTAGATGAAAATTGATTTAAGGATGCTATTTCAATTTTTGAAACGGGAGTAAGCTTTCCGATAACTGTACCTCTAGTTAGTTCGAAGTGTTTGTTTGTGTTGTTTACTAAAAGAGCGGGACTTTTTCTTGTTTTGTTCAAAATGCCAATGGAATTTGAAACCATAAGACCTGGTTCGTCAAAGATATGTCCTTGATTCAAAGCGGAAATTTGGTATGTTTTCGCAGAGTTAAATGATGGATTAGCTTTTGATTTAGCCCATACGATTTTTGAGGTTTGTGGTTCAATTGAAATTTTTGAATTTAGTCTCAGTATAGAAGAGACAGTTTCCCCGCCGGAACTGATGTGTTAACAATAGAAAGACAATTGATAGGGTTTTTATTGATGGTTTGCGGGAGGATTCCTTAAAAATAAAACTTACGCGCGACAATCCAACCTCTTTCCAAACAGCTGTTTCAACAGCTTTACAAGAACAAAATTTACGGCGAAGGTTTAATTAACGTTCTGGCCAGCAATCATCATTTACAACAAAGGAAATTATTCATATTTACAACGCAATAATGAGCAACCTCATACTCAACGTGGAATTCCTATGGAGGTAGATCACATTAGACCTCGTTCTCAAGCAGATCATAACAATGATAGGTACCAAATTCATAGAGATGATAACCGTAGGCGTTATGAACATGCCGTTAATGCACAACCGAAAAATTTCGAAAACTATGTCTGCTATAAAAGTGGGAAAAGGGTCACATTCAGCGGTTTTGCAAAATAGGTCAGGTAATTAAAAGAGAGTCGGAAAACTAGGCAATCCTTTTTGTGATGGAGCCGACAAAAAGGATTTTGATGATAAAAATATGCAAATACCACAAATACCCACTAAAATTTCTTTAGCAGGTACATGTCTTTTACACTTTGGCAAACAAAAATTCAGGGCATTAATTGATAGTGGTGCAAAGGTCAGTCTTATGCACAATAGGGTATTTGAATCATTGAAGCAGGCTCTTAAACTTACTAAAAATGCACTTACCGAGTTAGTTGGCTTGGTCGTTCCAGTAGAATCGTCTCAAATCCACCAAGTTTGTAGATCTCTGGTCACGTTCACCAAAATAAACAAGATGTGTAACAGGTTAATGGGACAAAAAATGAGGCTTCCAGAGTGCATGCAAGGTTTTTCTGAGTTAGATCCTGTGACCTAGTTTTTCCTCAAACTTATCTAACTCATAATAGATTTCATCAAGACAATCAATCTGACCAAATTTAAGGTCAATTGGGTATAAAAAGTGGCCTCTAGATTGAAAACAAGGTTTTTCTAAGTTTTAACCCAATGACCTAATTTTTGACCCCAGTTGACCCAGTTATGAAATTGTCCTAGATTTTACAAGATAATAATTCTGACCAATTTTAAAATTGATTGTGGAAAAAAAATGTGGCCTCTTGAGTGCGTACAAGGTTTTTCTAAAATTGGACCCTGTGACCTAGTTTTTGACACCAGTTGACCCAGTTTCGAACTCGTACAACAATCATTCTGACCCAATTTCAGGTTGATCGGGCATCTTGAGTGCAGACAAGGGTTTTCTAAAAATTGACGCCTTGACCTAGTTTTGAACCAAATGTGACCAAATTTCATGAGAGTGCATACAAGATGAATGTTGACGTCGGTTTTACGCCTCAGTGCAAACGGTAGCACCTAGATAAAGGAAAACATCTTTTAACCCATTACCACACAATGACGCTTTTTGACACCTCCACAATGTTTTATACCCAGTAATATGAAAAAATGGGCTCGATCCCCGTCGGCGGTAAATATTCTTTACGACATTTGTCTCTCATCAATGGGTGGATGATCGTAAACCTAAGTGGGATAGCAGCTGGAGGCTAGGAAAGGATGTTGTGCTAGAACTGGTGTGAGAAATACCATTAATCAATTGTTAGGTGCTCCAGCCGCCGCGATATGACTGAAATACTGTTAAAAGCGGCGTTAAACCCCATTCAATCACTCAAACAATATGATCTTAATATTTTATATCGCCTTAGCAATGGGACGACCCTTTAAAAAGATTATTCGTTCACCGGAAGTAATGTCGAATGACTGTAGTGAAGCCGTATCGGAGATGTTTTTAGCTCACTTGTGGTTAGGTGGATGTCCGTCGTGCGTCGTCCGTCGCCAACATTAACCTTCTATGCAGCCCAATCAAGCTGAAAATTTCAGGTATCGACCTGACATAGGCAAAAAATGTGGCCTTTAGTATGCATCCAGGTTTTTTTCCTAAATTTGGTCCTGTGACCTAGTTTTTGACACCAGCTGACCAGTTTCGAACTCGTACAAGATTTTACCAAAACAGTCATCCTGACTCAATTTCAGGTTGCTCAGGCAAAAAATGAGTGCAGGAGGTTTCTTAGATTTGACCTCGTGACCTAGTTTTTGACTCAAGTTGACCAAATTTAAAAAATGTCCGAGATTTTATCAAGACAATCATTTTGACCAATTTATAGCTTGATTAGGCAAAAATGTAGCCTCTAGAGTGCAAACAAGGTTAATGTTGCATAGAAAATCATTTTTAAAGAAGAAATCACTGAGTCGTTGGAACGAGACATAACAGAGACTAGAAATGGTCCTTGGTCGTCTACAATTGTACTTGTAACTAAGGCCGATAATTCAGTCTAGATTACAGGAACTTAATTTCGTCAAAAGAAAAGACTCTTATCTACTTCCAAAAAGAACTAATCACATGATACTGTATCAATTTCCAAATACTTTTGTACCTTGGACTTAGCTGCTATTTGCAAATTTCTATGGCTGAAAATCATAAACAGTATACCACCTTTAGAACTCATCTCGAGTTGTATCAGTTCAAGGCCATGCCTTTCGGATTAACCAACGCCCCTGCAGCCATCGAGGGTCTGATAGAAAAAGTTCTTTTTTGATTATGGAAAAAGTGTTGAGGTTATCTTGACGATACCATTGTATTTGGTAGAACATTTGATGAATCTATTGAAAACCTTCAACTTGTTAATCGTAGATTTTAAGAAGCTTGATAAAGCCTAAAACCTAAAAGATACCAAGAAATCAATCCAGTATTTAGGTCATACCGTTTCTGAAGATTGTATTAGTTGTTCAAAAGATAAGATGAATGCCGTATTAAATAGGCCAATACCACAGATAAATCAGAATTAAGAACCTTTCTAGGGCTGATATCTTAAAGATCTTACTACAATTGCATATCCTTCCAAACGCCTCAATCAGAAAAGAAGAAATTTCTCATGGGATAATGACTGTCAGAAAAGTTATGTAACTCTAAAGGAGTTACTAGTGTCAGAACCTATTATTGGTTTTCCGGAAACGGACGGTGGTTTCATTCAAGACACTGATGGAAGTAAATTTGGATTTGGGGCTGTATTGTTTCAAGTTCAAATGGCGAAGAACGTGTCATAGCTAATGCAAGCAAAAGTCTTAAAAAATCACAACAAAGGTATTGCGCTACGTACCTTGATCTACTTGCTGTAGAAACCTATATTAGGTATTTAAGGCAGTATCTCTCGGGAAGACATTTTCTCGTTAGATATGATCTTTCCTCCTTGACACGGCTTAGAAATTTTAAAGATCCAGAGGAAATGATAGCCCGATGGTTGACTATCCTACAAACTTACGATTTCAAAATTCAGCACAGGAAAGGTTCTTTACATTTCAACGCAGATGCTTTATCTCGGTTACTCACGAGGAAATGTAAAAGATCTGATTGTCTAAGGTATATGTTATTTATTCGGATGACGAAGTATGCAACAGATCAGACATAGTTATTATGGTTTTATTGAATCTAAAGGAAAGCTTTGCAGAAAAGCCTCCTAGGCACGTTGTCAAGAACTATCCATCTTGAGTCCGTATCTCGTGGAGCATTTGCGAATCTTTTTTTGTTGAAAATGCTTTCCTCTTAAGGAAATACGTTAAAACTGGAAGAGATGAAAATGAGAGATTACAATTTGTAGTCCCCGATGCTTTAAAAGAGGAAATCTTCTATTAATTGCTCGTAAATAAAACAGCTCGTTATCTTCGAAAAGAACGGACTTCGATATCCTTTCAGAGAAGGTTGACCAGGAATGGGTAGAGATATAAAGGCCATATAAATGGATATGAAAAGGATTTATCAAGTAATGTTTTGGACAGGATATCCAGTAATGGAGTACCTTCAATCATACCTACAGATCAAAGTCGAGAGTTTGATTCTCAATTGTTCAGTGAAATGTGTAAATTACTTAATTATGAAAAGACAAGGACTACGACGTATATTCCAAAGTCTGACTGTATGATTAAATGGTTAAATAAAACGGTTCAACAGATGCTATCTATGTTTCTTAATGAAAATAGGAACGACTGGGATGTCCACATTCGATTTGTCATGATGGCCTACCGTGCAACGTGCCATTCAGTACCGGATTTAGTCCAAATAAACTTATGTTTACAAGGGGAGTTCCCTTTCAAATTGACGTCATGTATAGTTGTCAGGGACACGTCGAACGCGTTTGATAATCGCTATACATTAAATTAACAACATCTCTCGAACATTCATTTGATATCACCTTGCAAAATCTCAAAACATCCGCCTCAAAACAGAAAAGTTTTAACCCAATGACCTAGTTTTTGACCCCAGTTGACCCAGTTATGAAATTGTCCGAGATTTCATCAAGATAATAATTCTGACCAATTTCATAATTGATTGTGGAAAAAAATGGGGCCTCTTGTGTGCGTACAAGGTTTTTCTAAAATTGGACCCTGTGACCTAGTTTTTGACATCAGTTGACCTAGTTATGACCCAGTTATGAAATTGTCCGAGATTTCATCAAGATAATAATCTGACCAATTTCAAAATTAATTGGGGAAAAAATGTGGCCTATTGAGTGCGTACAAGGTTTTTCTAAAATTGGACCCTGTGACCTAGTTTTTGACATCAGTTGTCCAGGTTTCGAAATCGTACAAGAATTATTCTTACCCAATTTCAGGTTGATAGGGCAAAAAAAGTGGCATCTAGAGTGCAGACAAGGTTTTTCCAAAAATTGACTCCTTGACCTAGTTTTGAACCAAATCTGACCCAATTTCATGTCCAAAATTTTTCCAAGACAATCATTTTGACCAATTTTAACTTGAATTGGGCAAAAAATGAAGCGTCTAGAGTGCATACAAGATTAATGTTTACGACGGACGACGCACGACGGAGGTTTTACGCCTCAGTGAAAACGTTAGCACCTTGATAAAGGAATACACCTTTTAACCCATAACCACACAATGACGCTTTTTGACACCTCTAAATAAAACAATTGGGAAAAGAAGCAAGCAATTTCTTCATTTTCCACAATGTTTTATACCCAGTAATATGAAAAAATGGGCTCGATAACCGGCGGCGGTAAATATTCTTTACGACATTTGTCTCTCATCAATAGTTGGATGATCGTATATCTAAGTGGGGCAGCTGGAGGCTAGGAAAAGATGTAGTGGTAGAACTGGGGTGAGAAAAATCATCAATTAATTGTTAGCTGCTCTAGCCGCCGCGATATGACTAAAATACTGTTTAAAGCGGCGTTAAACCCCAATCAATCACTCAAACAATATGATCTTGATATTTTATATCGCCTCAGGAATGGGAGAACCCTTTCAAAAGATTATTCGTTCACCGGAAGTAATGTCGAAAGACTGTAGTGAAGCTGTATCGGAGATGTTTTTTAACTCACTTGTGGTAAGATGGATGTCCGTCGCTAACATTAGGTCGCTAAGGCAAAAAATGTGGCCTCTAGAGTGCATAAAAGTTTTTTTTCCCAAATTTGATCCTGTGACCTAGTTTTTGACCCTCTTTCCAACTTATACAAGATTTCATTAAAACTATCATTCCGACCAATTACGGGTTGCCCAGGCAAAAAATGTGGCACCTAGAGTGCAGGAGGTTTCTTAGATTTGACCCCGTGACCTAGTTTTTGACTCAAGTTGACCCAATTTCAAATATGTCCGAGATTTCATCAAGACAATCATTTTGACCAATTTATAGCCTGATTGGGCAAAAAATGTAGCAATCTAGAGTGCAAACAAGGTTAATGTTGCATAGAAAATCATTTTTAAAGAAGAAATCACTGAGTCGTTGGAACGAGACATAGCCTCGAAATAGTCCTTGGTCGTACCCAAATGTACTAGTAACTAAGGCCGATAATTCAGTCTAGATTACAGGAACTTAATTTCGTCATAAGAACTCTTATCTACTTCCAAAAATAAATGAATCACGTGGTACTTTATCAGTTTCAAAATAATTTTGTATTTGGCCTTAGCTGTTATTTGCAAATTCCGATGGCTGAAAATCATAAACTATACTACCTCTTTTAGAACTCATCTCGAGTTGTATCAGTTCAAGGCCATGCCTTTCGGATTAACCAAGGCCCTGCAGCCATCGAGGGGTTGATAGAAAAAGTTCTTTTTGATTATGGAAAAGGTGTTGAGGTTATCTTGACGTTATCATTGTATTTTGTGGAACATTTGATGAAACTATTTAAAATTTTCAACTTGTTGTTCGTAGATTTAAAGAAGCTGGATAAAGCCTAAAAACCTAAAAGATACCAAGAAATCGATCAAGTATTTAAGTCATGCCGTTTAGGAAGATGGTATTAGTTGTTCACCAGATAAAGTAAATGCCGTATTAAATTGGCCTATACCACAGATAAATCAGAATTTAGAAATTTTCTAGGGCTGATTGCTTAAAGGTCTTGCTCCAATTGCATATCCTTTTAAACGCCTCAATCAGAAAAGAAGAAATTTCTCATGGGATAATTACTGACAGAAAAGTTATGTAACTCTAAAGGAGTTACTAGTGTCCGAACCTACTCTTGGTTTTCCGGAAACGGACGGTGGTTTCATTCAAGACACTGATTGAAGTAAATTTGGATTTGGGGTGTATTGTTTCAAGTTTAAAATGGCGAAGAACGTGTCTAGCTAATGCAAGCAAAAGTCTTAGAAAACCATAACAAAGGTATTGCGCTACGTACCTTGATCTACTTGCTGGAGAAACCTGTTTCAGGCATTTAAGGCAGAATCTCTGTGGAAGACATTTTCTCGTTAGATATGATCTTTCCTCCTTGACATGGCTTAGAAATTTTAAAGATCCAGAGGTTCTTTACATTACAACGCAGATGCTTTATCTAGGTTACTCACGAGGAAATGTAAAAGATCTGATTGTCTAAGGTATATTTTATTTATTCGGATGACAAAGTATGCAACAGATGCAACAATCAGACATAGTTATTATGGTTTTGTTGAATCTAAAGGAAAGCTTTGCAGAAAAGCCTCCTAGGCACGTTGTCAAGAACTATCCATCTTGAGTCCGTATCTCGTGGAGCATTGGGGTATCTCTTTTTGTTGAAAATGCTTTCCTGTTTAGGAAATACGTTAAAACAGGAAGAGATGAAAGTGAGAGATTACAATTTGTAGTCTCCGATGCTTAAAAAGAAGAAATATTCTATGAATTGCTCGTAAATAAATCAGCTCGTTATCTTGGAAAAGAATCTAAAGGAAAGCTTTGCAGTAAAGCCTCCTAGGCATGTTGTCAAGAACTACCCATCTTGAGTCCGTATCAAACAACAACCCAGGTTCAATAACACGAGTCTTTTAATATAACAAAGAAATGTCCAGCATAAAACGAACTTATTTTAATAATTGAGACAGACAGACTGACGAATGGCAAGTTTGGAGTGCAGGAGCCAAAATAGAGCCAAAGGAGATGTTACCAGTTACAGACTCGGATCAACACTGGTTTTGTCTAGAAAACGGCCTGGTTTATATACCAAACCTCTGCTGGCTTGATTGACGTTTTAGTATGGATTCATAAAAACTGGCGATCATTAAATCGATGCAATCGCCTGAGTCGAAAAACTGGCGATCGTTTATATCGTTGTAATCGTTTCTTTGGCTATATAATAAATTTGACAAGTGACCTTTGATGGATTACTAGACGTAACGTGCTACTAGTAAACAACTCTGAGGCTCTGCTGTCAAATCCTAGCGGATTTGACAATGCATACAATACATATATATATACTGACTATCTACAAGAAGGGCCTTCAGTCAAGTCATGTAAGCATGGACCACTAAATTGCAGCCCACCATATATATTTCTATTTAATCGCGGCATCATAAAAACGAGTAACAATGTATATTGTTACTCACTTTTTTTTTTTTTTTTTTTTTGGAAATTGTCGAAATGCAGGAAGTTTTATCTTAAGGAAAGAAATATTTAAAGAATCTTAAACCCAAATTAACAACACATAGAATAAGTGCACATATGCATGGCTTAAATACAAATAATACATTTATGAATATTCGTAATGTCAATCACAAAAGTAATTTAAAGCATAGTGTCTCTGGTACACTTTGTTGTTTGTCGTGGCTGTAAATGGTTACCGCATGGTTGGTGAGATGTTTATGCGTATCTGACAATGTATGTTGATGAAATGGATTATAGTATTTGACACGATTTGTTGATGAAATGTTTTAAAATATCCGACACCTTATTTTGATGAATCCGACACCGTATGTTGATGAGTCCAACATCGTATGTTTATGAATCTGACACCGTATGTTGATGAATACGTCATCGTATGTTGATGAAATCGGACACCGTATGTTGATGAATCCGACACCGTATGTTGATGAATCGATGAATACGTCATCGTATGTTGATGAATCGGACACCGTATATTGATAATGATGAATCCGACACCGTATGTTGATGAATCGAACATCGTATGTTTATGAATCTGACACCGTATGTTGATGAATACGTCATTGTATGTTGATGAATCCGACACCGCATGTTGTTGAGTCCGACACCGTAGGATAACGGTTAGAAATAGTCCTCGGATGTTTCAACACAAATTTTACTGTCCTATTTTTACTTTGCGATTGCAGGAACTATATTACTCCTTCGCGCGACTTGTGTCGGCGAAAATGTTTATTTACAACCGTCCTTTTTATGCTGTCTTTGCGGGCACTAGCTCAAGTCTTGGATATATTGATTCATCTTGGGGTTGATTATCCCTCAGTATGAATGGCGCTGAAGGTACTGGTGGTGATGTAGGAGTGTTCTCGTACGGGCCCATTTCCTCGGGTTGACGTCTGGCGAATCTTGCCCACACGCTAGTCTGTGCATTCGAACTCAGCCTGCTACCTCTAAGTTGGCCAATATGCATTTACTTATAGATTTGTATTTGCAAATTATGATTAAAAAAACCACTAACGAACCAATAAGTATGATTATATACCCCCAGAATGGAAAAATAAAAGTCTTGTGGGCGTTAATTAAATCAAAGGAATTGATTTCATTTAAGAAATGATCCATAGGGATGCCATCAATAGCTTTTAAATGTTTCGGTAACTTGGTCACAATCAAATCCGGTTTGAGAGGTTTCCATACATCGATTTTTGAGAGGTCAAAGGAATTATTTAGATCACTTAAAGGATCTCCAACTTCTTATTTCGATTCGTAATTGAAAGAGGCTGGCAGGAAGAGATAATCGTTCGAAGCAGTACATAATTGATCCAGTTTCAAAAGATCTATTGGTGGCCTTATATCATACGTAGAATCTCTTAAGACAAGATCCGAATCGAGGAAATATTTCTTCGATCAGTATGTGTGCAATTGTTTCACCTTTCTTATCTGGGATTGAGAAAGCCTCATGCCACCCAGAATACCAGTCAACAAAGGTTGCAATGTATATATTTCCAGTCATAGTGGTGGGATATGGTCCTGAAAGGTCCAACCCAATTTTTGCAAAGGGGTAAGGCGGAATGTCAGTTTCTTGCATAGGAGCCTTTTGTGACCTCAATCCTCGTTTTTGACAAGTTATGCACTTCGAGAGATTTCTCTATACATGTTTGGCAAATAATACTTATTTTTGATAGTGTCAAAAGTTTTGTCTATTCCCATTTGACCATTATCACATGGAACTGTAAAAGAACTTCAGATTTGATATGAGCCTAAGAGAAGGATCATCATCTGGACTACTTATGTAATACAGAAGATCATCCAGTAAAGCATGACGTTTGTCAAGTGATTTTAAAATTGTACCATTGACTAGGTCACGTTTGATAGTTTTATTTGTCTCATCTTTCTCTTGCTCCTCTATCATATTGAAACCTAAATAGCCTTTTGCAGGATTTTGTTTATCTGGTACATCGTTTTCGTAATTTGTGAATGATTTCGGATCGAAATGGTTTGAATTTATGGCGCTGATTTCTAGAGAGTTAGGATTTATGTTAAGTTCAATTGCCTGATCATTTCATGAGTTTTCTAGGTCATCTATATTGATAGGTCTAATAATAAATCTGCACAGGTATTTGACTTCCCTTCAATATATTCTATCTTACAGTTATAACCAGCGATACTTAAAGCGCAAAGATGAATCTTTTTATTTTGAATTGGAGAATCAAGAAGATACTTTAGTGGTTTGTGGTCTGTTTTAATAATGAACTCTGCGTTATGCAAGTAATGATCTAAACGTTGTAAAGCGTAATGTATATCAAAAGCTTCTTTCTCTATTGTAGACCATCTAGTTTTGGTATCACTTAATTTATGTGACAGGAAGTGTATTGGTACTTCTGTTGTTATACCCGGTAAATAACTTTCTGAATCTGTGCAAGGCTGGGTAAGACAAGCACCGATGGCTTTGTCGCTTACATCCGTGTAAAGGATATACGGTTTATTCAGATCAGGGCAGGACAACAAGGGAATATTCGTCAAGTGTTTCTTGAGGGTATCAAAAGAAGTTTGGCATGCAGTTGACCATTTAAATTTTGCATGTTTTTTAGTCAAGTTGATAAGAGGTGAAGAAATTTCAGAGAAATTAGGAAGAAATCGCCTATAGTAACTACACATTCCTATGAAGCTTCGGACATGCTTTACGGAAGCTGGGTTTTGCATACTGCGGATTGCTTTTACTTTGTTAGCATCTGGTTTGAATCCGCGATCATTTATTTCAAAGCCTAAGTAATTAGATTCCTTTTGAACGGAATTGCATTTTTTAAGCTTTAATTTTAACCCATGCCGAAGTAATTTATCAAAAACGCATTGAATATACAGTTGGTGTTCATCAAACGAAGATGAATATATGAGTATGTCATCAATGTATGCCACACAGAATTCTTAACCCTCCAGAACGTTAGACATCAGTTCCTGGAAGACGGATGGCGCATTAGCAAGCCCAAATGGCATAACATTGAACTCAAAGAGTCCAGCATGACACGTGAATGCTGTCTTTTCTTGGTCCTTCGGATCAATAGCTACTTGCCAATAACCTGACTTAAGATCGAGAGTGGTGAAGTTTTTTGATTTGCCTAATATTGCAAGAATCTCATCAATAACGGGTAAAGGGTATGAATTTTTCTTAGTAATTTTATTTAGCTGTCTGAATCTTTTAGACTCATCCTTTTTATGCACAATGACAACCGGAACTGACCATGGGGACTGTGTCTTACGAATGACATTTTGCCTGCAACATCTCTTGAACTGCATTTTCTACAACTTTTCTATTGTTTAGTATCAGTTCTACCTAAATCAGAATTCTAATTGCGAATAAATCATGATTATCTGTGACTAATTTAGTAATAATATTTTTATGTTCCGGCGGGACATTGATATTTGACGTTATATCGATAGAGTCATGTTCGTGATTATTTGATGAAAATTGATTTAAGGATGCTATTTCAATTTTTGAAACGGTAGTAAGCTTTCCGATAACTGTACCTCTAGTTAGTTCGAAGTGTTTGTTTGTGTTGTTTACTAAAAGAGCGGGACTTTTTCTTGTTTTGTTCAAAATGCCAATGGAATTTGAAACCATTAGACCTGGTTCGTCAAAGATATGTCCTTGATTCAAAGCGGAAATTTGGTATGTTTTCGCAGAGTTAAATGATGGATTAGCTTTTGATTTAGCCCATACGATTTTTGAGGTTTGTGGTTCAATTGAAATTTTTGAATTTAGTCTCAGTATAGAAGAGACAGTTTCCCCGCCGGAACTGATGTGTTAACAATAGAAAGACAATTGATAGGGTTTTTTATTGATGGTTTGCGGGAGGATTCCTTAAAAATAAAACTAACGCGCGACAATCCAACCTCTTTCCAAACAGCTGTTTCAACAGCTTTACAAGAACAAAATTTACGGCGAAGGTTTAATTAACGTTCTGGCCAGCAATCATCATTTACAACAAAGGACCGGTAATTATTCATATTCACAACGCAATAATGAGCAATAATGAGCAACCTCATACTCAACGTGGAATTCCTATGGAGGTAGATCACATTAGACCTCGTTCTCAAGCAGATCATAACAATGATAGGTACCATATTCATAGAGATGATAACCGTAGGCGTTATGTACATGCCGTTAATGCACAACCGAAAAATTTCGAAAACTATGTCTGCTATAAATGTGGGAAAAGGGTCACATTCAGCGGTTTTGCAAAATAGGTCAGGTAATTAAAAGAGAGTCGGAAAACTAGGCAATCCTTTTTGTGATGGAGCCGACAAAAAGGATTTTGATGATAAAAATATGCAAATACCACAAATACCCACTAAAATTTCTTTAGCAGGTAATCAAAGTACATGTCTTTTACACTTTGGCAAACAAAAATTCAGGGCATTAATTGATAGTGGTGCAAAGGTCAGTCTTATGCACAATAGTGTAATGACCTAGTGCTCGTCTGCATGAGCGTGACCAATTCTGACCCTTACTGTTCCAACCATCCTATTCTTAGAAATTGTCATCTGCACTTAAAACCTAAATAGATGGAGGGTTTTATACATTAACTTTAATACTACAACTAAAATACCTGTTGTCAATGTCCAGATGCTCCAGTCTCAATCAATTTAATCAACATGTGCTTTCTTGCATTTGGGTCGGCGGCCATTTTGGTTGTTATTGTCGCAATGCATTATGGGTTGTTTAGCCTAGATACTTGAAGGTCGTCTGTCAAAAGTCATATACTGGGCACAATTCTTCATATCAAAAGGTCATTTTATACTCGAATTCGTCATTTTTCAGGCATATATCTTAATTAGTTGTGTAGCTTAATCAATCTTCTGTTGTTTTATGTAAAGATTCCAGCAACTCCCATTTGTTTTTCCTTTGTAAATTTAGTCCAAACCAACTCAGGGTGGTTGCTTTTTTCGCTTTTTCCTATCCGTCGGGAAGATTTTCCCGATGCCGTTGGGACGTTTCCCAACGAGATGGGATATATCGGGAGAGCAATAGCCCGGCAATAGGGTCTTTGCTGGAAATTTCCCCGAATTATCGGGAATCGCTGTATAAAAGAGGCGGTTCCAGACGAATTCGGGGACTCCACACTCAAAATTTGAACGCAAAACGCCGCCTTTTGTTTTAGGTAATTTTATTTTGTTCTTTGCTTTATTTTAGTTCTGGTAATCAGACAAGCTTTAGGTCATTATAAAATGATTAGAACAATGGAATCCTAACAAACACCGGGTTTTTACATAGATTCTATTTAGTTTGGTAAACATTGCAGTGTACATCCAGGTCAGACCGCTACCTCGAGCAAAGGCTCTAAATTTGCGTATAGCCACTCAGTGCAACCGTGGTCTTAAACAGGAGCTATTGACTGATCCTAAGATTTACTCTTAGCTCAAAAATCACTAATTTTTGACTTAGCATGTTTTATTGAATTTATTTATTTATTTACTCAATTTGATCTCAGGAACTATGTTATGTTGAAATGTAATTGCCCAAACTGTTATTGATTTTATTTGATTGATCTACAGGAATAGAGTTTATTTGAGTTAAAGTATAAACTGAATCACTGTCTTTTAGTCTTTATTTTGATTTCCATTAGATCTATCTGATCTACTATTGAGTTAAGCCCCTTTCTACAAAACTTTTAACTATTTTCGTGGAGTCCATCTTTGTTAACCCTTTACCCTATGACTATTTGAACCGGTGCCCGCCTAGAGCCAGCCCTGACAAGCATTTATCTGTGGAACCGGCTCAAGATAGACAAATAGAATATTCCCCTTTACTCTGCGCCGGAAATCGAACCCAAGACCTGCGCAGAGCCAACCAACCACTAGCTCGCCACACAAATTTTCCTGGTGTCAGAAGTGGGATCCGCATATTAACTAGCCAGCGGATCCAGAGATCTGAGCCCACTATGGGGAAAAAACGTAACCAAACCGAAACCGAGTCATGCCAAACAGAACCATGCGATCAAGAATACCCAGACCAACCCTTGGCAGAGCTGAATAGCCCTAACCGGCAGCAACCAACGGTAGATAACCCCCAGCAAAACGCAGGTGGAGACCATGGGTTTAGGCCAGAAGTGGAAACCAACTCAGAACAGGGCTGTCAGCCTAACAAAGAGTTCAACCTGGGTAGGTCCAGGGAAGAGAGTATTGTTGGCAGACCTAATTACCAAAACAGCAACAGCTATTTTTCCAGATACAGAATGCAGTCTGAACCGAGTCAACATTGCAGACACAACCATGGTGACCAACAGGATGTGAGGCTATTTCCAGAAGCCAGAACCACATTTCACAGAAACTTTGACCGGACGAACAAAAGACCTATTGAAGACAGCAATCCCAAGCAGACCGGATGGGAAGCAACCGACCAAAGTATGCATCCTGTTTATAGTCAAGACATTCACTACCTTGATGACAGATGTCGAATCTATCGCCAAACAGAAGAACAGGGACAGCCCACATGGACCCGACAAGCAACTTCGGCTGCCCCGCCACAGCCATTTACGCCAGATCACCCCCAAGTAAGGCCCCAGCGACAAAATGCCAATTTCGACATAAAGATCCCACCTTTCACAGGCAGGGAGGATTGGAATGTATGGATTACACGGTACGAAGTGATAGCTGAGCGATACCAATGGAGTCAAGGAGAAATGATTGATCATCTTCTGCCAAAACTCCAAGGCCATGCAGGTGACTTTGTATTTACACAGCTACCTAGGTGGAAACTCCATGACTACAGCCAACTGAGAGAAGAGTTGACTTGTCAGTTTAGAAAGGTGGAAACACAAAGGTCATTTGCAATGAAATTCAACAACCGGAACCAAAGAAATGAGGAGACGGCAGAAGAATTTGCCAGTGAATTGAAACGGCTGTATGCAAAGGCCTATCCCACAAGAGATGGCCAGATTAGACAAGATGACTTGGTAAGGCGGTTCCTTGATGGCCTTAAAGACATGGAAGCAAGATTTGAGGTAGAATTCCACAAGGACCCAAGGAATATAGATGAGGCTGTTTACCAGGTGGTACGATTCATACAGACCCGACAACCCAGAGATAAAGAACCATATGGAGAAAGAAAAATGAAGAGATTTGCAAGGCAGGTTTATGACAATGAGGATCCAGAGTGGGACCTCGACTATTTAATCGATGATACGGAAGAAGCTAGAGCCTGCAGGGAAAAGGCAAAAATGCAAAAGCATGAGAAACCAGCACAAACCAATGACCATAACCAAGGAATAATAAATATCCGTACAGCACTACTTGATATCTTAGCAAAGCTGGACACGACGACGCAAAATAATGCTGGAATCCTACAAGAAAAAAAAAGAGAATATAACTGCTATTACTGTAAGGAATCTGGACATTTCATAAAGGACTGCCCCAAGAAACCAAACCGTGACAACAACGCAAAAGAGGTCCCTGTGGATTCCTTTGGACCAAGCAAACCTTCTTTAAACTAAAAGGGGCTGATCCGAGTGGTCGAGGGGAAGCCCATTTTGAACATGAAGACCACAATGTATATAAACAAAGTACTGAGATAATCAGAAGGAGACTACCAGGTGCCAATATTCTGTATGTCAAGGGGTCCCTTGGAAGAACTCCTGTACTTTTTACAACTGATACTGGAGCAACAAAAACTGTCTTGTCTAGTAGGATATATAACAAAATTAGCCAAGAAGAAAGACCAGAGCTACAGAAGTCGAAAAGCCTAGTAAGTGCAAATGGAACTCCAATTTCAGAACAAGGCAAGGCAACCTTTAATATATGCCTTGGACCAGTAACACTGCAAAAAGAAATGATTGTAGCAGAAATAGAAGATGAAGGGTTACTTGGTATGGACATACTACAAAATGATGCGGGCGGACCAGCCGACATACTAATGAGTCAAGGGGTAATAATGCTACAGGGTAAGGAAATACCATGTATCAGCACAGGGGGTAAACATATCAGCCGAAAGGTGATAATGGCTGATGACGAGCTTATTCCGCCATTTAGCGAAGCATTGGTGCACGTCTTTGTAGAAAGGGAAGAAAGGGACGACAAAGCAGCAACAAACCAATTTATCATTGAACCAACAGAAAACTTTACAGAAGCTTACCCTTTATGCATGGCTACAGCCCTAGTTGATAACGAAAAAAATGTTACATGCAAAGTGAGACTCCTAAACCCCTTTGATTCGCCTGTAGCCTTGAAGCAAGATGTAATTATCGGGGCAGCAGAACCCATTATTGAACAACCAGTCACACTCCTTACGTGCGAGGACCAGCAGAAAAAGGGCGATGATTCCTGTATAAGACGTATACAGGTAAGAAGAACAGAAACCACAGCCAATGTCCAAAGAGGGGTCCATGAGAGTGATATAAACACATCCCCAGACACCTGCAGGACTTATTTGAAAGAACCACATCTAACTTGGAACCTGAGTCAAAGAAGCTGGTGGCGGGTCTGCTATCAAAGTATCATGATGTTTTTTCCAAAGATGAGTGGGACCTAGGATGTACCACTCTGACAGAACATTCCATCAATACTGGGAACGCTAATCCCATAAAACAACCACCAAGACGTGTTCCAATGGCTTTTGCGGATGAAGAAAAGAAGGCAGTTGAGAAGCTTGTAGAGCAGAAAGTGGCTAGAAAGAGTACATCTCCCTGGTCGTCACCAATTGTTCTTGTGAAGAAGAAAAATGGTAGTGTGAGACCGTGTGTGGACTACAGAAAACTAAATTCCTTGGTTACCCCAGACGCTTTCCCTTTACCAAAGATTCAAGACTGTTTAGATGCTGTTTCAGGCTCCACCCTTTTCAGTACGTTTGACCTGACCAGTGGATATTTTCAAATCCCCGTCAAAGAAGAAGATATTCCCAAAACTGCCTTTGCTTGTAAATTTGGCCAATATGAGATGACTAGAATGCCCTTTGGTTTAAACAATTCAGCAAGTACGTTCCAAAGGACTATGGAGCTTGCTCTTCAAGGATTGCAGTGGGAGACATGCATCATTTACATCGACGACATAATTGTGTTTGCCAAGAACATAACTGAACACATCGAAAGAGTAGAACAAGTACTGAAGAGGCTTAGGGAGGCAGGGCTAAAATTAAAAGCGGAAAAATGTGAGATGCTACAGGCCCAGGTTACCTTTCTCGGGCATATCGTTTCAGCAGATGGAGTGCAGCCAAACCCAACAAACATTGCTAAGATAGTAGAGTGGCAGCCGCCCAAGAGCCCAAAGCAAGTACGACAATTTGTAGCAATGTGCTCTTACTTTAGGCGCTTTGTGAACGATTTCGCACCGAAAGCAAGACCAATGGTTGACCTCACTAAAAAGGGGCGCAAATTCCTCTGGACAGGCGAATGCCAGAAGTCCTTTGAGAGCCTAAAGGCAGCTTTAATCAGCCCAGAGGTAATGGGCTATCCGTTAAATGAAGGAGGCGAGTTCATTCTGGACACCGATGCCTCAGACTTTGCCATAGGTGCTGTTCTTTTGCAGGTTCAGGACGGCCAAGAAAAGGTCATAGCATATGCGAGCCGAGCAATGAACAAGGCAGAGAAGAACTATTGTATTACTGAGAAAGAATTATTAGCAGTAAGATATTTTGTTGAATATTTCAGGCAATACCTGCTTGGCCGAAAGTTCCTAGTTAGGACTGACCATCAAGCACTAGTTTGGTTGTTCAGTCTAAAGGAGCCGAAGAGTAAAGTAGCTAGGTGGATAGAGATCCTATCTCATTTTAACTTTTCAGTGCAGTACCGCCCTGGGAAGAAACAAGGACATTGTGATGCAATGTCACGTTGTGATAATCCAAGAGACTGTGACTGTCCATTTGATGGTATGGCGGAGCCCTTGAGATGCGGTCCATGTAAAAAATGCACAAAAAGGGCGCTAAATATGCGATTGGCAGGTAAGTGGCGTCAAAGTATCATTTCAGATAATCAGTGTCTTGAAGAGATTACCATGGAAGGTCAGAGGTCCAAGATGCATGCAGAAGATAGATCCCTCCAGACCAATTTGACCACTGGGAACCCAAAACCAGAGACAAATGTAACAACAGACCTAGAAAGCTCAATATGTACCTCGGGGTCATCAACGCCTGGCCTAAATCACATGGGAAACCAGACTTTAGAAGGCGGTGCACAAGAAGATCTACACCAGGACAGCCAGCACGAAGGAAGACCAGCACGGAGCCTATCCAGAGAAGAGGCAGACATTATAAAGGAGCCTGAAGATGATGATACCTTCCAAAGTCTGAATGAAAGACCCATGGCAGCTGCTGACAGTGAAGACCTAGGGTCTACTAACACTGAGGAGATGACCCACGCAAGCTGGAACCAGAGTCAAACAGATCATCGCGAGAAGGCAAGAGGTACAAATGAGGGAGATGACCAAGCTTTGCACAAAGCTGAAGACCATGGGGGTAGGGAACTTACAACAAGAAGCAGAAAAGACCACACTGGATGGAAATGGAAAGGTGGACTCTCCAAAGAAGACCTTCAGACAGAGCAAACAAAGGATCCTGACATAGGGTACATCTACCACAAACTCACGAGCAAGAGCCGACCAAACTGTCAGGAAATGCAAGCCTTCAGCCCAGCAGCCCGGCACTACTGGTTAGTATGGGACAGTCTGAAGATTACAGACGGTCTCATGTTCAGACACTTCGAAAAACAGGATGGGACGGGGCAGTTCGACCAATATATTGTTCCTCGCTCACTCAAAGATAGAGCTATACACCAAATGCATGACACGATTCTGTCTGGACATCTAGGTATAAAGAAAACCAAAGAGAAGATAAGACAAAATTTTTACTGGTACGCCATGAAGGATGATATAATAATCTACATTAAGAGATGCGCGGTTTGTTCCAGGAACAAGAAACCCTCAAAACAGCCAAAAGCACCCTTAGGTCATATCGAAGCAGGTGCGCCATGGGATGTGCTCGCTATCGATTACCTCGGCCCTTTTCCAATCACACCGAGACAAAACAGATACATCCTGGTTTTGACCGATCTATTCTCTAAGTATGTGGAAGTCCTACCTGTTAAAAACCAGACAGCAGAAGACTGTGCAAGGCAAATTCTGAACAAGTTCATAGCTAGATGGGGTTGTCCACTCACCATCCACAGCGATCAAGGCCGCACATTTGAAAGCGAAGTGTTTAGACAGCTTACCAAGATGCTAGAGATCCACAAGACAAGGACCTCAGCCAGAAATCCTAGGTGCAATGGACAGTGTGAACGTTTTAACAGAACCCTTATTGGAATGATTAAATGCTACTTGCAGGGTGAACAAACAGAGTGGGACCTACACCTGGATTGTTTGGCGGGAGCATATAGAGCAACACCCCATGAATCAACAACACTCACGCCCAACATGGTGGCCCTTGGAAGAGAAATCCGCTTACCAATCGAAATGATCTTTGGGACACCAGGCATGCAAAACCAAGAAAACACATCAGGGTATGGCGACCACGTTGCCAAACTGAAAGAGAGAATGCAGCGTGCCTTCGATGTAGCCCGTAAGCACCTGAAGAAAAGCGCCAAACGACAGAAGGACTCTTACGATGTCAGATTGTCATTAAAGGACTACAAGAAAGGAGAGGCAGTTTGGTACCTTAATGAATGCAGAAAACCAGGAATTTCACAGAAACTAGAGAAGGCATTCGACGGACCATTCCTTGTCCTACAAAAAGTTTCCGACCTTAGCTATGTAATCCAAATGGATGGGAAGGGACAGAAAAAACTTGTGCACCATAATAAGCTAAAAAAATACGAAGGACAAGAATTCCCAAGATGGTTAAGGAAAGCAAGAGAGAAGCTCAAGCAGTAGAATTTAAGATGTTAAGCAAGACTAAAGTTTGTTTTTCAGTTTAAATGTTACGTTTTGTTATCCATGTGCAATTTTATTACAACAAAGTATCCCCTGTACGGGTTTATGCAGATCAATTGATAAAGTCCGAGAGCAGGAGTGTCATGTTGTAGTTTCGGTACCACAACCCCCCCCCCTGAAGACCTTGTAGATAGAGGCGGTTTTTATATAAAAATGAGTTGACCATCCGAGTTCTGTTCTGGTCATGAGTTGACCGTCCGAGTACTGTTTTGGTCATGAGTTGACCGTCCAAGTACTGTTTTTGGTCATGAGATGACCATCCGGGTTCTGTTCTGGTCATGAGTTGATCGTCCGAGTACTGTTTTGGTCATGAGTTGACCGTCCGAGTACTGTTTTTGGTCATGAGTTGATCGTCCGAGTACTGTTTTGGTCATGAGTTGACCGTCCGAGTACTGTTTTTGGTCATGAGATGACCATCCGGGTTCTGTTCTGGTCATGAGTTGATCGTCCGAGTACTGTTTTGGTCATGAGTTGACCGTCCGAGTACTGTTTTTGGTCATGAGTTGATCGTCCGAGTACTGTTTTGGTCATGAGATGACCGTCCGAGTTCTGTTCTGGCCATGAGATGACCATCCGAGTACTGTTTTGGTCATGAGATGATCGTCCGAGTATTATTTTGGTTGTGATTTGACCGTCCGAGTAATGTCTGATCCTAGAATCAACTGCCAAGCAACATCTTGGTATTAGAGTTGAGGGTTCGTGTATCTTCGTGGTTGTGAGTACCGTTTTGATTGTGAACACCGTCACGATCATGCAATGACCATGTACCGTTTAGATTGTGAATACCGTCACAATCTTGCAGTGACCGTGTACAGTTTTGATTGTGAACACCGTCACGATCATGCAGTGACCGTGTACCGTTTAGATTGTGAATACCGTCACAATCTTGCAGTGACCATGTACCGTTTAGATCGTGAATATTGTAACAATCACGCAGTTACCGTCAAAGCGCAACACTGACGAAAAAGCTGAACATGAGTAGATTTTAACTGAATAAATTAATAGTAGACAGCTATATAATTAATGGTACTTACTGGAGGCACACAATCGATGAGTTAAAAAAAAAACAAACAAAAAAAAACCCAACCCCAAACAACAACAAAAACATTCCCACGCATACACAGAAATATCTATTATGCCAGCATAAGTGTAAAAGTACCACTTGCAGAGCCCACTGCATATGTATATGTTAAAAAAAAAAAAACCAAACAACAACAAAAACATTCCCACGCATACACAGAAAAACCCATTATGCCAGCACAAATATAAAAGTACCACTTGCAGATCCCGCTGCAAATATATACATGTAAATGAAAAAAAAACAATAACAACAACAACAACAAAAAATCCAACACATGTACAGAAAAATCTATTATGCAAGCATAGGTGTAAAAGTACCACTTGCAGAGCCCGCTGCATATATGTATGTAAAAGTTTCCATGCAAATAGAAAAATCTGTTACCAAAGCATACGTAAATATGTAAGTTCACATTATTAATAAAATGCAAGCCAAGCCTGAGCCTGATTGTAGAAGAATAAAACAATTATCACAGAAGCAAATGCATCACAGTCAAGGTCAAGTTTCAAGGACAAAATGGAAGGTTTCCAGAACCAACCACAAACCTTCTACACCAGAACCTATGTATCCACTATAGAGAGTGACAATTTAAACCATTTCTATTCCACAGGATTACCATGGCAACAGCTATCTTGTCACCAGGCAGATCAATGGAGGCTATTGAAAAAGCCGCAAAGAAGAAGGGCAGAGCCTACTGGTGCCTCAGGTGCCTTCACAAAAATGGGAAAGAATATGTTGACGTGAAGTATAGGATGGAAGCACATATAATAAGGGATCATCTACGTCGGGATGAGGTCCCGTATCATTGCACGCTGTGCCAATTTAGATGCACCAAAGAGAAAGAGCTACAAGACCATGTCACCAACTACAGGCGCCATCATGCCACGGCTTTAGAACTTAAGGTAGATCCCAAAAATCCCAAATATCTGCAGTCAAACTCAGCCCCTTACGTCATTGGAAAAAAAGACTGGTGTATGCTGTCCAGAGAGGACTCTTTTAATCACTGGAAGAGCTGTATCCTGAGGAGGCAAATAAACACTGACCCAGAACCAGACTGCCTGGCTCAAGCCATGGCAGAAATAATTGACCAACCTAGTGCTACAGAAACCCAGGCAAGCACTGAAGGACAATCCTTAGACGCCGCGAGAACTGTATGTACCCTCTCCATCCCCAGTATGACAAACAAAACCGTCTATCCAGTTGATTCAATAGTGCCCTCACTCGTAGGAAGCCATACCCCTTTTACTTGTACAGCCACTGCAACACCTAGCCCACAGGAATCCATACGGCATATTGCTGTTCCAAATCCATCAGCCAGTCCTCTGTGCAATTTTATACTTACAGCAAATGCAGGAACTTCGACCCCAAACAGAACTGTAGTTGAATCCAAAACAGGCTTCGTAACACCACAACCATCCAGGCAAGTATTGCTACCCGTAATTAACACAGAGGCAGAAAAAACCCTAGCCCTAACAAACCAGACAATAACCATTCCAAACTTAAATACCATTGAAAAGAGCATCGAGCCAATCATAAATGACCTTAGCCAAATTGTAGAGTCCCATCCAAGAATTTCCAACACTGAGCAGACCCAACCAAGTGAGGAAGTTGAAAACATCCTACCCCAGCTTCTTAGTGAAGAATGCACCTCCATAACTCCAAAGAGAAGAATAGAAAGCGGGATCATACCAAACAAGAGGATGCGCTACCCCTCCCCCTCAGAATCCGACAATGACGGAGACGACGACGAAAAGGAAAACACCAAAAACATGAAAGTTTTAACCAAGTCACTACAGGACAGCACCAAAGCAATGTCATCGCTAGAGAAGTCTGTTCTCACGCTCGCTGAGGCGGTATTACAACTAACAAAAGTAATGAGGGACGACAAGAAGAAAGTACTAACTGAGACAACAAACCAACAAAACCATAAGTTGAACAGAGAAAACTATAGTAAAAAGGATAAGTACAACCAAGACAAATACACAACTAGGCCTAATGATAGGTACCACAGACGATGAAGACAAATATACAAACTGAAATACAACATCCCTACATTAGATAATAAACCCAGATCCGAATGATTACCAAAATGGACTACGAGTTATAGGAGCATGAACTAACATACTTAACATATCATGATAAGTGATTAAACAACATAGTCGAAACCTATCATACATATACTACTACATGCCAGATGTGATCGACACTTCATTTCTTTCAAAATATAGTGATGAAAGAGTACCAGATGTGATCATAAATACCCAAATTCCTTATGAAACATAATAATTAAAGAACTTTTTTTGTGTAATTCAAACCAGCAGTATCTTGTGCAATTTGATATTGGGACAATCTAGCTATCTGAAGCCACTTTAATTAACAGAAGTAGATACCTTGTGCCAAGAGAGACTTTATACATGTAAATTGTGAATGTAGGACATGATGAAATAATAATAATAACAAAAAAAAACCCCACACAAACAGTGAATTACCTCGATACGCTAAGCATATATAACTAGTGACCGGAATTCAGCATCAAATGAACTCTATTTGAATGACACTGTACTCTTGTACAGCCGCATTAAAATAATATCGTGTGATATTAATATTAATCCGCAGTCAGTGATTAGTAATTCTGAACTATATCCTTCCAATTATAGAGACTTTCGCCATCAACGACTTTTGACGTGGAACACCAGTATTGTAAAAATACAGAGAAGATGATTGTACATCTTAGTCAATGATATTTCTAGCTACGTCCCACATTTTACAAAAAGTAATTAAAATTTTGTCAACGCATTGGCCAACAAATCTTCCTTGAGAAGAATCTGCTTTACTGGGTCCTGAAGACGAATTGTGTCACATAAGTTTGAAAGATTTTCAAACTGTTGTAAGAGAAAGAAACTCTACCTTTCTTTCATTTACCATAGCTTGGCACATATGGTTCAATTTGTAATTGATTGCAAAATTTTATTGAAGTAAATGAGTATGAATAAAAGTCAGAATTATTGCCAGGCATGTATATGGTTCAGTAGATATTGTTTTAGAAGTTTCATAATTGTTTATACTGTGGAATTGCGCTGAGGTGAACGTTTTGGAAATGTTTGCCTTTTCTCTTTCCCACAGTAGATACATCCCTAGTAATTTCCCATCATTTAATTTAAACGGTGCGTGATAATCACCACTTTGTCAGAATTTAGTGGATATCGGCATGGTACTGGGACTTTGTGAACATTGTTATAAATGTTCATTTTCTCCTTTTATCATGGTGATTTTGCATCTAGCTAAGCATAATACCCTTTGTTTTTTTTATAAGTGCAAGTATAATTAACATTAGATTTTGCACAAATCAGAAAGGAGTTCATGCAAAGATCTATAATGTAGGTTACTAGTTTTGTTAAACAAGTTCTAAGAGATAGTTCATTTGCTTTCTTAACCAATCTTTTATTATGTGGCAAACTAGAAAATGTGCATCTTTCATATGCTGAAATCCAGGGTATGAATTAAATGCACATGTTCTTCGTTTGCTTTGACTAGGTTATTCCCAAAAAAAAAAAAAAAAAAAAAAGAATAAAAGTGCTTTTCAAAATGGGGCAATTTTTCCTTTTCATATAATGTTTTGTCTAGTCAAAATCTTGCGCATAAATGTTTAAGGTGTTCCTGATATTAAGGATTCTCTTTTACATGTTCATTGGGTTTCTGACCCACTATCTTAGTATTGTTTTGTATTTTAATTCAGGGCTACATCCAGTTAATTGAAAACTTAGACAGCAATTACTGCGAGTCTAAATTTCCTTTCACAAGATGTAAATCAGTATAGTCGTCGCAGTCTTGTAGGAGTGAGCTTGTACTTAATCGGTATTTTTACATTATATTACTGCCAGGTAAGTGTGCCAGTCGGAGCTTTGGCACACTGACGGGGGGGTAATGTAATGACCTAGTGCTCGTCTGCATGAGCGTGACCAATTCTGACCCTTACTGTTCCAACCATCCTATTCTTAGAAATTGTCATCTGCACTTAAAACCTAAATAGATGGAGGGTTTTATACATTAACTTTAATACTACAACTAAAATACCTGTTGTCAATGTCCAGATGCTCCAGTCTCAATCAATTTAATCAACATGTGCTTTCTTGCATTTGGGTCGGCGGCCATTTTGGTTGTTATTGTCGCAATGCATTATGGGTTGTTTAGCCTAGATACTTGAAGGTCGTCTGTCAAAAGTCATATACTGGGCACAATTCTTCATATCAAAAGGTCATTTTATACTCGAATTCGTCATTTTTCAGGCATATATCTTAATTAGTTGTGTAGCTTAATCAATCTTCTGTTGTTTTATGTAAAGATTCCAGCAACTCCCATTTGTTTTTCCTTTGTAAATTTAGTCCAAACCAACTCAGGGTGGTTGCTTTTTTCGCTTTTTCCTATCCGTCGGGAAGATTTTCCCGATGCCGTTGGGACGTTTCCCAACGAGATGGGATATATCGGGAGAGCAATAGCCCGGCAATAGGGTCTTTGCTGGAAATTTCCCCGAATTATCGGGAATCGCTGTATAAAAGAGGCGGTTCCAGACGAATTCGGGGACTCCACACTCAAAATTTGAACGCAAAACGCCGCCTTTTGTTTTAGGTAATTTTATTTTGTTCTTTGCTTTATTTTAGTTCTGGTAATCAGACAAGCTTTAGGTCATTATAAAATGATTAGAACAATGGAATCCTAACAAACACCGGGTTTTTACATAGATTCTATTTAGTTTGGTAAACATTGCAGTGTACATCCAGGTCAGACCGCTACCTCGAGCAAAGGCTCTAAATTTGCGTATAGCCACTCAGTGCAACCGTGGTCTTAAACAGGAGCTATTGACTGATCCTAAGATTTACTCTTAGCTCAAAAATCACTAATTTTTGACTTAGCATGTTTTATTGAATTTATTTATTTATTTACTCAATTTGATCTCAGGAACTATGTTATGTTGAAATGTAATTGCCCAAACTGTTATTGATTTTATTTGATTGATCTACAGGAATAGAGTTTATTTGAGTTAAAGTATAAACTGAATCACTGTCTTTTAGTCTTTATTTTGATTTCCATTAGATCTATCTGATCTACTATTGAGTTAAGCCCCTTTCTACAAAACTTTTAACTATTTTCGTGGAGTCCATCTTTGTTAACCCTTTACCCTATGACTATTTGAACCGGTGCCCGCCTAGAGCCAGCCCTGACAAGCATTTATCTGTGGAACCGGCTCAAGATAGACAAATAGAATATTCCCCTTTACTCTGCGCCGGAAATCGAACCCAAGACCTGCGCAGAGCCAACCAACCACTAGCTCGCCACAATAGGGTATTTGAATCATTAAAGCAGGCTCTTAAACTTACTAAAAATGCACTTACCTAGTTAGTTGGCTTGGTCGTTGCAGTAGAATCGTCTCAAATCCACCAAGTTGGTAGATCTCTGGTCACGTTCACCAAAATAAACAAGATGTGTAACAGGTTAATGGGACAAAAAATGAGGCTTCCAGAGTGCATGCAAGGTTTTTCTGAGTGAGATCCTGTGACCTAGTTTTTCCCCAAACTTATCTAACTCATAATAGATTTCATCAAGACAATCAATCTGACCAAATTTAAGGTCAATTGGGTATAAAAAGTGGCCTCTAGATTGAAAACCAGGTTTTTCTAAGTTTTAACCCAATGACCTAGTTTTTGACCCCAGTTGACCCAGTTATGAAATTGTCCTAGATTTTACAAAGATAATAATTCTGACCAATTTCTGGAAAAAAAAATGTGGCCTCTTGAGTGCGTACAAGGTTTTTCTAAAATTGGACCCTGTGACCTAGTTTTTGACACCAGTTGACCCAGTTTCGAACTCGTACAACAATCATTCTGACCCAATTTCAGGTTAATCGGGCATCTAGAGTGCAGACAAGGGTTTTCTAAGAATTGACGCCTTGACCTAGTTTTGAACCCAATGTGACCCAATTTCATGAGAGTGCATACAAGATAAATGTTGACGTCGGTTTTACGCCTCAGTGAAAACGGTAGCACCTAGATAAAGGAAAACATCTTTTAACCCATTACCTTTTGACACCTCCACAATGTTTTATACTCAGTAATATGAAAAAATGGGCTCGATCCCCGTCGGCGGCTAATATTCTTTACGACATTTGTCTCTCACCAATGGGTGGATGATCGTAAACCTAAGTGGGATAGCAGCTGGAGGCTAGGAAAGGATGTTGTGCTAGAACTGGTTTGAGAAATAACATTAATCAATTGTTAGGTGCTCCAGCCGCCGCGATATGACTGAAATACTGTTAAAAGCGGCGTTAAACCCCATTCAATCACTCAAACAATATGATCTTAATATTTTATATCGCCACAGGAATGGGACGACCCTTTAAAAAGATTATTCGTTCACAGGAAGTAATGTCGAATGACTGTAGTGAAGCCGTATCGGAGATGTTTTTAGCTCACTTGTGGTTAGGTGGATGTCCGTCGTGCGTCGTCCGTCGCCAACATTATCCTTCTATGCAGCCCAATCAAGCTGAAAATTTCAGGTATCGACTGACATAGGCAAAAAATGTGGCCTCTAGAGTGCATACAAGTTTTTTTTCCTAAATTTGATCCTGTGACCTAGTTTTTGACACCAGCTGACCAGTTTCGAACTCGTACAAGATTTTACCAAAACAGTCATCCTGACCCAATTTCAGGTTGCTCAGGCAAAAAATGTGGCACCTAGAGTGCAGGAGGTTTCTTAGATTTGACCTCGTGACCTAGTTTTTGACTCAAGTTGACCAAATTTAAAAGATGTCCGAGATTTTATCAAGACAATCATTTTGACCAATTTATAGCTTGATTAGGCAAAAATGTAGCCTCTAGAGTGCAAACAAGGTTAATGTTGCATAGAAAATCATTTTTAAAGAAGAAATCACTGAGTCGTTGGAACGAGACATAACAGAGACTAGAAATGGTCCTTGGTCGTCTACAATTGTACTTGTAACTAAGGCCGATAATTCAGTCTAGATTACAGGAACTTAATTTCGTCAAAAGAAAAGACTCTTATCTACTTCCAAAAAGAACTAATCACATGATACTGTATCAATTTCCAAATACTTTTGTACCTTGGACTTAGCTGCTATTTGCAAATTTCTATGGCTGAAAATCATAAACAGTATACCACCTTTAGAACTCATCTCGAGTTGTATCAGTTCAAGGCCATTCCTTTCGGATTAACCAACGCCCCTGCAGCCATCGAGGGTCTGATAGAAAAAGTTCTTTTTTGATTATGGAAAAAGTGTTGAGGTTATCTTGACGATACCATTGTATTTGGTAGAACATTTGATGAATCTATTGAAAACCTTCAACTTGTTAATCGTAGATTTTAAGAAGCTTGATAAAGCCTAAAACCTAAAAGATACCAAGAAATCAATCCAGTATTTAGGTCATACCGTTTCTGAAGATTGTATTAGTTGTTCACCAGATAAGATGAATGCCGTATTAAATTGGCCTATATCACAGATAAATCAGAATTAAGAAGCTTTCTAGGGCTGATATCTTAAAGATCTTACTACAATTGCATATCCTTTCAAATGCCTCAATCAGAAAAGAAGAAATTTCTCATGGGATAATGACTGTCAGAAAAGTTATGTAACTCTAAATTGGTTACTAGTGTCAGAACCTATTCTTGGTTTTCGGTAAACGGACGGTGATTTCATTCAAGACACTGATGGAAGTAAATTTGGATTTGGGGCTGTATTGTTTCAAGTTCAAATGGCGAAGAACGTGTCATAGCTAATGCAAGCAAAAGTCTTAAAAAATCGCAACAAAGGTATTGCGCTACGTACCTTGATCTACTTGCTGTAGAAACCTATATTAGGTATTTAAGGCAGTATCTCTCGGGAAGACATTTTCTCGTTAGATATGATCTTTCCTCCTTGACACGGCTTAGAAATTTTAAAGATCCAGAGGAAATGGTAGCCCGATGGTTGACTATCCTACAAACTTACGATTTCAAAATTCAGCACAGGAAAGGTTCTTTACATTACAACGCAGATGCTTTATTTAGGTTACTCACGAGGAAATATAAAAGATCTGATTGTCTAAGGTATATTTTATTTATTCGGATGACGAAGTATGCAACAGATCAGACATTGCTATTATGGTTTTATTGAATCTAAAGGAAAGCTTTGCAGAAAAGCCTCCTAAGCACGTTGTCAAGAACTATCCATCTTGAGTCCGTATCTCGTGGAGCATTTGCGAATCTCTTTTTGTTGAAAATGCTTTCCTGTTAAGGAAATACGTTAAAACAGGAAGAGATGAAAGTGAGAGATTACAATTTGTAGTCCCCGATGCTTTAAAAGAGGAAATCTGCTATTAATTGCTCGTAAATAAAACAGCTCGTTATCTTCGAAAAGAACGGACTTCGATATCCATTCAGAGAAGGTTGACCAGGAATGGGTAGAGATATAAAGGCCATATAAAGGGATATGAAAAGGTTTTATCAAGTAATGTTTTGGACAGGATATCCAGTAATGGAGTACCTTCAATCATACCTACAGATCAAAGTCGAGAGTTTGATTCTCAATTGTTCAGTGAAATGTGTAAATTACTTAATATTGAAAAGACAAGGACTACGACGTATATTCCAAAGTCTGACTGTGTGATTAAATGGTTAAATAAAACGGTTCTACAGATGCTATCTATGTTTCTTAATGAAAATAGGAACGACTGGGATGTCCACATTCGATTTGTCATGATGGCCTACCGTGCAACGTGCCATTCAGTACTGGATTTAGTCCAAATAAACTTATGTTTACAAGGGGAGTTCCCTTTCAAATTGACGTCATGTATAGTTGTCAGGGACACGTCGAACGCATTTGAATGGTTAACAACATCTCTCGAACATTCATTTGATATCGCCTTGCAAAATCTCAAAACATCCGCCACCAAACAGAAAAGAGTATATGATGTTGGTCTAAAACAGAGGAAATTCATTTCAGGTGACGTCGTTTGGCGTTGGTATCCTCCTCTGGGAAAATCAAAATGGGTCGGACCCTTCAATTCAATTAAAAAGTCAACGGAAAATAAGATTCTAATCCTGATGGGGATCGGGGTTATGATACACCCCAGGATATATCACTCGGGCTGTACGACGCATAACACCAAAGGACATATTTTCTCCTTCTTATTTAATTACTTAGCAGACTTTTGTAACAGTGAGAAAAATTTGGGTTATTTTTTAAACGTTCCAAGAGACTGTAGACGTCATTTTTGGTGTTCAACTTCATTGATTACAATTGATTGGGCAAAAATGTGGCCTCAAGAGTGCATGCAAGGTTTTTCAAAGATTTTTTTCCTAGTTTCGAATTTACCATATTTTATCACGACAATCATTCTAACGAAATTTAAGGTCAATTGGGTATAAAAAGTGGCCTCTAGATTGAAAACAAGGTTTTTCTAAGTTTTAACCCAATGACCTAGTTTTTGACACCAGTTGACCCAGTTATGAAATTGTCCGAGATTTCATCAAGATAATAATTCTGACCAATTTCAAAATTGATTGTGGAAAAAAAATGGGACCTCTTACGTGCGTACAAGGTTTTTCTAAAATTGGACCCTGTGACCTAGTTTTTGACACCAGTTGACCTAGTTATGACCCAGTTATGAAATTGTCCGAGATTTCATCAAGATAATGATCTGACCAATTTCAAAATTGATTGGGGAAAAAATGTGGCCTATTGAGTGCGTACAAGGTTTTTCTGAAATTGGACCCTGTGGCCTAGTTTTTGACATCAGTTGTCCAGGTTTCGAAATCGTACAAGAATTATTCTTACCCAATTTCAGGTTGATAGGGCAAAAAAAGTGGCATCTAGAGTGCAGAGAAGGTTTTTCTAAAAATTGACTCCTTGACCTAGTTTTGAACCAAATCTGACCCAATTTAATGTCCAAAATTTTTCCAAGACAATCATTTTGACCAATTTTAACTTGAATTGGGCAAAAAATGAAGCGTCTAGAGTGCATACAAGATTAATGTTTACGACGGACGACGCACGACGGAGGTTTTACGCCTCAGTGAAAACGGTAGCACCTTGATAAAGGAATACACCTTTTAACCCATTACCACACAATGACGCTTTTTGACACCTCTAAATAAAACAATTGGGAAAAGAAGCAAGCAATTTCTTCATTTTCCACAATGTTTTATACCCAGTGATATGAAAAAAATGGGCTCGATCCCCGGCGGCGGTAAATATTCTTTACGACATTTGTCTCTCATCAATGGTTGGATGATCGTATACCTAAGTGGGGCAGCTGGAGGCTAGGAAAAGATGTAGTGGTAGAACTGGGGTGAGAAAAATCATCAATTAATTGTTAGCTGCTCTAGCCGCCGCGATATGACTAAAATACTGTTTAAAGCGGCGTTAAACCCCAATCAATCACTCAAACAATATGATCTTGATATTTTATATCGCCTCAGGAATGGGAGAACCCTTTCAAAAGATTATTCGTTCACCGGAAGTAATGTCGAAAGACTGTAGTGAAGCTGTATCGGAGATGTTTTTTAGCTCACTTGTGGTAAGATGGATGTCCGTCGCTAACATTAGGTCGCTTAGGCAAAAAATGTGGCCTCTAGAGTGCATACAAGTTTTTTTCCCTAAATTTGATCCTGTGACCTTGTTTTTGATCCTCTTTCCAACTTGTACAAGATTTCATTAAAACTATCATTCCGACCAATTTCGGGTTGCCCAGGCAAAAAATGTGGCACCTAGAGTGCAGGAGGTTTCTTAGATTTGACCCCGTGACCTAGTTTTTGACTCAAGTTGACCCAATTTCAAATATGTCCGAGATTTCATCAAGACAATCATTTTGACCAATTTATAGCTTGATTGGGCAAAAAATGTAGCAATCTAGAGTGCAAACAAGGTTAATGTTGCATAGAAAATAACTGAGTCGTTGGAACGAGACATAGCCTAGAAATAGTCCTTGGTCGTACCCAAATGTACTAATAACTAAGGCCGATAATTCAGTCTAGATTACAGGAACTTAATTTCGTCATAAGAACTCTTATCTACTTCCAAAAATAAATGAATCACGTGGTACTTTATCAGTTTCAAAATAATTTTGTATTTGGCCTTAGCTGTTATTTGCAAATTCCGGTGGTTGAAAATCATAAACTATACTACCTCTTTTAGAACTCATCTCGAGTTGTATCAGTTCAAGGCCATGCCTTTCGGATTAACCAACGCCCCTGCAGCCATCGAGGGGTTGATAGAAAAAGTTCTTTTTGATTATGGAAAAAGTGTTGAGGTTATCTTGACGTTATCATTGTATTTTGTGGAACATTTGATGAAACTATTTAAAATCTTCAACTTGTTGTTCGTAGATTTAAAGAAGCTGGATAAAGCCTAAAAACCTAAAAGATACCAAGAAATCGATCAAGTATTTAAGCCATGCCGTTTAGGAAGATGGTATTAGTTGTTCACCAGATAAAGTAAATGCCGTATTAAATTGGCCTATACCAAAGATAAATCAGAATTTAGAAATTTTCTAGGGCTGATAGCTTAAAGGTCTTGCTCCAATTGCATATCCTTCCAAACGCCTCAATCAGAAAAGAAGAAATTTCTCATGGGATAATTACTGTCAGAAAAGTTATGGAACTCTAAAGGAGTTACTAGTGTCCGAACCTACTCTTGGTTTTTCCGGAAACGGACGGTGGTTTCATTCAAGACACTGATTGAAGAAAATTTGGATTTGGGGCTGTATTGTTTCAAGTTTAAAATGGCGAAGAACGTGTCTAGCTAATGCAAGCAATAGTCTTAGAAAACCATAACAAAGGTATTGCGCTACGTACCTTGATCTACTTGCTGGAGAAACCTGTTTTAGGCATTTTAGGCAGAATCTCTATGGAAGATATTTTCTCGTTAGATATGATCTTTCCTCCTTGACATGGCTTAGAAATTTTAAAGATCCAGGGGTTCTTTACATTACAACGCAGATGCTTTATCTAGGTTACGACGAGAAAAAAATGATCTGATTGTCTAAGGTATATTTTATTTATTAGGATGACGAATTATGCAACAGATGCAACAATCAGACATAGTTATTATGGTTTTATTGAATCTAAAGGAAAGCTTTGCAGAAAAGCCTCCTAGGCACGTTGTCAAGAACTATCCATCTTGAGTCCGTATCTCGTGGAGCATTGGGGTATCTCTTTTTGTTGAAAATGCTTTCCTGTTTAGGAAATACGTTAAAACAGGAAGAGATGAAAGTGAGAGATTACAATTTGTAGTCTCCGATGCTTAAAAAGAAGAAATATTCTATGAATTGCTCGTAAATAAATCAGCTCGTTATTTTGGAAAAGAATCTAAAGGAAAGCTTTTCAGTAAAGCCTCCTAGGCATGTTGTCAAGAACTACCCATCTTGAGTCAGTATCAAACAACTACCCAGGTTCAATAACACGAGTCTTTTAATATAACAAAGAAATGTCCAGCATAAAACGAACTTATTTTAATAATTGAGACAGACAGACTGACGAATGGCAAGTCTGGAGTGCAGGAGCCAAAATAGAGCCAAAGGAGATGTTACCAGTTACAGACTCGGATCAACACTGGTTTTGTCTAGAAAACGGCCTGGTTTATATACCAAACCTCTGCTGGCTTGATTGACGATTTAGTATGGAGTCATAAAAACTGGCGATCATTAAATCGATGCAATCGCCTGAGTCGAAAAACTGGCGATCGTTAAATCGTTGTAATCGTTTCTTTGGCTATATAATAAATTTGACAAGTGACCTTTGATGGATTACTAGACGTAACGTGCTTCTAGTAAACAACTCTGAGGCTCTGCTGTCAAATCCTAGCGGATTTGATAATGCATACAATACATACATATATACTGACTATCTACAAGAAGGGCCTTCAGTCAAGTCATGTAAGCATGGACCACTAAATTGCAGCCCACCATATATATTTCTATTTAATCGCGGCATCATAAAAACGAGTAACAATGTATATTGTTACACACTTTTTTTTTTTTTTTTTTGAAATTGTCCAAATGCAGGAAGTTTTATCTTAAGGAAAGAAATATTTAAAGAATCTTAAACACAAATTAACAACACATAGAATAAGTGCACATATGCATGGCTTAAATACAAATAATACATTCATGAACATTCGTAATGTCAATCACAAAAGTAATTTAAAGCATAGTGTCTCTGGTACATTTTGTTGTTTGTCGTGGCTGTATATGGTTACCGCATGGTTGGTGAGATGTTTATGCGTATCTGACAATGTATGTTGATGAAATGGATTATAGTATTTGACACTGTTTGTTGATGAAATGTTTTAAAATATCCGACACCTTATTTTGATGAATCCGACACCGTATGTTAATGAGTCCAACATCGTATGTTTACGAATCTGACACCGTATGTTGATGAATCCGACACCGTATGTTGATGAATCGATGAATACGTCATCGTATGTTGATGAATCGGACAACGTATATTGATAATGATGAATCCGACACCGTATGTTGATGAATCCAACATCGTATGTTTATGAATCTGACACCGTATGTTGATGAATACGTCATTGTATGTTGATGAATCCGACACCGTATGTTGTTGAATCCGACACCGTAGTATAACGGTTAGAAATAGTCCTCGGATGTTTCAACACAAATTTTACTGTCCTATTTTTACTTTGCGATTGCAGGAACTATATTACTCCTTCGCGCGACTTGTGTCGGCGAAAATGTTTATTTACAACCGTCCTTTTTATGCTGTCTTTGCGGGCACTAGCTCAAGTCTTGGATATATTGATTCATCTTGGGGTTGATTATCCTTCAGTATGAATTGCGCTGAAGGTACTGGTGGTGATGTAGGAGTGTTCTCATACGGGCCCATTTCCTCGGGTTGACGTCTGGCGAATCTTGCCCACACGCTAGTCTGTGCATTCGAACTCAAACTGCTACCTCTAAGTTGGCCAATATGCATTTACTTATAGATTTGTATTTGCAAATTATGATTAAAAAAACCACTAACGAACCAATAAGTATGATTATATACCCCCAGAATGGAAAAATAAAAGTCTTGTTGGCGGTAATTAAATCAAAGGAATTGAGTTCATTTAAGAAATGATCCATAGGGATGCCATCAATAGCTTTTAAATGTTTCGGTAACTTGGTCACAATCAAATCCGGTCTTTTAATCAAAAGAGGTTTCCATACATCGATTTTTGAGAGGTCAAAGGAATTATTTAGATCACTTAAAGGATCTCCAACTTCGTATTTCGATTCGTAATTGAAAGAGGCTGGCAGGTAGAGATAATCGTTCGAAGCAGTACATAATTGATCCAGTTTCAAAAGATCTATTGGTGGCCTTATATCATACGTAGAATCTCTTAAGACAAGGTCCGAATCGAGGAAATATTTCTTCGATCAGTATGCGTGCAATTGTTTCACCTTTCTTATCTGGGATTGAGAAAGCCTCATGCCACCCAGAATACCAGTCAACAAAGGTTGCAATGTATATATTTCCAGTCATAGTGATGGGATATGGTCCTGAAAGGTCGAACCCAATTTTTGCAAAGGGGTAAGGCGGAATGTCAGTTTCTTGCATAGGACCCTTTTGTGACCTCAATCCTCGTTTTTGACAAGTTATGCACTTCGAGAGATTTCTTTATACATGTTTGGCAAATAATACTTATTTTTGATAGTGTCAAAAGTTTTGTCTATTCCCATTTGACCATTATAATCATGGAACTGTAAAAGAACTTCAGATTTGATATTGGCCTAAGAGAAGGATCATCATCTGGACTACTTATGTAATACAGAAGATCATCCAGTAAAGCATGACGTTTGTCAAGTGATTTTAAAACTGTACCATTGACTAGGTCACGTTTGATAGTTTTATTTGTCTCATCTTTCTTTTGCTCCTCTATCATATTGAAACCTAAATAGCCTTTTGCAGGATTTTGTTAATCTGGTACATCATTTTCGTAATTTCTGAATGATTTCGGATCGAAATGGTTTGAATTTATGGCGCTGATTTCTAGAGAGTTAGGATTTATGTTTAGTTCAATTGCCTGATCATTTCATGAGTTTTCTAGGTCATCTATATTGATAGGTCTAATGATAAATCTGCACAGGTATTTGACTTCCCTTCAATATATTCTATCTTACAGTTATAACCAGCGATACTTAAAGCGCAAAGATGAATCTTTTTATTTTGAATTGGAGAATCAAGAAGATACTTTAGTGGTTTGTGGTCTGTTTTAATAATGAACTCTGCGTTATGCAAGTAATGATCTAAACGTTGTAAAGCGTAATGTATATCAAAAGCTTCTTTCTCTATTGTAGACCATCTAGTTTTGGTATCACTTAATTTATGTGACAGGAAGTGTATTGGTACTTCTGTTGTTATACCCGGTAAATAACTTTCTGAATCTGTGCAAGGCTGGGTAAGACAAGCACCGATGGCTTTGTCGCTTACATCCGTGTAAAGGATATACGGTTTATTCAGATCAGGGCAGGACAACAAGGGAATATTCGTCTAGTGTTTCTTGAGGGTATCAAAAGAAGTTTGGCATGCAGTTGACCATTTAAATTTTGCATGTTTTTTAGTCAAGTTGATAAGAGGTTAAGAAATTTCAGAGAAATTAGGAAGAAATCGCCTATAGTAACTACACATTCCTATGAAGCTTCGGACATGCTTTACGGAAGCTGGGTTTTGCATACTGCGGATTGCTTTTACTTTGTTAGCATCTGATTTGAATCCGCGATCATTTATTTCAAAGCCTAGGTAATTAGTTTCCTTTTGAACGGAATTGCATTTTTTAAGCTTTAAACCCATGCCGAAGTTACCTATCAAAAACGCATTGAATATACAGTTGGTGTTCTTCAAACGAAGATGAATATATGAGTATGTCATCAATGTATGCCACACAGAATTCTTAACCCTCCAGAACGTTAGACATTAGTTCCTGGAAGACGGAACCCCAAGCCCAAATGGCATAACATTGAACTCAAAGAGTCCAGCATGACACGTGAATGCTGTCTTTTCTTGGTCCTTCGGATCAATAGCTACTTGCCAATAACCTGACTTAAGATCGAAAGTGGTGAAGTATTTTGATTTGCCTAATATTGCAAGAATCTCATCAATAACGGGTAAAGGGTATGAATTTTTCTTAGTAATTTTATTTAGCTCTCTGAATCTTTTAGACTCATCCTTTTTATGCACAATGACAACCGGAACTAACCATGCATGGGGACTGTGTCTTACGAATGACATTTTGCCTGCAACATCTCTTGAACTGCATTTTCTACAACTTTTCTATTGTTTAGTGGTGTCTTGTATGATTTTAATTTGATAGGTGGGCTATTCCCAGTATCTATTTTCATTTTAATTGTATCAGTTCTACCTAAATCAGAATTCTAATTGCGAATAAATCATGATTATCTGTGACTAATTTAGTAATAATATTTTTATGTTCCGGCGGGACATTGATATTTGACGTAATATCGATAGAGTCATCATGTTCGTCATTATTAGATGAAAATTGATTTAAGGATGCTATTTCAATTTTTGAAACGGGAGTAAGCTTTCCGATAACTGTACCTCTAGTTAGTTCGAAGTGTTTGTTTGTGTTGTTTACTAAAAGAGCGGGACTTTTTCTTGTTTTGTTCAAAATGCCAATGGAATTTGAAACCATAAGACCTGGTTCGTCAGAGATATGTCCTTGATTCAAAGCGGAAATTTGGTATGTTTTCGCAGAGTTAAATGATGGATTAGCTTTTGATTTAGCCCATACGATTTTTGAGGTTTGTGGTTCAATTGAAATTTTTGAATTTAGTCTCAGTATAGAAGAGACAGTTTCCCCGCCGGAACTGATGTGTTAACAATAGAAAGACAATTGATAGGGTTTTTTATTGATGGTTTGCGGGAGGATTCCTTAAAAATAAAACTTACGCGCGACAATCCAACCTCTTTCCAAACAGCTGTTTCAACAGCTTTACAAGAACAAAATTTACGGCGAAGGTTTAATTAACGTTCTGGCCAGCAATCATCATTTACAACAAAGGACCGGTAATTATTCATATTCACAACGCAATAATGAGCAATAATGAGCAACCTCATACTCAACGTGGAATTCCTATGGAGGTAGATCACATTAGACCTCGTTCTCAAGCAGATCATAACAATGATAGGTACCAAATTCATAGAGATGATAACCGTAGGCGTTATGTACATGCCGTTAATGCACAACCGAAAAATTTCGAAAACTATGTCTGCTATAAATGTGGGAAAAGGGTCACATTCAGCGGTTTTGCAAAATAGGTCAGGTAATTAAAAGAGAGTCGGAAAACTAGGCAATCCTTTTTGTGATGGAGCCGACAAAAAGGATTTTGATGATAAAAATATGCAAATACCACAAATACCCACTAAAATATCTTTAGCAGGTACATGTCTTTTACACTTTGGCAAACAAAAATTCAGGGCATTAATTGATAGTGGTGCAAAGGTCAGTCTTATGCACAATAGGGTATTTGAATCATTGAAGCAGGCTCTTAAATTTACTAAAAATGCACTTACCTAGTAAGTTGGCTTGGTCGTTCCAGTAGAATCGTCTCAAATCCACCAAGTTTGTAGATCTCTGGTCACGTTCACCAAAATAAACAAGATGTGTAACAGGTTAATGGGACAAAAAATGAGACTTCCAGAGTGCATGCAAGGTTTTTCTGAGTTAGATCCTGTGACCTAGTTTTTCCCCAAACTTATCTAACTCATAATAGATTTCATCAAGACAATCAATCTGACCAAATTTAAGGTCAATTGGGTATAAAAAGTGGCCTCTAGATTGAAAACAAGGTTTTTCTAAGTTTTAACCCAATGACCTAATTTTTGACCCCAGTTGACCCAGTTATGAAATTGTCCAAGATTTTACAAAGATAATAATTCTGACCAATTTTAAAATTGATTGTGGAAAAAAAATGTGGCCTCTTGAGTGCGTAGAAGGTTTTTCTAAAATTGGACCCTGTGACCTAGTTTTTGACACCAGTTGGCCCAGTTTCGAACTCGTACAACAATCATTCTGACCCAATTTCAAGTTGATCGGGCATCTAGAGTGCAGACAAGGGTTTTCTAAGAATTGACGCCTTGACCTATTTTGAACCCAATGTGACCAAATTTCATGAGAGTGCATACAAGATAAATGTTGACGTCGGTTTTACGCCTCAGGGAAAACGGTAGCACCTAGATAAAGGAAAACATCTTTTAACCCATTACAACACAATGACGCTTTTTGACACCTCCACAATGTTTTATACCCAGTAACATGAAAAAATGGGCTCGATCCCCGTCGGCGGTAAATATTCTTTACGACATTTGTCTGTCATCAATGGGTGGATGATCGTAAACCTAAGTGGGATAGCAGCTGGAGGCTAGGAAAGGATGTTGTGCTAGAACTGGTGTGAGAAATACCATTAATCAATTGTTAGGTGCTCCAGCCGCCGCGATATGACTGAAATACTGTTAAAAGCGGCGATAACCCCATTCAATCACTCAAACAATATGATCTTAATATTTTATATCGCCTCAGCAATGGGACGACCCTTTTAAAAGATTATTCGTTCACCGGAAGTAATGTCGAATGACTGTAGTGAAGCCGTATCGAAGATGTTTTTAGCTCACTTGTGGTTAGGTGGATGTCCGTCGTGCGTCGTCCGTCGCCAACATTTACCTTCTATGCAGCCCAATCAAAATTTCAGGTATCGACCTGACATAGGCAAAAAATGTGGCCTTTAGTATGCATACAAGTTTTTTTCCTAAATTTGGTCCTGTGACCTAGTTTTTGACACCAGATGACCAGTTTCGAACTCGTACAAGATTTTACCAAAACAGTCATCCTGACTCAATTTCAGGTTGCTCAGGCAAAAAATGTGGCACCTAGAGTACAGGAGGTTTCTTAGATTTGACCTCGTGACCTAGTTTTTGACTCAAGTTGACCAAATTTAAAAAATGTCCGAGATTTTATCAAGACAATCATTTTGACCAATTTATAGCTTGATTAGGCAAAAATGTAGCCTCTAGAGTGCAAACAAGGTTAATGTTGCATAGAAAATCATTTTTAAAGAAGAAATCACTGAGTCGTTGGAACGAGACATAACAGAGACTAGAAATGGTCCTTGGTCGTCTACAATTGTACTTGTAACTAAGGCCGATAATTCAGTCTAGATTACAGGAACTTAATTTCGTCAAAAGAAAAGACTCTTATCTACTTCCAAAAAGAACTAATCACATGATACTGTATCAATTTCCAAATACTTTTGTACCTTGGACTTAGCTGCTATTTGCAAATTTCTATGGCTGAAAATCATAAACAGTATACCACCTTTAGAACTCATCTCGAGTTGTATCAGTTCAAGGCCATGCCTTTCGGATTAACCAACGCCCCTGCAGCCATCAAGGGTCTGATAGAAAAAGTTCTTTTTTGATTATGGAAAAAGTGTTGAGGTTATCTTGACGATACCATTGTATTTGGTAGAACATTTGATGAATCTATTGAAAACCTTCAACTTGTTAATCGTAGATTTTAAGAAGCTTGATAAAGCCTAAAACCTAAAAGATACCAAGGAATCAATCCAGTATTTAGGTCATACCGTTTCTGAAGATTGTATTAGTTGTTCAAAAGATAAGATGAATGCCGTATTAAATAGGCCAATACCACAGATAAATCAGAATTAAGAAGTTTTCTAGGGCTGATATCTTCAAGATCTTACTACAATTGCATATCCTTCCAAACGCCTCAATCAGAAAAGAAGAAATTTCTCATGGGATAATGACTGTCAGAAAAGTTATGTAACTCTAAAGGAGTAACTAGTGTCAGAACCTATTCTTGGTTTTCGGGAAACGGACGGTGGTTTCATTCAAGACACTGATGGAAGTAAATTTGGATTTGGGGCTGTACTGTTTCAAGTTCAAATGGCGAAGAACGTGTCATAGCTAATGCAAGCAAAAGTCTTAAAAAATCACAACAAAGGTATTGCGCTACGTACCTTGATCTACTTGCTGTAGAAACCTATATTAGGTATTTAAGGCAGTATCTCTCGGGAAGACATTTTCTCGTTAGATATGATCTTTCCTCCTTGACACGGCTTAGAAATTTTAAAGATCCAGAGGAAATGATAGCCCGGTGGTTGACTATCCTACAAACTTACGATTTCAAAATTCAGCACAGGAAAGGTTCTTTACATTACAACGCAGATGCTTTATCTTGGTTACTCACGAGGAAATGTAAAAGATCTGATTGTCTAAGGTATATGTTATTTATTCGGATGACGAAGTATGCAACAGATCAGACATAGTTATTATGGTTTTATTGAATCTAAAGGAAAGCTTTGCAGAAAAGCCTCCTATGCACGTTGTCAAGAACTATCCATCTTGAGTCCGTATCTCGTGGAGCATTTGCGAATCTCTTTTTGTTTAAAATGCTTTCCTGTTAAGGAAATACGTTAAAACTGGAAGAGATGAAAGTGAGAGATTACAATTTGTAGTCCCCGATGCTTTAAAAGAGGAAATCTTCTATTAATTGCTCGTAAATAAAACAGCTCGTTATCTTCGAAAAGAACGCTCTTCGATATCCTTTCAGAGAAGGTTGACCAGGAATGGGTAGAGATATAAAGGCCATATAAAGGGATATGAAAAGGATTTATCAAGTAATGTTTTGGACAGGATATCCAGTAATGGAGTACCTTCAATCATACCTACAGATCAAAGTCGAGAGTTTGATTCTCAATTGTTCAGTGAAATGTGTAAATTACTTAATTATGAAAAGACAAGGACTACGACGAATATTCCAAAGTGTGACTGTATGATTAAATGGTTAAATAAAACGGTTCAACAGATGTTTCTTAATGAAAAAAGGAACGACTGTTATGTCCACATTCGATTTGTCATGATGGCCTACCGTGCAACGTGCCATTCAGTACCGGATTTAGTCCAAAAAAACTTATGTTTACAAGGGGAGTTCCCTTTCAAATTGACGTCATGTATAGTTGTCAGGGACACGTCGAACGCGATTGATAATCGCTATACATTTAAATGGTTAACAACATCTCTCGAACATTCATTTGATATCGCCTTGCAAAATCTCAAAACATCCGCCTCAAAACAGAAAAGTTTTAACCCAATGACCTAGTTTTTGACACCAGTTGACCCAGTTATGAAATTGTCCGAGATTTCATCAAGATAATAATTCTGACCAATTTCAAAATTGATTGTGGAAAAAAATGGGGCCTCTTGTGTGCGTAGAAGGTTTTTCTAAAATTTGACCCTGTGACCTAGTTTTTTGACACCAGTTGACCTAGTTATGACCCAGTTATGAAATTGTCCGAGATTTCATCAAGATAATAATCTGGCCAATTTCAAAATTAATTGGGGAAAAAATGTGGCCTATTGAGTGCGTACAAGGTTTTTCTAAAATTGGACCCTGTGACCTAGTTTTTGACATCAGTTGTCCAGGTTTCGAAATCGTACAAGAATTATTCTTACCCAATTTCAGGTTGATAGGGCAAAAAAAGTGGCATCTAGAGTGCAGACAAGGTTTTTCCAAAAATTGACTCCTTGACCTAGTTTTGAACCAAATCTGACCCAATTTCATGTCCAAAATTTTTCCAAGACAATCATTTTGACCAATTTTAACTTGAATTGGGCAAAAAATGAAGCGTCTAGAGTGCATACAAGATTAATGTTTACGACGGACGACGCACGACGGAGGTTTTACGCCTCAGTGAAAACGTTAGCACCTTGATAAAGGAATACACCTTTTAACCCATAACCACACAATGACGCTTTTTGACACCTCTAAATAAAACAATTGGGAAAAGAAGCAAGCAATTTCTTCATTTTCCACAATGTTTTATACCCAGTAATATGAAAAAATGGGCTCGATAACCGGCGGCGGTAAATATTCTTTACGACATTTGTCTCTCATCAATAGTTGGATGACTAAAATACTGTTTAAAGCGGCGTTAAACCCCAATCAATCACTCAAACAATATGATCTTGATATTTTATATCGCCTCAGGAATGGGAGAACCCTTTCAAAAGATTATTCGTTCACCGGAAGTAATGTCGAAAGACTGTAGTGAAGCTGTATCGGAGATGTTATTTAGCTCACTTGTGGTAAGATGGATGTCCGTCGCTAACATTAGGTCGCTAATGCAAAAAATGTGGCCTCTAGAGTGCATAAAAGTTTTTTTTCCCAAATTTGATCCTGTGACCTAGTTTTTGACCCTCTTTCCAACTTGTACAAGATTTCATTAAAACTATCATTCCGACCAATTACGGGTTGCCCAGGCAAAAAATGTGGCACCTAGAGTGCAGGAGGTTTCTTAGATTTTACCCCGTGACCTAGTTTTTGACTCAAGTTGACCCAATTTCAAATATGTCCGAGATTTCATCAAGACAATCATTTTGACCAATTTATAGCCTGATTGGGCAAAAAATGTAGCAATCTAGAGTGCAAACAAGGTTAATGTTGCATAGAAAATCATTTTTAAATAGAAATCACTGAGTCGTTGGAACGAGACATAGCCTAGAAATAGTCCTTGGTCGTACCCAAATGTACTAGTAACTAAGGCCGATAATTCAGTCTAGATTACAGGAACTTAATTTCGTCATAAGAACTCTTATCTACTTCCAAAAATAAATGAATCACGTGGTACTTTATCAGTTTCAAAATAATTTTGTATTTGGCCTTAGCTGTTATTTGCAAATTTCGATGGCTGAAAATCATAAACTATACTACCTCTTTTAGAACTCATCTCGAGTTGTATCAGTTCAAGGCCATGCCTTTCGGATTAACCAAGGCCCTGCAGCCATCGAGGGGTTGATAGAAAAAGTTCTTTTTGATTAAGGAAAAAGTGTTGAGGTTATCTTGACGTTATCATTGTATTTTGTGGAACATTTGATGAAACTATTTAAAATTTTCAACTTGTTGTTCGTAGATTTAAAGAAGCTGGATAAAGCCTAAAAACCTAAAAGATACCAAGAAATCGATCAAGTATTTAAGTCATGCCGTTTAGGAAGATGGTATTAGTTGTTCACCAGATAAAGTTTATGCCGTATTAAATTGGCCTATACCACAGATAAATCAGAATTTAGAAATTTTCTAGGGCTGATTGCTTAAAGGTCTTGCTCCAATTGCATATCCTTTTAAACGCCTCAATCAGAAAAGAAGAAATTTCTCATGGGATAATTACTGACAGAAAAGTTATGTAACTCTAAAGGAGTTACTAGTGTCCGAACCTACTCTTGGTTTTCCGGAAACGGACGGTGGTTTCATTCAAGACACTGATTGAAGTAAATTTGGATTTGGGGTGTATTGTTTCAAGTTTAAAATGGCGAAGAACGTGTCTAGCTAATGCAAGCAAAAGTCTTAGAAAACCATAACAAAGGTATTGCGCTACGTACCTTGATCTACTTGCTGGAGAAACCTGTTTCAGGCATTTTAGGCAGAATCTCTGTGGAAGACATTTTCTCGTTAGATATGATCTTTCCTCCTTGACATGGCTTAGAAATTTTAAAGATCCAGAGGTTCTTTACATTACAACGCAGATGCTTTATCTAGGTTACTCACGAGGAAATGTAAAAGATCTGATTGTCTAAGGTATATTTTATTTATTCGGATGACAAAGTATGCAACAGATGCAACAATCAGACATAGTTATTATGGTTTTATTGAATCTAAAGGAAAGCTTTGCAGAAAAGCCTCCTAGGCACGTTGTCAAGAACTATCCATCTTGAGTCCGTATCTCGTGGAGCATTGGGGTATCTCTTTTTGTTGAAAATGCTTTCCTGTTTAGGAAATACGTTAAAACAGGAAGAGATGAAAGTGAGAGATTACAATTTGTAGTCTCCGATGCTTAAAAAGAAGAAATATTCTATGAATTGCTCGTAAATAAATCAGCTCGTTATCTTGGAAAAGAATCTAAAGGAAAGCTTTGCAGTAAAGCCTCCTAGGCATGTTGTCAAGAACTACCCATCTTGAGTCCGTATCAAACAACAACCCAGGTACAATAACACGAGTCTTTTAATATAACAAAGAAATGTCCAGCATAAAACGAACTTATTTTAATAATTGAGACAGACAGACTGACGAATGGCAAGTCTGGAGTGCAGGAGCCAAAATAGAGCCACAGGAGATGTTACCAGTTACAGACTCGGATCAACACTGGTTTTGTCTAGAAAACGGCCTGGTTTATATACCAAACCTCTGCTGGCTTGATTGACGTTTTAGTATGGATTCATAAAAACTGGCGATCATTAAATCGATGCAATCGCCTGAGTCGAAAAACTGGCGATCGTTTAAATCGTTGTAATCGTTTCTTTGGCTATATAATAAATTTGACAAGTGACCTTTGATGGATTACTAGACGTAACGTGCTACTAGTAAACAACTCTGAGGCTCTGCTGTCAAATCCTAGCGGATTTGACAATGCATACAATACATATATATATATACTGACTATCTACAAGAAGGGCCTTCAGTCAAGTCATGTAAGCATGGACCACTAAATTGCAGCCCACCATATATATTTCTATTTAATCGCGGCATCATAAAAACGAGTAACAATGTATATTGTTACACACTTTTTTTTTTTTTTTGAAATTGTCCAAATGCAGGAAGTTTTATCTTAAGGAAAGAAATATTTAAAGAATCTTAAACCCAAATTAACAACACATAGAATAAGTGCACATATGCATGGCTTAAATACAAATAATACATTTATGAATATTCGTAATGTCAATCACAAAAGTAATTTAAAGCATAGTGTCTCTGGTACACTTTGTTGTTTGTCGTGGCTGTAAATGGTTACCGCATGGTTGGTGAGATGTTTATGCGTATCTGACAATGTATGTTGATGAAATGGATTATAGTATTTGACACGATTTGTTGATGAAATGTTTTAAAATATCCGACACCTTATTTTGATGAATCCGACACCGTATGTTGATGAGTCCAACATCGTATGTTTATGAATCTGACACCGTATGTTGATGAATACGTCATCGTATGTTGATGAAATCGGACACCGTATGTTGATGAATCCGACACCGTATGTTGATGAATCGATGAATACGTCATCGTATGTTGATGAATCGGACACCGTATATTGATAATGATGAATCTGACACCGTATGTTGATGAATCGAACATCGTATGTTTATGAATCTGACACCGTATGTTGATGAATACGTCATTGTATGTTGATGAATCCGACACCGCATGTTGTTGAATCCGACACCGTAGGATAACGGTTAGAAATAGTCCTCGGATGTTTCAACACAAATTTTACTGTCCTATTTTTACTTTGCGATTGCAGGAACTATATTACTCCTTCGCGCGACTTGTGTCGGCGAAAATGTTTATTTACAACCGTCCTTTTTATGCTGTCTTTGCGGGCACTAGCTTGTGAATGATTTCGGATCGAAATGGTTTGAATTTATGGCGCTGATTTCTAGAGAGTTAGGATTTATGTTAAGTTCAATTGCCTGATCTTTTCATGAGTTTTCTAGGTCATCTATATTGATAGGTCTAACAATAAATCTGCACAGGTATTTGACTTCCCTTCAATATATTCTATCTTACAGTTATAACCAGCGATACTTAAAGCGCAAAGATGAATCTTTTTATTTTGAATTGGAGAATCAAGAAGATACTTTAGTGGTTTGTGGTCTGTTTTAATAATGAACTCTGCGTTATGCAAGTAATGATCTAAACGTTGTAAAGCGTAATGTATATCAAAAGCTTCTTTCTCTATTGTAGACCATCTAGTTTTGGTATCACTTAATTTATGTGACAGGAAGTGTATTGGTACTTCTGTTGTTATACCCGGTAAATAACTTTCTGAATCTGTGCAAGGCTGGGTAAGACAAGCACCGATGGCTTTGTCGCTTACATCCGTGTAAAGGATATACGGTTTATTCAGATCAGGGCAGGACAACAAGGGAATATTCGTCAAGTGTTTCTTGAGGGTATCAAAAGAAGTTTGGCATTCAGTTGACCATTTAAATTTTGCATGTTTTTTAGTCAAGTTGATAAGAGGTGAAGAAATTTCAGAGAAATTAGGAAGAAATCGCCTATAGTAACTACACATTCCTATGAAGCTTCGGACATGCTTTACGGAAGCGGGGTTTTGCATACTGCGGATTGCTTTTACTTTGTTAGCATCTGGTTTGAATCCGCGATCATTTATTTCAAAGCCTAAGTAATTAGATTCCTTTTGAACGGAATTGCATTTTTTAAGCTTTAATTTTAACCCATGCCGAAGTAACCTATCAAAAACGCATTGAATATACAGTTGGTGTTCTTCAAACGAAGATGAATATATGAGTATGTCATCAATGTATGCCACACAGAATTCTTAACCCTCCAGAACGTTAGACATCAGTTCCTGGAAGACGGATGGCGCATTAGCAAGCCCAAATGGCATAACATTGAACTCAAAGAGTCCAGCATGACACGTGAATGCTGTCTTTTCTTGGTCCTTCGGATCAATAGCTACTTGCCAATAACCTGACTTAAGATCGAGAGTGGTGAAGATTTTTGATTTGCCTAATATTGCAAGAATCTCATCAATAACGGGTAAAGGGTATGAATTTTTCTTAGTAATTTTATTTAGCTGTCTGAATCTTTTAGACTCATCCTTTTTATGCACTATGACAACCGGAACTGACCATGGGGACTGTGTCTTACGAATGACATTTTGCCTGCAACATCTCTTGAACTGCATTTTCTACAACTTTTCTATTGTTTAGTATCAGTTCTACCTAAATCAGAATTCTAATTGCGAATAAATCATGATTATCTGTGACTAATTTAGTAATAATATTTTTATGTTCCGGCGGGACATTGATATTTGACGTTATATCGATAGAGGTCATGTTCGTGATTATTTGATGAAAATTGATTTAAGGATGCTATTTCAATTTTTGAAACGGGAGTAAGCTTTCCGATAACTGTACCTCTAGTTAGTTCGAAGTGTTTGTTTGTGTTGTTTACTAAAAGAGCGGGACTTTTTCTTGTTTTGTTCAAAATGCCAATGGAATTTGAAACCATTAGACCTGGTTCGTCAAAGATATGTCCTTGATTCAAAGCGGAAATTTGGTATGTTTTCGCAGAGTTAAATGATGGATTAGCTTTTGATTTAGCCCATACGATTTTTGAGGTTTGTGGTTCAATTGAAATTTTTGAATTTAGTCTCAGTATAGAAGAGACAGTTTCCCCGCCGGAACTGATGTGTTAACAATAGAAAGACAATTGATAGGGTTTTTTATTGATGGTTTGCGGGAGGATTCCTTAAAAATAAAACTAACGCGCGACAATCCAACCTCTTTCCAAACAGCTGTTTCAACAGCTTTACAAGAACAAAATTTACGGCGAAGGTTTAATTAACGTTCTGGCCAGCAATCATCATTTACAACAAAGGACCGGTAATTATTCATATTCACAACGCAATAATGAGCAATAATGAGCAACCTCATACTCAACGTGGAATTCCTATGGAGGTAGATCACATTAGACCTCGTTCTCAAGCAGATCATAACAATGATAGGTACCAAATTCATAGAGATGATAACCGTAGGCGTTATGTACATGCCGTTAATGCACAACCGAAAAATTTCGAAAACTATGTCTGCTATAAATGTGGGAAAAGGGTCACATTCAGCGGTTTTGCAAAATAGGTCAGGTAATTAAAAGAGAGTCGGAAAACTAGGCAATCCTTTTTGTGATGGAGCCGACAAAAAGGATTTTGATGATAAAAATATGCAAATACCACAAATACCCACTAAAATTTCTTTAGCAGGTAATCAAAGTACATGTCTTTTACACTTTGGCAAACAAAAATTCAGGGCATTAATTGATAGTGGTGCAAAGGTCAGTCTTATGCACAATAGGGTATTTGAATCATTAAAGCAGGCTCTTAAACTTACTAAAAATGCACTTACCTAGTTAGTTGGCTTGGTCGTTGCAGTAGAATCGTCTCAAATCCACCAAGTTGGTAGATCTCTGGTCACGTTCACCAAAATAAACAAGATGTGTAACAGGTTAATGGGACAAAAAATGAGGCTTCCAGAGTGCATGCAAGGTTTTTCTGAGTGAGATCCTGTGACCTAGTTTTTCCCCAAACTTATCTAACTCATAATAGATTTCATCAAGACAATCAATCTGACCAAATTTAAGGTCAATTGGGTATAAAAAGTGGCCTCTAGATTGAAAACCAGGTTTTTCTAAGTTTTAACCCAATGACCTAGTTTTTGACCCCAGTTGACCCAGTTATGAAATTGTCCTAGATTTTACAAAGATAATAATTCTGACCAATTTCTGGGAAAAAAAATGTGGCCTCTTGAGTGCGTACAAGGTTTTTCTAAAATTGGACCCTGTGACCTAGTTTTTGACACCAGTTGACCCAGTTTCGAACTCGTACAACAATCATTCTGACCCAATTTCAGGTTAATCGGGCATCTAGAGTGCAGACAAGGGTTTTCTAAGAATTGACGCCTTGACCTAGTTTTGAACCCAATGTGACCCAATTTCATGAGAGTGCATACAAGATAAATGTTGACGTCGGTTTTACGCCTCAGTGAAAACGGTAGCACCTAGATAAAGGAAAACATCTTTTAACCCATTACCTTTTGACACCTCCACAATGTTTTATACTCAGTAATATGAAAAAATGGGCTCGATCCCCGTCGGCGGCTAATATTCTTTACGACATTTGTCTCTCACCAATGGGTGGATGATCGTAAACCTAAGTGGGATAGCAGCTGGAGGCTAGGAAAGGATGTTGTGCTAGAACTGGTTTGAGAAATAACATTAATCAATTGTTAGGTGCTCCAGCCGCCGCGATATGACTGAAATACTGTTAAAAGCGGCGTTAAACCCCATTCAATCACTCAAACAATATGATCTTAATATTTTATATCGCCACAGGAATGGGACGACCCTTTAAAAAGATTATTCGTTCACAGGAAGTAATGTCGAATGACTGTAGTGAAGCCGTATCGGAGATGTTTTTAGCTCACTTGTGGTTAGGTGGATGTCCGTCGTGCGTCGTCCGTCGCCAACATTAACCTTCTATGCAGCCCAATCAAGCTGAAAATTTCAGGTATCGACTGACATAGGCAAAAAATGTGGCCTCTAGAGTGCATACAAGTTTTTTTTCCTAAATTTGATCCTGTGACCTAGTTTTTGACACCAGCTGACCAGTTTCGAACTCGTACAAGATTTTACCAAAACAGTCATCCTGACCCAATTTCAGGTTGCTCAGGCAAAAAATGTGGCACCTAGAGTGCAGGAGGTTTCTTAGATTTGACCTCGTGACCTAGTTTTTGACTCAAGTTGACCAAATTTAAAAGATGTCCGAGATTTTATCAAGACAATCATTTTGACCAATTTATAGCTTGATTAGGCAAAAATGTAGCCTCTAGAGTGCAAACAAGGTTAATGTTGCATAGAAAATCATTTTTAAAGAAGAAATCACTGAGTCGTTGGAACGAGACATAACAGAGACTAGAAATGGTCCTTGGTCGTCTACAATTGTACTTGTAACTAAGGCCGATAATTCAGTCTAGATTACAGGAACTTAATTTCGTCAAAAGAAAAGACTCTTATCTACTTCCAAAAAGAACTAATCACATGATACTGTATCAATTTCCAAATACTTTTGTACCTTGGACTTAGCTGCTATTTGCAAATTTCTATGGCTGAAAATCATAAACAGTATACCACCTTTAGAACTCATCTCGAGTTGTATCAGTTCAAGGCCATGCCTTTCGGATTAACCAACGCCCCTGCAGCCATCGAGGGTCTGATAGAAAAAGTTCTTTTTTGATTATGGAAAAAGTGTTGAGGTTATCTTGACGATACCATTGTATTTGGTAGAACATTTGATGAATCTATTGAAAACCTTCAACTTGTTAATCGTAGATTTTAAGAAGCTTGATAAAGCCTAAAACCTAAAAGATACCAAGAAATCAATCCAGTATTTAGGTCATACCGTTTCTGAAGATTGTATTAGTTGTTCACCAGATAAGATGAATGCCGTATTAAATTGGCCTATATCACAGATAAATCAGAATTAAGAAGCTTTCTGGGGCTGATATCTTAAAGATCTTACTACAATTGCATATCCTTTCAAATGCCTCAATCAGAAAAGAAGAAATTTCTCATGGGATAATGACTGTCAGAAAAGTTATGTAACTCTAAATTGGTTACTAGTGTCAGAACCTATTCTTGGTTTTCGGTAAACGGACGGTGGTTTCATTCAAGACACTGATGGAAGTAAATTTGGATTTGGGGCTGTATTGTTTCAAGTTCAAATGGCGAAGAACGTGTCATAGCTAATGCAAGCAAAAGTCTTAAAAAATCGCAACAAAGGTATTGCGCTACGTACCTTGATCTACTTGCTGTAGAAACCTATATTAGGTATTTAAGGCAGTATCTCTCGGGAAGACATTTTCTCGTTAGATATGATCTTTCCTCCTTGACACGGCTTAGAAATTTTAAAGATCCAGAGGAAATGGTAGCCCGATGGTTGACTATCCTACAAACTTACGATTTCAAAATTCAGCACAGGAAAGGTTCTTTACATTACAACGCAGATGCTTTATTTAGGTTACTCACGAGGAAATATAAAAGATCTGATTGTCTAAGGTATATTTTATTTATTCGGATGACGAAGTATGCAACAGATCAGACATTGCTATTATGGTTTTATTGAATCTAAAGGAAAGCTTTGCAGAAAAGCCTCCTAAGCACGTTGTCAAGAACTATCCATCTTGAGTCCGTATCTCGTGGAGCATTTGCGAATCTCTTTTTGTTGAAAATGCTTTCCTGTTAAGGAAATACGTTAAAACAGGAAGAGATGAAAGTGAGAGATTACAATTTGTAGTCCCCGATGCTTTAAAAGAGGAAATCTGCTATTAATTGCTCGTAAATAAAACAGCTCGTTATCTTCGAAAAGAACGGACTTCGATATCCATTCAGAGAAGGTTGACCAGGAATGGGTAGAGATATAAAGGCCATATAAAGGGATATGAAAAGGATTTATCAAGTAATGTTTTGGACAGGATATCCAGTAATGGAGTACCTTCAATCATACCTACAGATCAAAGTCGAGAGTTTGATTCTCAATTGTTCAGTGAAATGTGTAAATTACTTAATATTGAAAAGACAAGGACTACGACGTATATTCCAAAGTCTGACTGTGTGATTAAATGGTTAAATAAAACGGTTCTACAGATGCTATCTATGTTTCTTAATGAAAATAGGAACGACTGGGATGTCCACATTCGATTTGTCATGATGGCCTACCGTGCAACGTGCCATTCAGTACTGGATTTAGTCCAAATAAACTTATGTTTACAAGGGGAGTTCCCTTTCAAATTGACGTCATGTATAGTTGTCAGGGACACGTCGAACGCGTTTGAATGGTTAACAACATCTCTCGAACATTCATTTGATATCGCCTTGCAAAATCTCAAAACATCCGCCACCAAACAGAAAAGAGTATATGATGTTGGTCTAAAACAGAGGAAATTCATTTCAGGTGACGTCGTTTGGCGTTGGTATCCTCCTCTGGGAAAATCAAAATGGGTCGGACCCTTCAATTCAATTAAAAAGTCAACGGAAAATAAGATTTTAATCCTGATGGGGATCGGGGTTATGATACACCCCAGGATATATCACTCGGGCTGTACGACGCATAACACCAAAGGACATATTTTCTCCTTCTTATTTAATTACTTAGCAGACTTTTGTAACAGTGAGAAAAATTTGGGTTATTTTTTAAACGTTCCAAGAGACTGTAGACGTCATTTTTGGTGTTCAACTTCATTGATTACAATTGATTGGGCAAAAATGTGGCCTCAAGAGTGCATGCAAGGTTTTTCAAAGATTTTTTTCCTAGTTTCGAATTTACCATATTTTATCACGACAATCATTCTAACGAAATTTAAGGTCAATTGGGTATAAAAAGTGGCCTCTAGATTGAAAACAAGGTTTTTCTAAGTTTTAACCCAATGACCTAGTTTTTGACACCAGTTGACCCAGTTATGAAATTGTCCGAGATTTCATCAAGATAATAATTCTGACCAATTTCAAAATTGATTGTGGAAAAAAAATGGGGCCTCTTACGTGCGTACAAGGTTTTTCTAAAATTGGACCCTGTGACCTAGTTTTTGACACCAGTTGACCTAGTTATGACCCAGTTATGAAATTGTCCGAGATTTCATCAAGATAATGATCTGACCAATTTCAAAATTGATTGGGGAAAAAATGTGGCCTATTGAGTGCGTACAAGGTTTTTCTGAAATTGGACCCTGTGGCCTAGTTTTTGACATCAGTTGTCCAGGTTTCGAAATCGTACAAGAATTATTCTTACCCAATTTCAGGTTGATAGGGCAAAAAAAGTGGCATCTAGAGTGCAGAGAAGGTTTTTCTAAAAATTGACTCCTTGACCTAGTTTTGAACCAAATCTGACCCAATTTAATGTCCAAAATTTTTCCAAGACAATCATTTTGACCAATTTTAACTTGAATTGGGCAAAAAATGAAGCGTCTAGAGTGCATACAAGATTAATGTTTACGACGGACGACGCACGACGGAGGTTTTACGCCTCAGTGAAAACGGTAGCACCTTGATAAAGGAATACACCTTTTAACCCATTACCACACAATGACGCTTTTTGACACCTCTAAATAAAACAATTGGGAAAAGAAGCAAGCAATTTCTTCATTTTCCACAATGTTTTATACCCAGTGATATGAAAAAAATGGGCTCGATCCCCGGCGGCGGTAAATATTCTTTACGACATTTGTCTCTCATCAATGGTTGGATGATCGTATACCTAAGTGGGGCAGCTGGAGGCTAGGAAAAGATGTAGTGGTAGAACTGGGGTGAGAAAAATCATCAATTAATTGTTAGCTGCTCTAGCCGCCGCGATATGACTAAAATACTGTTTAAAGCGGCGTTAAACCCCAATCAATCACTCAAACAATATGATCTTGATATTTTATATCGCCTCAGGAATGGGAGAACCCTTTCAAAAGATTATTCGTTCACCGGAAGTAATGTCGAAAGACTGTAGTGAAGCTGTATCGGAGATGTTTTTTAGCTCACTTGTGGTAAGATGGATGTCCGTCGCTAACATTAGGTCGCTTAGGCAAAAAATGTGGCCTCTAGAGTGCATACAAGTTTTTTTCCCTAAATTTGATCCTGTGACCTTGTTTTTGATCCTCTTTCCAACTTGTACAAGATTTCATTAAAACTATCATTCCGACCAATTTCGGGTTGCCCAGGCAAAAAATGTGGCACCTAGAGTGCAGGAGGTTTCTTAGATTTGACCCCGTGACCTAGTTTTTGACTCAAGTTGACCCAATTTCAAATATGTCCGAGATTTCATCAAGACAATCATTTTGACCAATTTATAGCTTGATTGGGCAAAAAATGTAGCAATCTAGAGTGCAAACAAGGTTAATGTTGCATAGAAAATAACTGAGTCGTTGGAACGAGACATAGCCTAGAAATAGTCCTTGGTCGTACCCAAATGTACTAATAACTAAGGCCGATAATTCAGTCTAGATTACAGGAACTTAATTTCGTCATAAGAACTCTTATCTACTTCCAAAAATAAATGAATCACGTGGTACTTTATCAGTTTCAAAATAATTTTGTATTTGGCCTTAGCTGTTATTTGCAAATTCCGGTGGTTGAAAATCATAAACTATACTACCTCTTTTAGAACTCATCTCGAGTTGTATCAGTTCAAGGCCATGCCTTTCGGATTAACCAACGCCCCTGCAGCCATCGAGGGGTTGATAGAAAAAGTTCTTTTTGATTATGGAAAAAGTGTTGAGGTTATCTTGACGTTATCATTGTATTTTGTGGAACATTTGATGAAACTATTTAAAATCTTCAACTTGTTGTTCGTAGATTTAAAGAAGCTGGATAAAGCCTAAAAACCTAAAAGATACCAAGAAATCGATCAAGTATTTAAGCCATGCCGTTTAGGAAGATGGTATTAGTTGTTCACCAGATAAAGTAAATGCCGTATTAAATTGGCCTATACCAAAGATAAATCAGAATTTAGAAATTTTCTAGGGCTGATAGCTTAAAGGTCTTGCTCCAATTGCATATCCTTTTAAACGCCTCAATCAGAAAAGAAGAAATTTCTCATGGGATAATTACTGTCAGAAAAGTTATGTAACTCTAAAGGAGTTACTAGTGTCCGAACCTACTCTTGGTTTTTCCGGAAACGGACGGTGGTTTCATTCAAGACACTGATTGAAGAAAATTTGGATTTGGGGCTGTATTGTTTCAAGTTTAAAATGGCGAAGAACGTGTCTAGCTAATGCAAGCAATAGTCTTAGAAAACCATAACAAAGGTATTGCGCTACGTACCTTGATCTACTTGCTGGAGAAACCTGTTTTAGGCATTTTAGGCAGAATCTCTATGGAAGATATTTTCTCGTTAGATATGATCTTTCCTCCTTGACATGGCTTAGAAATTTTAAAGATCCAGGGGTTCTTTACATTACAACGCAGATGCTTTATCTAGGTTACGACGAGAAAAAAATGATCTGATTGTCTAAGGTATATTTTATTTATTAGGATGACGAATTATGCAACAGATGCAACAATCAGACATAGTTATTATGGTTTTATTGAATCTAAAGGAAAGCTTTGCAGAAAAGCCTCCTAGGCACGTTGTCAAGAACTATCCATCTTGAGTCCGTATCTCGTGGAGCATTGGGGTATCTCTTTTTGTTGAAAATGCTTTCCTGTTTAGGAAATACGTTAAAACAGGAAGAGATGAAAGTGAGAGATTACAATTTGTAGTCTCCGATGCTTAAAAAGAAGAAATATTCTATGAATTGCTCGTAAATAAATCAGCTCGTTATTTTGGAAAAGAATCTAAAGGAAAGCTTTTCAGTAAAGCCTCCTAGGCATGTTGTCAAGAACTACCCATCTTGAGTCAGTATCAAACAACTACCCAGGTTCAATAACACGAGTCTTTTAATATAACAAAGAAATGTCCAGCATAAAACGAACTTATTTTAATAATTGAGACAGACAGACTGACGAATGGCAAGTCTGGAGTGCAGGAGCCAAAATAGAGCCAAAGGAGATGTTACCAGTTACAGACTCGGATCAACACTGGTTTTGTCTAGAAAACGGCCTGGTTTATATACCAAACCTCTGCTGGCTTGATTGACGATTTAGTATGGAGTCATAAAAACTGGCGATCATTAAATCGATGCAATCGCCTGAGTCGAAAAACTGGCGATCGTTAAATCGTTGTAATCGTTTCTTTGGCTATATAATAAATTTGACAAGTGACCTTTGATGGATTACTAGACGTAACGTGCTTCTAGTAAACAACTCTGAGGCTCTGCTGTCAAATCCTAGCGGATTTGATAATGCATACAATACATACATATATACTGACTATCTACAAGAAGGGCCTTCAGTCAAGTCATGTAAGCATGGACCACTAAATTGCAGCCCACCATATATATTTCTATTTAATCGCGGCATCATAAAAACGAGTAACAATGTATATTGTTACACACTTTTTTTTTTTTTTTTGAAATTGTCCAAATGCAGGAAGTTTTATCTTAAGGAAAGAAATATTTAAAGAATCTTAAACCCAAATTAACAACACATAGAATAAGTGCACATATGCATGGCTTAAATACAAATAATACATTCATGAACATTCGTAATGTCAATCACAAAAGTAATTTAAAGCATAGTGTCTCTGGTACATTTTGTTGTTTGTCGTGGCTGTATATGGTTACCGCATGGTTGGTGAGATGTTTATGCGTATCTGACAATGTATGTTGATGAAATGGATTATAGTATTTGACACTGTTTGTTGATGAAATGTTTTAAAATATCCGACACCTTATTTTGATGAATCCGACACCGTATGTTAATGAGTCCAACATCGTATGTTTACGAATCTGACACCGTATGTTGATGAATCCGACACCGTATGTTGATGAATCGATGAATACGTCATCGTATGTTGATGAATCGGACAACGTATATTGATAATGATGAATCCGACACCGTATGTTGATGAATCCAACATCGTATGTTTATGAATCTGACACCGTATGTTGATGAATACGTCATTGTATGTTGATGAATCCGACACCGTATGTTGTTGAATCCGACACCGTAGTATAACGGTTAGAAATAGTCCTCGGATGTTTCAACACAAATTTTACTGTCCTATTTTTACTTTGCGATTGCAGGAACTATATTACTCCTTCGCGCGACTTGTGTCGGCGAAAATGTTTATTTACAACCGTCCTTTTTATGCTGTCTTTGCGGGCACTAGCTCAAGTCTTGGATATATTGATTCATCTTGGGGTTGATTATCCTTCAGTATGAATTGCGCTGAAGGTACTGGTGGTGATGTAGGAGTGTTCTCATACGGGCCCATTTCCTCGGGTTGACGTCTGGCGAATCTTGCCCACACGCTAGTCTGTGCATTCGAACTCAAACTGCTACCTCTAAGTTGGCCAATATGCATTTACTTATAGATTTGTATTTGCAAATTATGATTAAAAAAACCACTAACGAACCAATAAGTATGATTATATACCCCCAGAATGGAAAAATAAAAGTCTTGTTGGCGGTAATTAAATCAAAGGAATTGAGTTCATTTAAGAAATGATCCATAGGGATGCCATCAATAGCTTTTAAATGTTTCGGTAACTTGGTCACAATCAAATCCGGTCTTTTAATCAAAAGAGGTTTCCATACATCGATTTTTGAGAGGTCAAAGGAATTATTTAGATCACTTAAAGGATCTCCAACTTCGTATTTCGATTCGTAATTGAAAGAGGCTGGCAGGTAGAGATAATCGTTCGAAGCAGTACATAATTGATCCAGTTTCAAAAGATCTATTGGTGGCCTTATATCATACGTAGAATCTCTTAAGACAAGATCCGAATCGAGGAAATATTTCTTCGATCAGTATGCGTGCAATTGTTTCACCTTTCTTATCTGGGATTGAGAAAGCCTCATGCCACCCAGAATACCAGTCAACAAAGGTTGCAATGTATATATTTCCAGTCATAGTGATGGGATATGGTCCTGAAAGGTCGAACCCAATTTTTGCAAAGGGGTAAGGCGGAATGTCAGTTTCTTGCATAGGACCCTTTTGTGACCTCAATCCTCGTTTTTGACAAGTTATGCACTTCGAGAGATTTCTTTATACATGTTTGGCAAATAATACTTATTTTTGATAGTGTCAAAAGTTTTGTCTATTCCCATTTGACCATTATAATCATGGAACTGTAAAAGAACTTCAGATTTGATATTGGCCTAAGAGAAGGATCATCATCTGGACTACTTATGTAATACAGAAGATCATCCAGTAAAGCATGACGTTTGTCAAGTGATTTTAAAACTGTACCATTGACTAGGTCACGTTTGATAGTTTTATTTGTCTCATCTTTCTTTTGCTCCTCTATCATATTGAAACCTAAATAGCCTTTTGCAGGATTTTGTTAATCTGGTACATCATTTTCGTAATTTCTGAATGATTTCGGATCGAAATGGTTTGAATTTATGGCGCTGATTTCTAGAGAGTTAGGATTTATGTTTAGTTCAATTGCCTGATCATTTCATGAGTTTTCTAGGTCATCTATATTGATAGGTCTAATGATAAATCTGCACAGGTATTTGACTTCCCTTCAATATATTCTATCTTACAGTTATAACCAGCGATACTTAAAGCGCAAAGATGAATCTTTTTATTTTGAATTGGAGAATCAAGAAGATACTTTAGTGGTTTGTGGTCTGTTTTAATAATGAACTCTGCGTTATGCAAGTAATGATCTAAACGTTGTAAAGCGTAATGTATATCAAAAGCTTCTTTCTCTATTGTAGACCATCTAGTTTTGGTATCACTTAATTTATGTGACAGGAAGTGTATTGGTACTTCTGTTGTTATACCCGGTAAATAACTTTCTGAATCTGTGCAAGGCTGGGTAAGACAAGCACCGATGGCTTTGTCGCTTACATCCGTGTAAAGGATATACGGTTTATTCAGATCAGGGCAGGACAACAAGGGAATATTCGTCTAGTGTTTCTTGAGGGTATCAAAAGAAGTTTGGCATGCAGTTGACCATTTAAATTTTGCATGTTTTTTAGTCAAGTTGATAAGAGGTTAAGAAATTTCAGAGAAATTAGGAAGAAATCGCCTATAGTAACTACACATTCCTATGAAGCTTCGGACATGCTTTACGGAAGCTGGGTTTTGCATACTGCGGATTGCTTTTACTTTGTTAGCATCTGATTTGAATCCGCGATCATTTATTTCAAAGCCTAGGTAATTAGTTTCCTTTTGAACGGAATTGCATTTTTTAAGCTTTAAACCCATGCCGAAGTTACCTATCAAAAACGCATTGAATATACAGTTGGTGTTCTTCAAACGAAGATGAATATATGAGTATGTCATCAATGTATGCCACACAGAATTCTTAACCCTCCAGAACGTTAGACATTAGTTCCTGGAAGACGGATGGCGCATTAGCAAGCCCAAATGGCATAACATTGAACTCAAAGAGTCCAGCATGACACGTGAATGCTGTCTTTTCTTGGTCCTTCGGATCAATAGCTACTTGCCAATAACCTGACTTAAGATCGAAAGTGGTGAAGTATTTTGATTTGCCTAATATTGCAAGAATCTCATCAATAACGGGTAAAGGGTATGAATTTTTCTTAGTAATTTTATTTAGCTCTCTGAATCTTTTAGACTCATCCTTTTTATGCACAATGACAACCGGAACTAACCATGCATGGGGACTGTGTCTTACGAATGACATTTTGCCTGCAACATCTCTTGAACTGCATTTTCTACAACTTTTCTATTGTTTAGTGGTGTCTTGTATGATTTTAATTTGATAGGTGGGCTATTCCCAGTATCTATTTTCATTTTAATTGTATCAGTTCTACCTAAATCAGAATTCTAATTGCGAATAAATCATGATTATCTGTGACTAATTTAGTAATAATATTTTTATGTTCCGGCGGGACATTGATATTTGACGTAATATCGATAGAGTCATCATGTTCGTCATTATTAGATGAAAATTGATTTAAGGATGCTATTTCAATTTTTGAAACGGGAGTAAGCTTTCCGATAACTGTACCTCTAGTTAGTTCGAAGTGTTTGTTTGTGTTGTTTACTAAAAGAGCGGGACTTTTTCTTGTTTTGTTCAAAATGCCAATGGAATTTGAAACCATAAGACCTGGTTCGTCAGATATATGTCCTTGATTCAAAGCGGAAATTTGGTATGTTTTCGCAGAGTTAAATGATGGATTAGCTTTTGATTTAGCCCATACGATTTTTGAGGTTTGTGGTTCAATTGAAATTTTTGAATTTAGTCTCAGTATAGAAGAGACAGTTTCCCCGCCGGAACTGATGTGTTAACAATAGAAAGACAATTGATAGGGTTTTTTATTGATGGTTTGCGGGAGGATTCCTTAAAAATAAAACTTACGCGCGACAATCCAACCTCTTTCCAAACAGCTGTTTCAACAGCTTTACAAGAACAAAATTTACGGCGAAGGTTTAATTAACGTTCTGGCCAGCAATCATCATTTACAACAAAGGACCGGTAATTATTCATATTCACAACGCAATAATGAGCAATAATGAGCAACCTCATACTCAACGTGGAATTCCTATGGAGGTAGATCACATTAGACCTCGTTCTCAAGCAGATCATAACAATGATAGGTACCAAATTCATAGAGATGATAACCGTAGGCGTTATGTACATGCCGTTAATGCACAACCGAAAAATTTCGAAAACTATGTCTGCTATAAATGTGGGAAAAGGGTCACATTCAGCGGTTTTGCAAAATAGGTCAGGTAATTAAAAGAGAGTCGGAAAACTAGGCAATCCTTTTTGTGATGGAGCCGACAAAAAGGATTTTGATGATAAAAATATGCAAATACCACAAATACCCACTAAAATATCTTTAGCAGGTACATGTCTTTTACACTTTGGCAAACAAAAATTCAGGGCATTAATTGATAGTGGTGCAAAGGTCAGTCTTATGCACAATAGGGTATTTGAATCATTGAAGCAGGCTCTTAAATTTACTAAAAATGCACTTACCTAGTAAGTTGGCTTGGTCGTTCCAGTAGAATCGTCTCAAATCCACCAAGTTTGTAGATCTCTGGTCACGTTCACCAAAATAAACAAGATGTGTAACAGGTTAATGGGACAAAAAATGAGACTTCCAGAGTGCATGCAAGGTTTTTCTGAGTTAGATCCTGTGACCTAGTTTTTCCCCAAACTTATCTAACTCATAATAGATTTCATCAAGACAATCAATCTGACCAAATTTAAGGTCAATTGGGTATAAAAAGTGGCCTCTAGATTGAAAACAAGGTTTTTCTAAGTTTTAACCCAATGACCTAATTTTTGACCCCAGTTGACCCAGTTATGAAATTGTCCAAGATTTTACAAAGATAATAATTCTGACCAATTTTAAAATTGATTGTGGAAAAAAAATGTGGCCTCTTGAGTGCGTACAAGGTTTTTCTAAAATTGGACCCTGTGACCTAGTTTTTGACACCAGTTGGCCCAGTTTCGAACTCGTACAACAATCATTCTGACCCAATTTCAGGTTGATCGGGCATCTAGAGTGCAGACAAGGGTTTTCTAAGAATTGACGCCTTGACCTATTTTGAACCCAATGTGACCAAATTTCATGAGAGTGCATACAAGATAAATGTTGACGTCGGTTTTACGCCTCAGCGAAAACGGTAGCACCTAGATAAAGGAAAACATCTTTTAACCCATTACAACACAATGACGCTTTTTGACACCTCCACAATGTTTTATACCCAGTAACATGAAAAAATGGGCTCGATCCCCGTCGGCGGTAAATATTCTTTACGACATTTGTCTGTCATCAATGGGTGGATGATCGTAAACCTAAGTGGGATAGCAGCTGGAGGCTAGGAAAGGATGTTGTGCTAGAACTGGTGTGAGAAATACCATTAATCAATTGTTAGGTGCTCCAGCCGCCGCGATATGACTGAAATACTGTTAAAAGCGGCGATAACCCCATTCAATCACTCAAACAATATGATCTTAATATTTTATATCGCCTCAGCAATGGGACGACCCTTTTAAAAGATTATTCGTTCACCGGAAGTAATGTCGAATGACTGTAGTGAAGCCGTATCGAAGATGTTTTTAGCTCACTTGTGGTTAGGTGGATGTCCGTCGTGCGTCGTCCGTCGCCAACATTTACCTTCTATGCAGCCCAATCAAAATTTCAGGTATCGACCTGACATAGGCAAAAAATGTGGCCTTTAGTATGCATACAAGTTTTTTTCCTAAATTTGGTCCTGTGACCTAGTTTTTGACACCAGATGACCAGTTTCGAACTCGTACAAGATTTTACCAAAACAGTCATCCTGACTCAATTTCAGGTTGCTCAGGCAAAAAATGTGGCACCTAGAGTACAGGAGGTTTCTTAGATTTGACCTCGTGACCTAGTTTTTGACTCAAGTTGACCAAATTTAAAAAATGTCCGAGATTTTATCAAGACAATCATTTTGACCAATTTATAGCTTGATTAGGCAAAAATGTAGCCTCTAGAGTGCAAACAAGGTTAATGTTGCATAGAAAATCATTTTTAAAGAAGAAATCACTGAGTCGTTGGAACGAGACATAACAGAGACTAGAAATGGTCCTTGGTCGTCTACAATTGTACTTGTAACTAAGGCCGATAATTCAGTCTAGATTACAGGAACTTAATTTCGTCAAAAGAAAAGACTCTTATCTACTTCCAAAAAGAACTAATCACATGATACTGTATCAATTTCCAAATACTTTTGTACCTTGGACTTAGCTGCTATTTGCAAATTTCTATGGCTGAAAATCATAAACAGTATACCACCTTTAGAACTCATCTCGAGTTGTATCAGTTCAAGGCCATGCCTTTCGGATTAACCAACGCCCCTGCAGCCATCAAGGGTCTGATAGAAAAAGTTCTTTTTTGATTATGGAAAAAGTGTTGAGGTTATCTTGACGATACCATTGTATTTGGTAGAACATTTGATGAATCTATTGAAAACCTTCAACTTGTTAATCGTAGATTTTAAGAAGCTTGATAAAGCCTAAAACCTAAAAGATACCAAGGAATCAATCCAGTATTTAGGTCATACCGTTTCTGAAGATTGTATTAGTTGTTCAAAAGATAAGATGAATGCCGTATTAAATAGGCCAATACCACAGATAAATCAGAATTAAGAAGTTTTCTAGGGCTGATATCTTCAAGATCTTACTACAATTGCATATCCTTCCAAACGCCTCAATCAGAAAAGAAGAAATTTCTCATGGGATAATGACTGTCAGAAAAGTTATGTAACTCTAAAGGAGTAACTAGTGTCAGAACCTATTCTTGGTTTTCGGGAAACGGACGGTGGTTTCATTCAAGACACTGATGGAAGTAAATTTGGATTTGGGGCTGTACTGTTTCAAGTTCAAATGGCGAAGAACGTGTCATAGCTAATGCAAGCAAAAGTCTTAAAAAATCACAACAAAGGTATTGCGCTACGTACCTTGATCTACTTGCTGTAGAAACCTATATTAGGTATTTAAGGCAGTATCTCTCGGGAAGACATTTTCTCGTTAGATATGATCTTTCCTCCTTGACACGGCTTAGAAATTTTAAAGATCCAGAGGAAATGATAGCCCGGTGGTTGACTATCCTACAAACTTACGATTTCAAAATTCAGCACAGGAAAGGTTCTTTACATTACAACGCAGATGCTTTATCTTGGTTACTCACGAGGAAATGTAAAAGATCTGATTGTCTAAGGTATATGTTATTTATTCGGATGACGAAGTATGCAACAGATCAGACATAGTTATTATGGTTTTATTGAATCTAAAGGAAAGCTTTGCAGAAAAGCCTCCTATGCACGTTGTCAAGAACTATCCATCTTGAGTCCGTATCTCGTGGAGCATTTGCGAATCTCTTTTTGTTTAAAATGCTTTCCTGTTAAGGAAATACGTTAAAACTGGAAGAGATGAAAGTGAGAGATTACAATTTGTAGTCCCCGATGCTTTAAAAGAGGAAATCTTCTATTAATTGCTCGTAAATAAAACAGCTCGTTATCTTCGAAAAGAACGCTCTTCGATATCCTTTCAGAGAAGGTTGACCAGGAATGGGTAGAGATATAAAGGCCATATAAAGGGATATGAAAAGGATTTATCAAGTAATGTTTTGGACAGGATATCCAGTAATGGAGTACCTTCAATCATACCTACAGATCAAAGTCGAGAGTTTGATTCTCAATTGTTCAGTGAAATGTGTAAATTACTTAATTATGAAAAGACAAGGACTACGACGAATATTCCAAAGTGTGACTGTATGATTAAATGGTTAAATAAAACGGTTCAACAGATGTTTCTTAATGAAAAAAGGAACGACTGTTATGTCCACATTCGATTTGTCATGATGGCCTACCGTGCAACGTGCCATTCAGTACCGGATTTAGTCCAAAAAAACTTATGTTTACAAGGGGAGTTCCCTTTCAAATTGACGTCATGTATAGTTGTCAGGGACACGTCGAACGCGATTGATAATCGCTATACATTTAAATGGTTAACAACATCTCTCGAACATTCATTTGATATCGCCTTGCAAAATCTCAAAACATCCGCCTCAAAACAGAAAAGTTTTAACCCAATGACCTAGTTTTTGACACCAGTTGACCCAGTTATGAAATTGTCCGAGATTTCATCAAGATAATAATTCTGACCAATTTCAAAATTGATTGTGGAAAAAAATGGGGCCTCTTGTGTGCGTAGAAGGTTTTTCTAAAATTTGACCCTGTGACCTAGTTTTTTGACACCAGTTGACCTAGTTATGACCCAGTTATGAAATTGTCCGAGATTTCATCAAGATAATAATCTGGCCAATTTCAAAATTAATTGGGGAAAAAATGTGGCCTATTGAGTGCGTACAAGGTTTTTCTAAAATTGGACCCTGTGACCTAGTTTTTGACATCAGTTGTCCAGGTTTCGAAATCGTACAAGAATTATTCTTACCCAATTTCAGGTTGATAGGGCAAAAAAAGTGGCATCTAGAGTGCAGACAAGGTTTTTCCAAAAATTGACTCCTTGACCTAGTTTTGAACCAAATCTGACCCAATTTCATGTCCAAAATTTTTCCAAGACAATCATTTTGACCAATTTTAACTTGAATTGGGCAAAAAATGAAGCGTCTAGAGTGCATACAAGATTAATGTTTACGACGGACGACGCACGACGGAGGTTTTACGCCTCAGTGAAAACGTTAGCACCTTGATAAAGGAATACACCTTTTAACCCATAACCACACAATGACGCTTTTTGACACCTCTAAATAAAACAATTGGGAAAAGAAGCAAGCAATTTCTTCATTTTCCACAATGTTTTATACCCAGTAATATGAAAAAATGGGCTCGATAACCGGCGGCGGTAAATATTCTTTACGACATTTGTCTCTCATCAATAGTTGGATGACTAAAATACTGTTTAAAGCGGCGTTAAACCCCAATCAATCACTCAAACAATATGATCTTGATATTTTATATCGCCTCAGGAATGGGAGAACCCTTTCAAAAGATTATTCGTTCACCGGAAGTAATGTCGAAAGACTGTAGTGAAGCTGTATCGGAGATGTTATTTAGCTCACTTGTGGTAAGATGGATGTCCGTCGCTAACATTAGGTCGCTAATGCAAAAAATGTGGCCTCTAGAGTGCATAAAAGTTTTTTTTCCCAAATTTGATCCTGTGACCTAGTTTTTGACCCTCTTTCCAACTTGTACAAGATTTCATTAAAACTATCATTCCGACCAATTACGGGTTGCCCAGGCAAAAAATGTGGCACCTAGAGTGCAGGAGGTTTCTTAGATTTTACCCCGTGACCTAGTTTTTGACTCAAGTTGACCCAATTTCAAATATGTCCGAGATTTCATCAAGACAATCATTTTGACCAATTTATAGCCTGATTGGGCAAAAAATGTAGCAATCTAGAGTGCAAACAAGGTTAATGTTGCATAGAAAATCATTTTTAAATAGAAATCACTGAGTCGTTGGAACGAGACATAGCCTAGAAATAGTCCTTGGTCGTACCCAAATGTACTAGTAACTAAGGCCGATAATTCAGTCTAGATTACAGGAACTTAATTTCGTCATAAGAACTCTTATCTACTTCCAAAAATAAATGAATCACGTGGTACTTTATCAGTTTCAAAATAATTTTGTATTTGGCCTTAGCTGTTATTTGCAAATTTCGATGGCTGAAAATCATAAACTATACTACCTCTTTTAGAACTCATCTCGAGTTGTATCAGTTCAAGGCCATGCCTTTCGGATTAACCAAGGCCCTGCAGCCATCGAGGGGTTGATAGAAAAAGTTCTTTTTGATTAAGGAAAAAGTGTTGAGGTTATCTTGACGTTATCATTGTATTTTGTGGAACATTTGATGAAACTATTTAAAATTTTCAACTTGTTGTTCGTAGATTTAAAGAAGCTGGATAAAGCCTAAAAACCTAAAAGATACCAAGAAATCGATCAAGTATTTAAGTCATGCCGTTTAGGAAGATGGTATTAGTTGTTCACCAGATAAAGTTTATGCCGTATTAAATTGGCCTATACCACAGATAAATCAGAATTTAGAAATTTTCTAGGGCTGATTGCTTAAAGGTCTTACTCCAATTGCATATCCTTTTAAACGCCTCAATCAGAAAAGAAGAAATTTCTCATGGGATAATTACTGACAGAAAAGTTATGTAACTCTAAAGGAGTTACTAGTGTCCGAACCTACTCTTGGTTTTCCGGAAACGGACGGTGGTTTCATTCAAGACACTGATTGAAGTAAATTTGGATTTGGGGTGTATTGTTTCAAGTTTAAAATGGCGAAGAACGTGTCTAGCTAATGCAAGCAAAAGTCTTAGAAAACCATAACAAAGGTATTGCGCTACGTACCTTGATCTACTTGCTGGAGAAACCTGTTTCAGGCATTTTAGGCAGAATCTCTGTGGAAGACATTTTCTCGTTAGATATGATCTTTCCTCCTTGACATGGCTTAGAAATTTTAAAGATCCAGAGGTTCTTTACATTACAACGCAGATGCTTTATCTAGGTTACTCACGAGGAAATGTAAAAGATCTGATTGTCTAAGGTATATTTTATTTATTCGGATGACAAAGTATGCAACAGATGCAACAATCAGACATAGTTATTATGGTTTTATTGAATCTAAAGGAAAGCTTTGCAGAAAAGCCTCCTAGGCACGTTGTCAAGAACTATCCATCTTGAGTCCGTATCTCGTGGAGCATTGGGGTATCTCTTTTTGTTGAAAATGCTTTCCTGTTTAGGAAATACGTTAAAACAGGAAGAGATGAAAGTGAGAGATTACAATTTGTAGTCTCCGATGCTTAAAAAGAAGAAATATTCTATGAATTGCTCGTAAATAAATCAGCTCGTTATCTTGGAAAAGAATCTAAAGGAAAGCTTTGCAGTAAAGCCTCCTAGGCATGTTGTCAAGAACTACCCATCTTGAGTCCGTATCAAACAACAACCCAGGTACAATAACACGAGTCTTTTAATATAACAAAGAAATGTCCAGCATAAAACGAACTTATTTTAATAATTGAGACAGACAGACTGACGAATGGCAAGTCTGGAGTGCAGGAGCCAAAATAGAGCCACAGGAGATGTTACCAGTTACAGACTCGGATCAACACTGGTTTTGTCTAGAAAACGGCCTGGTTTATATACCAAACCTCTGCTGGCTTGATTGACGTTTTAGTATGGATTCATAAAAACTGGCGATCATTAAATCGATGCAATCGCCTGAGTCGAAAAACTGGCGATCGTTTAAATCGTTGTAATCGTTTCTTTGGCTATATAATAAATTTGACAAGTGACCTTTGATGGATTACTAGACGTAACGTGCTACTAGTAAACAACTCTGAGGCTCTGCTGTCAAATCCTAGCATACAATACATATATATATATACTGACTATCTACAAGAAGGGCCTTCAGTCAAGTCATGTAAGCATGGACCACTAAATTGCAGCCCACCATATATATTTCTATTTAATCGCGGCATCATAAAAACGAGTAACAATGTATATTGTTACACACTTTTTTTTTTTTTTTTGAAATTGTCCAAATGCAGGAAGTTTTATCTTAAGGAAAGAAATATTTAAAGAATCTTAAACCCAAATTAACAACACATAGAATAAGTGCACATATGCATGGCTTAAATACAAATAATACATTTATGAATATTCGTAATGTCAATCACAAAAGTAATTTAAAGCATAGTGTCTCTGGTACACTTTGTTGTTTGTCGTGGCTGTAAATGGTTACCGCATGGTTGGTGAGATGTTTATGCGTATCTGACAATGTATGTTGATGAAATGGATTATAGTATTTGACACGATTTGTTGATGAAATGTTTTAAAATATCCGACACCTTATTTTGATGAATCCGACACCGTATGTTGATGAGTCCAACATCGTATGTTTATGAATCTGACACCGTATGTTGATGAATACGTCATCGTATGTTGATGAAATCGGACACCGTATGTTGATGAATCCGACACCGTATGTTGATGAATCGATGAATACGTCATCGTATGTTGATGAATCGGACACCGTATATTGATAATGATGAATCTGACACCGTATGTTGATGAATCGAACATCGTATGTTTATGAATCTGACACCGTATGTTGATGAATACGTCATTGTATGTTGATGAATCCGACACCGCATGTTGTTGAATCCGACACCGTAGGATAACGGTTAGAAATAGTCCTCGGATGTTTCAACACAAATTTTACTGTCCTATTTTTACTTTGCGATTGCAGGAACTATATTACTCCTTCGCGCGACTTGTGTCGGCGAAAATGTTTATTTACAACCGTCCTTTTTATGCTGTCTTTGCGGGCACTAGCTCAAGTCTTGGATATATTGATTCATCTTGGGGTTGATTATCCTTCAGTATGAATGGCGCTGAAGGTACTGGTGGTGATGTAGGAGTGTTCTCGTACGGGCCCATTTCCTCGGGTGGACGTCTGGCGAATCTTGCCCACACGCTAGTCTGTGCATTCGAACTCAGCCTGCTACCTCTAAGTTGGCCAATATGCATTTACTTATAGATTTGTATTTGCAAATTATGATTAAAAAAACCACTAACGAACCAATAAGTATGATTATATACCCCCAGAATGGAAAAATAAAAGTCTTGTGGGCGTTAATTAAATCAAAGGAATTGATTTCATTTAAGAAATGATCCATAGGGATGCCATCAATAGCTTTTAAATGTTTCGGTAACTTGGTCACAATCAAATCCGGTCTTTTAATCAAAAGAGGTTTCCATACATCGATTTTTGAGAGGTCAAAGGAATTATTTAGATCACTTAAAGGATCTCCAACTTCTTATTTCGATTCGTAATTGAAAGAGGCTGGCAGGAAGAGATAATCGTTCGAAGCAGTACATAATTGATCCAGTTTCAAAAGATCTATTGGTGGCCTTATATCATACGTAGAATCTCTTAAGACAAGATCCGAATCGAGGAAATATTTCTTCGATCAGTATGTGTGCAATTGTTTCACCTTTCTTATCTGGGATTGAGAAAGCCTCATGCCACCCAGAATACCAGTCAACAAAGGTTGCAATGTATATATTTCCAGTCATAGTGGTGGGATATGGTCCTGAAAGGTCCAACCCAATTTTTGCAAAGGGGTAAGGCGGAATGTCAGTTTCTTGCATAGGAGCCTTTTGTGACCTCAATCCTCGTTTATGACAAGTTATGCACTTCGAGAGATTTCTTTATACATGTTTGGCAAATAATACTTATTTTTGAAAGTGTCAAAAGTTTTGTCTATTCCCATTTGACCATTATAATCATGGAACTGTAAAAGAACTTCAGATTTGATATGAGCCTAAGAGAAGGATCATCATCTGGACTACTTATGTAATACAGAAGATCATCCAGTAAAGCATGACGTTTGTCAAGTGATTTTAAAATTGTACCATTGACTAGGTCACGTTTGATAGTTTTATTTGTCTCATCTTTCTCTTGCTCCTCTATCATATTGAAACCTAAATAGCCTTTTGCAGGATTTTGTTTATCTGGTACATCGTTTTCGTAATTTGTGAATGATTTCGGATCGAAATGGTTTGAATTTATGGCGCTGATTTCTAGAGAGTTAGGATTTATGTTAAGTTCAATTGCCTGATCTTTTCATGAGTTTTCTAGGTCATCTATATTGATAGGTCTAATAATAAATCTGCACAGGTATTTGACTTCCCTTCAATATATTCTATCTTACAGTTATAACCAGCGATACTTAAAGCGCAAAGATGAATCTTTTTATTTTGAATTGGAGAATCAAGAAGATACTTTAGTGGTTTGTGGTCTGTTTTAATAATGAACTCTGCGTTATGCAAGTAATGATCTAAACGTTGTAAAGCGTAATGTATATCAAAAGCTTCTTTCTCTATTGTAGACCATCTAGTTTTGGTATCACTTAATTTATGTGACAGGAAGTGTATTGGTACTTCTGTTGTTATACCCGGTAAATAACTTTCTGAATCTGTGCAAGGCTGGGTAAGACAAGCACCGATGGCTTTGTCGCTTACATCCGTGTAAAGGATATACGGTTTATTCAGATCAGGGCAGGACAACAAGGGAATATTCGTCAAGTGTTTCTTGAGGGTATCAAAAGAAGTTTGGCATTCAGTTGACCATTTAAATTTTGCATGTTTTTTAGTCAAGTTGATAAGAGGTTAAGAAATTTCAGAGAAATTAGGAAGAAATCGCCTATAGTAACTACACATTCCTATGAAGCTTCGGACATGCTTTACGGAAGCGGGGTTTTGCATACTGCGGATTGCTTTTACTTTGTTAGCATCTGGTTTGAATCCGCGATCATTTATTTCAAAGCCTAAGTAATTAGATTCCTTTTGAACGGAATTGCATTTTTTAAGCTTTAATTTTAACCCATGCCGAAGTAACCTATCAAAAACGCATTGAATATACAGTTGGTGTTCTTCAAACGAAGATGAATATATGAGTATGTCATCAATGTATGCCACACAGAATTCTTAACCCTCCAGAACGTTAGACATCAGTTCCTGGAAGACGGATGGCGCATTAGCAAGCCCAAATGGCATAACATTGAACTCAAAGAGTCCAGCATGACACGTGAATGCTGTCTTTTCTTGGTCCTTCGGATCAATAGCTACTTGCCAATAACCTGACTTAAGATCGAGAGTGGTGAAGTTTTTTGATTTGCCTAATATTGCAAGAATCTCATCAATAACGGGTAAAGGGTATGAATTTTTCTTAGTAATTTTATTTAGCTGTCTGAATCTTTTAGACTCATCCTTTTTATGCACTATGACAACCGGAACTGACCATGGGGACTGTGTCTTACGAATGACATTTTGCCTGCAACATCTCTTGAACTGCATTTTCTACAACTTTTCTATTGTTTAGTATCAGTTCTACCTAAATCAGAATTCTAATTGCGAATAAATCATGATTATCTGTGACTAATTTAGTAATAATATTTTTATGTTCCGGCGGGACATTGATATTTGACGTTATATCGATAGAGGTCATGTTCGTGATTATTTGATGAAAATTGATTTAAGGATGCTATTTCAATTTTTGAAACGGGAGTAAGCTTTCCGATAACTGTACCTCTAGTTAGTTCGAAGTGTTTGTTTGTGTTGTTTACTAAAAGAGCGGGACTTTTTCTTGTTTTGTTCAAAATGCCAATCGAATTTGAAACCATTAGACCTGGTTCGTCAAAGATATGTCCTTGATTCAAAGCGGAAATTTGGTATGTTTTCGCAGAGTTAAATGATGGATTAGCTTTTGATTTAGCCCATACGATTTTTGAGGTTTGTGGTTCAATTGAAATTTTTGAATTTAGTCTCAGTATAGAAGAGACAGTTTCCCCGCCGGAACTGATGTGTTAACAATAGAAAGACAATTGATAGGGTTTTTTATTGATGGTTTGCGGGAGGATTCCTTAAAAATAAAACTAACGCGCGACAATCCAACCTCTTTCCAAACAGCTGTTTCAACAGCTTTACAAGAACAAAATTTACGGCGAAGGTTTAATTAACGTTCTGGCCAGCAATCATCATTTACAACAAAGGACCGGTAATTATTCATATTCACAACGCAATAATGAGCAATAATGAGCAACCTCATACTCAACGTGGAATTCCTATGGAGGTAGATCACATTAGACCTCGTTCTCAAGCAGATCATAACAATGATAGGTACCAAATTCATAGAGATGATAACCGTAGGCGTTATGTACATGCCGTTAATGCACAACCGAAAAATTTCGAAAACTATGTCTGCTATAAATGTGGGAAAAGGGTCACATTCAGCGGTTTTGCAAAATAGGTCAGGTAATTAAAAGAGAGTCGGAAAACTAGGCAATCCTTTTTGTGATGGAGCCGACAAAAAGGATTTTGATGATAAAAATATGCAAATACCACAAATACCCACTAAAATTTCTTTAGCAGGTAATCAAAGTACATGTCTTTTACACTTTGGCAAACAAAAATTCAGGGCATTAATTGATAGTGGTGCAAAGGTCAGTCTTATGCACAATAGGGTATTTGAATCATTAAAGCAGGCTCTTAAACTTACTAAAAATGCACTTACCTAGTTAGTTGGCTTGGTCGTTGCAGTAGAATCGTCTCAAATCCACCAAGTTGGTAGATCTCTGGTCACGTTCACCAAAATAAACAAGATGTGTAACAGGTTAATGGGACAAAAAATGAGGCTTCCAGAGTGCATGCAAGGTTTTTCTGAGTGAGATCCTGTGACCTAGTTTTTCCCCAAACTTATCTAACTCATAATAGATTTCATCAAGACAATCAATCTGACCAAATTTAAGGTCAATTGGGTATAAAAAGTGGCCTCTAGATTGAAAACCAGGTTTTTCTAAGTTTTAACCCAATGACCTAGTTTTTGACCCCAGTTGACCCCGTTATGAAATTGTCCTAGATTTTACAAAGATAATAATTCTGACCAATATCTGGAAAAAAAATGTGTCCTCTTGAGTGCGTACAAGGTTTTTCTAAAATTGGACCCTGTGACCTAGTTTTTGACACCAGTTGACCCAGTTTCGAACTCGTACAACAATCATTCTGACCCAATTTCAGGTTAATCGGGCATCTAGAGTGCAGACAAGGGTTTTCTAAGAATTGACGCCTTGACCTAGTTTTGAACCCAATGTGACCCAATTTCATGAGAGTGCATACAAGATAAATGTTGACGTCGGTTTTACGCCTCAGTGAAAACGGTAGCACCTAGATAAAGGAAAACATCTTTTAACCCATTACCTTTTGACACCTCCACAATGTTTTATACTCAGTAATATGAAAAAATGGGCTCGATCCCCGTCGGCGGCAAATATTCTTTACGACATTTGTCTCTCACCAATGGGTGGATGATCGTAAACCTAAGTGGGATAGCAGCTGGAGGCTAGGAAAGGATGTTGTGCTAGAACTGGTGTGAGAAATAACATTAATCAATTGTTAGGTGCTCCAGCCGCCGCGATATGACTGAAATACTGTTAAAAACAGCGTTAAACCCCATTCAATCACTCAAACAATATGATCTTAATATTTTATATCGCCACAGGAATGGGACGACCCTTTAAAAAGATTATTCGTTCACAGGAAGTAATGTCGAATGACTGTAGTGAAGCCGTATCGGAGATGTTTTTAGCTCACTTGTGGTTAGGTGGATGTCCGTCGTGCGTCGTCCGTCGCCAACATTAACCTTCTATGCAGCCCAATCAAGCTGAACATTTCAGGTATCGACTGACATAGGCAAAAAATGTGGCCTCTAGAGTGTATACAAGTTTTTTTTCCTAAATTTGATCCTGTGACCTAGTTTTTGACACCAGCTGACCAGTTTCGAACTCGTACAAGATTTTACCAAAACAGTCATCCTGACCCAATTTCAGGTTGCTCAGGCAAAAAATGTGGCACCTAGAGTGCAGGAGGTTTCTTAGATTTGACCTCGTGACCTAGTTTTTTACTCAAGTTGACCAAATTTAAAAGATGTCCGAGATTTTATCAAGACAATCATTTTGACCAATTTATAGCTTGATTAGGCAAAAATGTAGTCTGTAGAGTGCAAACAAGGTTAATGTTGCATAGAAAATCATTTTTAAAGAAGAAATCACTGAGTCGTTGGAACGAGACATAACAGAGACTAGAAATGGTCCTTGGTCGTCTACAATTGTACTTGTAACTAAGGCCGATAATTCAGTCTAGATTACAGGAACTTAATTTCGTCAAAAGAAAAGACTCTTATCTACTTCCAAAAAGAACTAATCACATGATACTGTATCAATTTCCAAATACTTTTGTACCTTGGACTTAGCTGCTATTTGCAAATTTCTATGGCTGAAAATCATAAACAGTATACCACCTTTAGAACTCATCTCGAGTTGTATCAGTTCAAGGCCATGCCTTTCGGATTAACCAACGCCCCTGCAGCCATCGAGGGTCTGATAGAAAAAGTTCTTTTTTGATTATGGAAAAAGTGTTGAGGTTATCTTGACGATACCATTGTATTTGGTAGAACATTTGATGAATCTATTGAAAACCTTCAACTTGTTAATCGTAGATTTTAAGAAGCTTGATAAAGCCTAAAACCTAAAAGATACCAAGAAATCAATCCAGTATTTAGGTCATACCGTTTCTGAAGATTGTATTAGTTGTTCACCAGATAAGATGAATGCCGTATTAAATTGGCCTATATCACAGATAAATCAGAACTAAGAAGCTTTCTAGGGCTGATATCTTAAAGATCTAACTACAATTGCATATCCTTTCAAATGCCTCAATCAGAAAAGAAGAAATTTCTCATGGGATAATGACTGTCAGAAAAGTTATGTAACTCTAAATGAGTTACTAGTGTCAGAACCTATTCTTGGTTTTCGGGAAACGGACGGTGGTTTCATTCAAGACACTGATGGAAGTAAATTTGGATTTGGGGCTGTATTGTTTCAAGTTCAAATGGCGAAGAACGTGTCATAGCTAATGCAAGCAAAAGTCTTAAAAAATCGCAACAAAGGTATTGCGCTACGTACCTTGATCTACTTGCTGGAGAAACCTATAATAGGTATTTAAGGCAGTAACTCTCGGGAAGACATTTTCTCGTTAGATATGATCTTTCCTCCTTGACACGGCTTAGAAATTTTAAAGATCCAGAGGAAATGGTAGCCCGATGGTTGACTATCCTACAAACTTACGATTTCAAAATTCAGCACAGGAAAGGTTCTTTACATTACAACGCAGATGCTTTATTTAGGTTACTCACGAGGAAATGTAAAAGATCTGATTGTCTAAGGTATATTTTATTTATTCGGATGACGAAGTATGCAACAGATCAGACATTGCTATTATGGTTTTATTGAATCTAAAGGAAAGCTTTGCAGAAAAGCCTCCTAGGCACGTTGTCAAGAACTATCCATCTTGAGTCCGTATCTCGTGGAGCATTTGCGAATCTCTTTTTGTTGAAAATGCTTTCCTGTTAAGGAAATACGTTAAAACAGGAAGAGATGAAAGTGAGAGATTACAATTTGTAGTCCCCGATGCTTTAAAAGAGGAAATCTTCTATTAATTGCTCGTAAATAAAACAGCTCGTTATCTTCGAAAAGAACGCTCTTCGATATCCTTTCAGAGAAGGTTGACCAGGAATGGGTAGAGATATAAAGGCCATATAAAGGGATATGAAAAGGATTTATCAAGTAATGTTTTGGACAGGATATCCAGTAATGGAGTACCTTCAATCATACCTACAGATCAAAGTCGAGAGTTTGATTCTCAATTGTTCAGTGAAATGTGTAAATTACTTAATATTGAAAAGACAAGGACTACGACGTATATTCCAAAGTCTGACTGTGTGATTAAATGGTTAAATAAAACGGTTCTACAGATGCTATCTATGTTTCTTAATGAAAAAAGGAACGACTGTTATGTCAACATTCGATTTGTCATGATGGCCTACCGTGCAACGTGCCATTCAGTACTGGATTTAGTCCAAATAAACTTATGTTTACAAGGGGAGTTCCCTTTCAAATTGACGTCATGTATAGTTGTCAGGGACACGTCGAACGCGTTTGAATGGTTAACAACATCTCTCGAACATTCATTTGATATCGCCTTGCAAAATCTCAAAACATCCGCCTCCAAACAGAAAAGAGTATATGATGTTGGTCTAAAACAGAGGAAATTCATTTTAGGTGACGTCGTTTGGCGTTGGTATCCTCCTCTGGGAAAATCAAAATGGGTTGGACCATTAAATTCAATTAAAAAGTCAACGGAAATTAAGATTCTAATCCTGATGGGGATCGGGGTTATGATACACCCCAGGATATATCACTCGGGCTGTACGACGCATAACACCAAAGGACATATTTTCTCCTTCTTATTTAATTACTTAGCAGACTTTTGTAACAGTGAGAAAAATTTGGGTTATTTTTTAAACGCTCCAAGAGACTGTAGACGTCATTTTTGGTGTTCAACTTCATTGATTACAATTGATTGGGCAAAAATGTGGCCTCAAGAGTGCATGCAAGGTTTTTCAAAGATTTTTTTCCTAGTTTCGAATTTACCATATTTTATCACGACAATCATTCTAACGAAATTTAAGGTCAATTGGGTATAAAAAGTGGCCTCTAGATTGAAAACAAGGTTTTTCTAAGTTTTAACCCAATGACCTAGTTTTTGACACCAGTTGACCCAGTTATGAAATTGTCCGAGATTTCATCAAGATAATAATTCTGACCAATTTCAAAATTGATTGTGGAAAAAAATGGGGCCTCTTACGTGCGTACAAGGTTTTTCTAAAATTGGACCCTGTTACCTAGTTTTTGACACCAGTTGACCTAGTTATGACCCAGTTATGAAATTGTCCGAGATTTCATCAAGATAATGATCTGACCAATTTCAAAATTGATTGGGGAAAAAATGTGGCCTATTGAGTGCGTACAAGGTTTTTCTGAAATTGGACCCTGTGGCCTAGTTTTTGACATCAGTTGTCCAGGTTTCTAAATCGTACAAGAATTATTCTTACCCAATTTCAGGTTGATAGGGCAAAAAAAGTGGCATCTAGAGTGCAGACAAGGTTTTTCTAAAAATTGACTCCTTGACCTAGTTTTGAACCAAATCTGACCCAATTTAATGTCCAAAATTTTTTCAAGACAATCATTTTGACCAATTTTAACTTGAATTGGGCAAAAAATGAAGCGTCTAGAGTGCATACAAGATTAATGTTTACGACGGACGACGCACGACGGAGGTTTTACGCCTCAGTGAAAACGGTAGCACCTTGATAAAGGAATACACCTTTTAACCCATTACCACACAATGACGCTTTTTGACACCTCTAAATAAAACAATTGGGAAAAGAAGCAAGCAATTTCTTCATTTTCCACAATGTTTTATACCCAGTAATATGAAAAAAATGGGCTCGATCCCCGGCGGCGGTAAATATTCTTTACGACATTTGTCTCTCATCAATGGTTGGATGATCGTATACCTAAGTGGGGCAGCTGGAGGCTAGGAAAAGATGTAGTGGTAGAACTGGGGTGAGAAAAATCATCAATTAATTGTTAGCTGCTCTAGCCGCCGCGATATGACTAAAATACTGTTTAAAGCGGCGTTAAACCCCAATCAATCACTCAAACAATATGATCTTGATATTTTATATCGCCTCAGGAACCCTTTCAAAAGATTATTCGTTCACCGGAAGTAATGTCGAAAGACTGTAGTGAAGCTGTATCGGAGATGTTTTTTAGCTCACTTGTGGTAAGATGGATGTCCGTCGCTAACATTAGGTCGCTTAGGCAAAAAATGTGGCCTCTAGAGTGCATACAAGTTTTTTCCCCAAATTTGATCCTGTGACCTTGTTTTTGATCCTCTTTCCAACTTGTACAAGATTTCATTAAAACTATCATTCCGACCAATTTCGGGTTGCCCAGGCAAAAAATGTGGCACCTTGAGTGCAGGAGGTTTCTTAGATTTGACCCCGTGACCTAGTTTTTGACTCAAGTTGACCCAATTTCAAATATGTCCGAGATTTCATCAAGACAATCATTTTGACCAATTTATAGCTTGATTGGGCAAAAAATGTAGCAATCTAGAGTGCAATCAAGGTTAATGTTGCATAGAAAATAACTGAGTCGTTGGAACGAGACATAGCCTAGAAATAGTCCTTGGTCGTACCCAAATGTACTAGTAACTAAGGCCGATAATTCAGTCTAGATTACAGGAACTTAATTTCGTCATAAGAACTCTTATCTACTTCCAAAAATAAATGAATCACGTGGTACTTTATCAGTTTCAAAATAATTTTATATTTGGCCTTAGCTGTTATTTGCTAATTCCGGTGGTTGAAAATCATAAACTATACTACCTCTTTTAGAACTCATCTCGAGTTGTATCAGTTCAAGGCCATGCCTTTCGGATTAACCAACGCCCCTGCAGCCATCGAGGGGTTGATAGAAAAAGTTCTTTTTGATTATGGAAAAAGTGTTGAGGTTATCTTGACGTTATCATTGTATTTTGTGGAACATTTGATGAAACTATTTAAAATCTTCAACTTGTTGTTCGTAGATTTAAAGAAGCTGGATAAAGCCTAAAAACCTAAAAGATACCAAGAAATCGATCAAGTATTTAAGCCATGCCGTTTAGGAAGATGGTATTAGTTGTTCACCAGATAAAGTAAATGCCGTATTAAATTGGCCTATACCAAAGATAAATCAGAATTTCGAAATTTTCTAGGGCTGATAGCTTAAAGGTCTTGCTCCAATTGCATATCCTTCCAAACGCCTCAATCAGAAAAGAAGAAATTTCTCATGGGATAATTACTGTCAGAAAAGTTATGTAACTCTAAAGGAGTTACTAGTGTCCGAACCTACTCTTGGTTTTTCCGGAAACGGACGGTGGTTTCATTCAAGACACTGATTGAAGAAAATTTGGATTTGGGGCTGTATTGTTTCAAGTTAAAAATGGCGAAGAACGTGTCTAGCTAATGCAAGCAATAGTCTTAGAAAAACATAACAAAGGTATTGCGCTACGTACCTTGATCTACTTGCTGGAGAAACCTGTTTTAGGCATTTTAGGCAGAATCTCTATGGAAGATATTTTCTCGTTAAATATGATCTTTCCTCCTTGACATGGCTTAGAAATTTTAAAGATCCAGGGGTTCTTTACATTACAACGCAGATGCTTTATCTAGGTTACGACGAGAAAAAAAATCTGATTGTCTAAGGTATATTTTATTTATTCGGATGACGAATTATGCAACAGATGCAACAATCAGACATAGTTATTATGGTTTTATTGAATCTAAAGGAAAGCTTTGCAGAAAAGCCTCTTAGGCACGTTGTCAAGAACTATCCATCTTGAGTCCGTATCTCGTGGAGCATTGGGGTATCTCTTTTTGTTGAAAATGCTTTCCTGTTTAGGAAATACGTTAAAACAGGAAGAGATAAAAGTGAGAGATTACAATTTGTAGTCTCCGATGCTTAAAAAGAAGAAATATTCAATGAATTGCTCGTAAATAAATCAGCTCGTTATTTTGGAAAAGAATCTAAAGGAAAGCTTTTCAGTAAAGCCTCCTAGGCATGTTGTCAAGAACTACCCATCTTGAGTCAGTATCAAACAACTACCCAGGTTCAATAACACGAGTCTTTTAATATAACAAAGAAATGTCCAGCATAAAACGAACTTATTTTAATAATTGAGACAGACAGACTGACGAATGGCAAGTCTGGAGTGCAGGAGCCAAAATAGAGCCAAAGGAGATGTTACCAGTTACAGACTCGGATCAACACTGGTTTTGTCTAGAAAACGGCCTGGTTTATATACCAAACCTCTGCTGGCTTGATTGACGATTTAGTATGGAGTCATAAAAACTGGCGATCATTAAATCGATGCAATCGCCTGAGTCGAAAAACTGGCGATCGTTAAATCGTTGTAATCGTTTCTTTGGCTATATAATAAATTTGACAAGTGACCTTTGATGGATTACTAGACGTAACGTGCTTCTAGTAAACAACTCTGAGGCTCTGCTGCCAAATCCTAGCGGATTTGATAATGCATACAATACATACATATATACTGACTATCTACAAGAAGGGCCTTCAGTCAAGTCATGTAAGCATGGACCACTAAATTGCAGCCCACCATATATATTTCTATTTAATCGCGGCATCATAAAAACGAGTAACAATGTATATTGTTACACACTTTTTTTTTTTTTTGAAATTGTCCAAATGCAGGAAGTTTTATCTTAAGGAAAGAAATATTAAACACAAATTAACAACACATAGAATAAGTGTACATATGCATGGCTTAAATACAAATAATACATTCATGAACATTCGTAATGTCAATCACAAAAGTAATTTAAAGCATAGTGTCTCTGGTACATTTTGTTGTTTGTCGTGGCTGTATATGGTTACCGCATGGTTGGTGAGATGTTTATGCGTATCTGACAATGTATGTTGATGAAATGGATTATAGTATTTGACACTGTTTGTTGATGAAATGTTTTAAAATATCCGACACCTTATTTTGATGAATCCGACACCATATGTTAATGAGTCCAACATCTTATGTTTACGAATCTGACACCGTATGTTGATGAATCCGACACCGTATGTTGATGAATCGATGAATACGTCATCGTATGTTGATGAATCGGACAACGTATATTGATAATGATGAATCCGACACCGTATGTTGATGAATCCAACATCGTATGTTTATTAATCTGACACCGTATGTTGATGAATACGTCATTGTATGTTGATGAATCCGACACCGTATGTTGTTGAATCCGACACCGTAGTATAACGGTTAGAAATAGTCCTCGGATGTTTCAACACAAATTTTACTGTCCTATTTTTACTTTGCGATTGCAGGAACTATATTACTCCTTCGCGCGACTTGTGTCGGCGAAAATGTTTATTTACAACCGTCCTTTTTATGCTGTCTTTGCGGGCACTAGCTCAAGTCTTGGATATATTGATTCATCTTGGGGTTGATTATCCTTCAGTATGAATTGCGCTGAAGGTACTGGTGGTGATGTAGGAGTGTTCTCATACGGGCCCATTTCCTCGGGTTGACGTCTGGCGAATCTTGCCCACACGCTAGTCTGTGCATTCGAACTCAGCCTGCTACCTCTAAGTTGGCCAATATGCATTTATTTATAGATTTGTATTTGCAAATTATGATTAAAAAAACCACTAACGAACCAATAAGTATGATTATATACCCCCAGAATGGAAAAATAAAAGTCTTGTTGGCGGTAATTAAATCAAAGGAATTGAGTTCATTTAAGAAATGATCCATAGGGATGCCATCAATAGCTTTTAAATGTTTCGGTAACTTGGTCACAATCAAATCCGGTCTTTTAATCAAAAGAGGTTTCCATACATCGATTTTTGAGAGGTCAAAGGAATTATTTAGATCACTTAAAGGATCTCCAACTTCGTATTTCGATTCGTAATTGAAAGAGGCTGGCAGGTAGAGATAATCGTTCGAAGCAGTACATAATTGATCCAGTTTCAAAAGATCTATTGGTGGCCTTATATCATACGTAGAATCTCTTAAGACAAGATCCGAATCGAGGAAATATTTCTTCGATCAGTATGCGTGCAATTGTTTCACCTTTCTTATCTGGGATTGAGAAAGCCTCATGCCACCCAGAATACCAGTCAACAAAGGTTGCAATGTATATATTTCCAGTCATAGTGATGGGATATGGTCCTGAAAGGTCCAACCCAATTTTTGCAAAGGGGTAAGGCGGAATGTCAGTTTCTTGCATAGGAGCCTTTTGTGACCTCAATCCTCGTTTTTGACAAGTTATGCACTTCGAGAGATTTCTTTATACATGTTTGGCAAATAATACTTATTTTTGATAGTGTCAAAAGTTTTGTCTATTCCCATTTGACCATTATAATCATGGAACTGTAAAAGAACTTCAGATTTGATATTGGCCTAAGAGAAGGATCATCATCTGGACTACTTATGTAATACAGAAGATCATCCAGTAAAGCATGACGTTTGTCAAGTGATTTTAAAATTTTACCATTGACTAGGTCACGTTTGATAGTTTAATTTGTCTCATCTTTCTTTTGCTCCTCTATCATATTGAAACCTAAATAGCCTTTTGCAGGATTTTGTTAATCTGGTACATCATTTTCGTAATTTGTGAATGATTTCGGATCGAAATGGTTTGAATTTATGGCGCTGATTTCTAGAGAGTTAGGATTTATGTTTAGTTCAATTGCCTGATCATTTCATGAGTTTTCTAGGTCATCTATATTGATAGGTCTAATAATAAATCTGCACAGGTATTTGACTTCCCTTCAATATATTCTATCTTACAGTTATAACCAGCGATACTTAAAGCGCAAAGATAAATCTTTTTATTTTGAATTGGAGAATCAAGAAGATACTTTAGTGGTTTGTGGTCTGTTTTAATAATGAACTCTGCGTTATGCAAGTAATGATCTAAACGTTGTAAAGCGTAATGTATATCAAAAGCTTCTTTCTCTATTGTAGACCATCTAGTTTTGGTATCACTTAATTTATGTGACAGGAAGTGTATTGGTACTTCTGTTGTTATACCCGGTAAATAACTTTCTGAATCTGTGCAAGGCAGGGTAAGACAAGCACCGATGGCTTTGTCGCTTACATCCGTGTAAAAGATATACGGTTTATTCAGATCAGGGCAGGACAACAAGGGAATATTCGTCTAGTGTTTCTTGAGGGTATCAAAAGAAGTTTGGCATGCAGTTGACCATTTAAATTTTGCATGTTTTTAGTCAAGTTGATAAGAGGTTAAGAAATTTCAGAGAAATTAGGAAGAAATCGCCTATAGTAACTACACATTCCTATGAAGCTTCGGACATGCTTTACGGAAGCTGGGTTTTGCATACTGCGGATTGCTTTTACTTTGTTAGCATCTGGTTTGAATCCGCGATCATTTATTTCAAAGCCTAGGTAATAAGTTTCCTTTTGAACGGAATTGCATTTTTTAAGCTTTAAACCCATGCCGAAGTTACCTATCAAAAACGCATTGAATATACAGTTGGTGTTCTTCAAACGAAGATGAATATATGAGTATGTCATCAATGTATGCCACACAGAATTCTTAACCCTCCAGAACGTTAGACATTAGTTCCTGGAAGACGGATGGCGCATTAGCAAGCCCAAATGGCATAACATTGAACTCAAAGAGTCCAGCATGACACGTGAATGCTGTCTTTTCTTGGTCCTTCGGATCAATAGCTACTTGCCAATAACCTTACTTAAGATCGAGAGTGGTGAAGTATTTTGATTTGCCTAATATTGCAAGAATCTCATCAATAACGGGTAAAGGGTATGAATTTTTCTTAGTAATTTTATTTAGCTCTCTGAATCTTTTAGACTCATCCTTTTTATGCACAATGACAACCGGAACTAACCATGCATGGGGACTGTGTCTTACGAATGACATTTTGAATGCAACATCTCTTGAACTGCATTTTCTACAACTTTTCTATTGTTTAGTGGTGTCTTGTATTATTTTAATTTGATAGGTGGGCTATTCCCAGTATCTATTTTCATTTTAATTGTATCAGTTCTACCTAAATCAGAATTCTAATTGCGAATAAATCATGATTATCTGTGACTAATTTAGTAATAATATTTTTATGTTCCGGCGGGACATTGATATTTGACGTAATATCGATAGAGTCATCATGTTCGTCATTATTAGATGAAAATTGATTTAAGGATGCTATTTCATTTTTTGAAACGGGAGTAAGCTTTCCGATAACTGTACCTCTAGTTAGTTCGAAGTGTTTGTTTGTGTTGTTTACTAAAAGAGCGGGACTTTTTCTTGTTTTGTTCAAATGCCAATGGAATTTGAAACCATAAGACCTGGTTCGTCAGAGATATGTCCTTGATTCAAAGCGGAAATTTGGTATGTTTTCGCAGAGTTAAATGATGGATTAGCTTTTGATTTAGCCCATACGATTTTTGAGGTTTGTGGTTCAATTGAAATTTTTGAATTTAGTCTCAGTATAGAAGAGACAGTTTCCCCGCCGGAACTGATGTGTTAACAATAGAAAGACAATTGATAGGGTTTTTTATTGATGGTTTGCGGGAGGATTAATTAAAAATAAAACTTACGCGCGACAATCCAACCTCTTTCCAAACAGCTGTTTCAACATCTTTACAAGAACAAAATTTACGGCGAAGGTTTAATTAACGTTCTGGCCAGCAATCATCATTTACAACAAAGGACCGGTAATTATTCATATTCACAACGCAATAATGAGCAATAATGAGCAACCTCATACTCAACGTGGAATTCCTATGGAGGTAGATCACATTAGACCTCGTTCTCAAGCAGATCATAACAATGATAGGTACCAAATTCATAGAGATGATAACCGTAGGCGTTATGTACATGCCGTTAATGCACAACCGAAAAATTTCGAAAACTATGTCTGCTATAAATGTGGGAAAAGGGTCACATTCAGCGGTTTTGCAAAATAGGTCAGGTAATTAAAAGAGAGTCGGAAAACTAGGCAATCCTTTTTGTGATGGAGCCGACAAAAAGGATTTTGATGATAAAAATATGTAAATACCACAAATACCCACTAAAATTTCTTTAGCAGGTACATGTCTTTTACACTTTGGCAAACAAAAATTCAGGGCATTAATTGATAGTGGTGCAAAGGTCAGTCTTATGCACAATAGGGTATTTGAATCATTGAAGAAGGCTCTTAAATTTACTAAAAATGCACTTACCTAGTAAGTTGGCTTGGTCGTTCCAGTAGAATCGTCTCAAATCCACCAAGTTTGTAGATCTCTGGTCACGTTCACCAAAATAAACAAGATATGTAACAGGTTAATGGGACAAAAAATGAGACTTCCAGAGTGCATGCAAGGTTTTTCTGAGTTAGATCCTGTGACCTAGTTTTTCCCCAAACTTATCTAACTCATAATAGATTTCATCAAGACAATCTGACCAAATTTAAGGTCAATTGGGTATAAAAAGTGGCCTCTAGATTGAAAACAAGGTTTTTCTAAGTTTTAACCCAATGACCTAATTTTTGACCCCAGTTGACCCAGTTATGAAATTGTCCAAGATTTTACAAAGATAATAATTCTGACCAATTTTAAAATTGATTGTGGAAAAAAAAATGTGGCCTCTTGAGTGCGTATAAGGTTTTTCTAAAATTGGACCCTGTGACCTAGTTTTTGACACCAGTTGACCCAGTTTCGAACTCGTACAACAATCATTCTGACCCAATTTCAGGTTGATCGGGCATCTAGAGTGCAGACAAGGGTTTTCTAAGAATTGACGCCTTGACCTAGTTTTGAACCCAATGTGACCAAATTTCATGAGAGTGCATACAAGATAAATGTTGACGTCGGTTTTACGCCTCAGTGAAAACGGTAGCACCTAGATAAAGGAAAACATCTTTTAACCCATTACAACACAATGACGCTTTTTGACACCTCCACAATGTTTTATACCCAGTAACATGAAAAAATGGGCTCGATCCCCGTCGGCGGTAAATATTCTTTACGACATTTGTCTGTCATCAATGGGTGGATGATCGTAAACCTAAGTGGGATAGCAGCTGGAGGCTAGGAAAGGATGTTGTGATAGAACTGGTGTGAGAAATACCATTAATCAATTGTTAGGTGCTCCAGCCGCCGCGATATGACTGAAATACTGTTAAAAGCGGCGATAACCCCATTCAATCACTCAAACAATATGATCTTAATATTTTATATTGCCTCAGCAATGGGACGACCCTTTTAAAAGATTATTCGTTCACAGGAAGTAATGTCGAATGACTGTAGTGAAGCCGTATCGGAGATGTTTTTAGCTCACTTGTGGTTAGGTGGATGTCCGTCGTGCTTCGTCCGTCGCCAACATTTACCTTCTATGCAGCCCAATCAAGCTGAAAATTTCAGGTATCGACCTGACATAGGCAAAAAATGTGGCCTTTAGTATGCATACAAGTTTTTTTCCTAAATTTGGTCCTGTGACCTAGTTTTTGACACCAGCTGACCAGTTTCGAACTCGTACAAGATTTTACCAAAACAGTCATCCTGACTCAATTTCAGGTTGCTCAGGCAAAAAATGTGGCACCTAGAGTACAGGAGGTTTCTTAGATTTGACCTCGTTACCTAGTTTTTGACTCAAGTTGACCAAATTTAAAAAATGTCCGAGATTTTATCAAGACAATCATTTTGACCAATTTATAGCTTGATTAGGCAAAAATGTAGCCTCTAGAGTGCAAACAAGGTTAATGTTGCATAGAAAATCATTTTTAAAGAAGAAATCACTGAGTCGTTGGAACGAGACATAACAGAGACTAGAAATGGTCCTTGGTCGTCTACAATTGTACTTGTAACTAAGGCCGATAATTCAGTCTAGATTACAGGAACTTAATTTCGTCAAAAGAAAAGACTCTTATCTACTTCCAAAAAGAACTAATCACATGATACTGTATCAATTTCCAAATACTTTTGTACCTTGGACTTAGCTGCTATTTGCAAATTTCTATGGCTGAAAATCATAAACAGTATACCACCTTTAGAACTCATCTCGAGTTGTATCAGTTCAAGGCCATGCCTTTCGGATTAACCAACGCCCCTGCAGCCATCAAGGGTCTGATAGAAAAAGTTCTTTTTTGATTATGGAAAAAGTGTTGAGGTTATCTTGACGATACCATTGTATTTGGTAGAACATTTGATGAATCAATTGAAAACCTTCAACTTGTTAATCGTAGATTTTAAGAAGCTTGATAAAGCCTAAAACCTAAAAGATACCAAGAAATCAATCCAGTATTTAGGTCATACCGTTTCTGAAGATTGTATTAGTTGTTCAAAAGATAAGATGAATGCCGTATTAAATTGGCCAATACCACAGATAAATCAGAATTAAGAACCTTTTTAGGGCTGATATCTTCAAGATCTTACTACAATTGCATATCCTTCCAAACGCCTAAATCAGAAAAGAAGAAATTTCTCATGGGATAATGACTGTCAGAAAAGTTATGTAACTCTAAAGGAGTAACTAGTGTCAGAACCTATTCTTGGTTTTCGGGAAACGGACGGTGGTTTCATTCAAGACACTGATGGAAGTAAATTTGGATTTGGGGCTGTACTGTTTCAAGTTCAAATGGCGAAGAACGTGTCATAGCTAATGCAAGCAAAAGTCTTAAAAAATCACAACAAAGGTATTGCGCTACGTACCTTGATCTACTTGCTGTAGAAACCTATATTAGGTATTTAAGGCAGTATCTCTCGGGAAGACATTTTCTCGTTAGATATGATCTTTCCTCCTTGACACGGCTTAGAAATTTTAAAGATCCAGAGGAAATGATAGCCCGGTGGTTGACTATCCTACAAACTTACGATTTCAAAATTCAGCACAGGAAAGGTTCTTTACATTACAACGCAGATGCTTTATCTCGGTTACTCACGAGGAAATGTAAAAGATCTGATTGTCTAAGGTATATGTTATTTATTCGGATGACGAAGTATGCAACAGATCAGACATAGTTATTATGGTTTTATTGAATCTAAAGGAAAGCTTTGCAGAAAAGCCTCCTAGGCACGTTGTCAAGAACTATCCATCTTGAGTCCGTATCTCGTGGAGCATTGGGGTATCTCTTTTTGTTGAAAATGCTTTCCTGTTTAGGAAATACGTTAAAACAGGAAGAGATGAAAGTGAGAGATTACAATTTGTAGTCTCCGATGCTTAAAAAGAAGAAATATTCTATGAATTGCTCGTAAATAAATCAGCTCGTTATCTTGGAAAAGAATCTAAAGGAAAGCTTTGCAGTAAAGCCTCCTAGGCATGTTGTCAAGAACTACCCATCTTGAGTCCGTATCAAACAACAACCCAGGTTCAATAACACGAGTCTTTTAATATAACAAAGAAATGTCCAGCATAAAACGAACTTATTTTAATAATTGAGACAGACAGACTGACGAATGGCAAGTCTGGAGTGCAGGAGCCAAAATAGAGCCACAGGAGATGTTACCAGTTACAGACTCGGATCAACACTGGTTTTGTCTAGAAAACGGCCTGGTTTATATACCAAACCTCTGCTGGCTTGATTGACGTTTTAGTATGGATTCATAAAAACTGGCGATCATTAAATCGATGCAATCGCCTGAGTCGAAAAACTGGCGATCGTTAAATCGTTGTAATCGTTTCTTTGGCTATATAATAAATTTGACAAGTGACCTTTGATGGATTACTAGACGTAACGTGCTACTAGTAAACAACTCTGAGGCTCTGCTGTAAAATCCTAGCGGATTTGACAATGCATACAATACATACATATATACTGACTATCTACAAGAAGGGCCTTCAGTCAAGTCATGTAAGCATGGACCACTAAATTGCAGCCCACCATATATATTTCTATTTAATCGCGGCATCATAAAAACGAGTAACAATGTATATTGTTACACACTTTTTTTTTTTTTTTTGAAATTGTCCAAATGCAGGAAGTTTTATCTTAGGGAAAGAAGTATTTAAAGAATCTTAAACACAAATTAACAACACATAGAATAAGTGCACATATGCATGGCTTAAATACAAATAATACATTTATGAATATTCGTAATGTCAATCACAAAAGTAATTTAAAGCATAGTGTCTCTGGTACATTTTGTTGTTTGTCGTGGCTGTATATGGTTATCGCATGGTTGGTGAGATGTTTATGCGTATCTGACAATGTATGTTGATGAAATGGATTATAGTATTTGACACTGTTTGTTGATGAAATGTTTTAAAATATCCGACACCTTATTTTGATGAATCCGACACCGTATGTTGATGAGTCCAACATCGTATGTTTATGAATCTGACACCGTATGTTGATGAATACGTCATCGTATGTTGATGAATCGGACACCGTATGTTGATGAATCCGACACCGTATGTTGATGAATCGATGAATACGTCATCGTATGTTGATGAATCGGACACCGTATATTGATGAATCCGACACCGTATGTTGATGAATCCAACATCGTATGTTTATGAATCTGACACCGTATGTTGATGAATACGTCATTGTATGTTGATGAATCCGACACCGTATGTTGTTGAATCCGACACCGTAGGATAACGGTTAGAAATAGTCCTCGGATGTTTCAACACAAATTTTACTGTCCTATTTTTACTTTGCGATTGCAGGAACTATATTACTCCTTCGCGCGACTTGTGTCGGCGAAAATGTTTATTTACAACCGTCCTTTTTATGCTGTCTTTGCGGGCACTAGCTCAAGTCTTGGATATATTGATTCATCATTTGGGTTGATTATCCTTCAGTATGAATGGCGCTGAAGGTACTGGTGGTGATGTAGGAGTGTTCTCGTACGGGCCCATTTCCTCGGGTTGATGTCTGGCGAATCTTGCCCACACGCTAGTCTGTGCATTCGAACTCAGTCTGCTACCTCTAAGTTGGCCAATATGCATTTACTTATAGATTTGTATTTGCAAATTATGATTAAAAAAACCACTAACGAACCAATAAGTATGATTATATACCCCCAGAATGGAAAAATAAAAGTCTTGTGGGCGGTAATTAAATCAAAGGAATCGAGTTCATTTAAGAAATGATCCATAGGGATGCCATCAATAGCTTTTAAATGTTTCGGTAACTTGGTCACTATTAAATCCGGTCTTTTAATCAAAAGAGGTTTCCATACATCGATTTTTGAGAGGTCAAAGGAATTATTTAGATCACTTAAAGAATCTCCAACTTCGTATTTCGATTCGTAATTGAAAGAGGCTGGCAGGAAGAGATAATAGTTCGAAGCAGTACATAATTGATCCAGTTTCAAAAGATCTATTGGTGGCCTTATATCATACGTAGAATCTCTTAAGACAAGATCCGAATCGAGGAAATATTTCTTCGATCAGTATGTGTGCAATTGTTTCACCTTTCTTATCTGGGATTGAGAAAGCCTCATGCCACCCAGAATACCAGTCAACAAAGGTTGCAATGTATATATTTCAAGTCATAGTGGTGGGATATGGTCCTGAAAGGTCCAACCCAATTTTTGCAAAGGGGTAAGGCGGAATGTCAGTTTCTTGCATAGGAGCCTTTTGTGACCTCAATCCTCGTTTTTGACAAGTTATGCACTTCGAGAGATTTCTTTATACATGTTTGGCAAATAATACTTATTTTTGATAGTGTCAAAAGTTTTGTCTATTCCCATTTGACCATTATAATCATGGAACTTCAGATTTGATATGAGCCTAAGAGAAGGATCATCATCTGGACTACTCATGTAATACAGAAGATCATCCAGTAAAGCATGACGTTTGTCAAGTGATTTTATAATTGTACCATTGACTAGGTCACGTTTGATAGTTTTATTTGTCTCATCTTTCTCTTGCTCCTCTATCATATTGAAACCTATATAGCCATTTGCAGGATTTTGTTTATCTGGTACATCATTTTCGTAATTTGTGAATGATTTTGGATCGAAATGGTTTGAATTTATGGCGCTGATTTCTAGAGAGTTAGGATTTATGTTTAGTTCAATTGCATGATCATTTCATGAGTTTTCTAGGTCATCTATATTGATAGGTCTAATAATAAATCTGCACAGGTATTTGATTTCCCTTCAATATATTCTATCTTACAGCTATAACCAGCGATACTTAAAGCGCAAAGATGAATCTTTTTATTTTGAATTGGAGAATCAAGAAGATACTTTAGTGGTTTGTGGTCTGTTTTAATAATGAACTCTGCGTTATGCAAGTAATGATCTAAACGTTGTAAAGCGTAATGTATATCAAAAGCTTCTTTCTCTATTGTAGACCATCTAGTTTTGGTATCACTTAATTTATGTGACAGGAAGTGTATTGGTACTTCTGTTGTTATACCCGGTAAATAACTTTCTGAATCTGTGCAAGGCTGGGTAAGACAAGCACCGATGGCTTTGTCGCTTACATCCGTGTAAAGGATATACGGTTTATTCAGATCAGGGCAGGACAACAAGGGAATATTCGTCAAGTGTTTCTTGAGGGTATCAAAAGAAGTTTGGCATGCAGTTGACCATTTAAATTTTGCATGTTTTTTAGTCAAGTTGATAAGAGGTTAAGAAATTTCAGAGAAATTAGGAAGAAATCGCCTATAGTAACTACACATTCCTATGAAGCTTCGGACATGCTTTACGGAAGCTGGGTTTTGCATACTGCGGATTGCTTTTACTTTGTTAGCATCTGGTTTGAATCCGCGATCATTTATTTCAAAGCCTAAGTAATTAGATTCCTTTTGAACGGAATTGCATTTTTTAAGCTTTAATTTTAACCCATGCCGAAGTAACCTATCAAAAACGCATTGAATATACAGTTGGTGTTCTTCAAACGAAGATGAATATATGAGTATGTCATCAATGTATGCCACACAGAATTCTTAACCCTCCAGAACGTTAGACATCAGTTCCTGGAAGACGGATGGCGCATTAGCAAGCCCAAATGGCATAACATTGAACTCAAAGAGTCCAGCATGACACGTGAATGCTGTCTTTTCTTGGTCCTTCGGATCAATAGCTACTTGCCAATAACCTGACTTAAGATCGAGAGTGGTGAAGTATTTTGATTTGCCTAATATTGCAAGAATCTCATCAATAACGATTAAAGGGTATGAATTTTTCTTAGTAATTTTATTTAGCTGTCTGAATCTTTTAGACTCATCCTTTTTATGCACAATGACAACCGGAACTGACCATGGGGACTGTGTCTTACGAATGACATTTTGCCTGCAACATCTCTTGAACTGCATTTTCTACAACTTTTCTATTGTTTAGTATCAGTTCTACCTAAATCAGAATTCTAATTGCGAATTAATCATGATTATCTGTGACTAATTGAGTAATAATATTTTTATGTTCCGGCGGGACATTGATATTTGACGTAATATCGATAGAGTCATGTTCGTGATTATTTGATGAAAATTGATTTAAGGATGCTATTTCAATTTTTGAAACGGGAGTAAGCTTTCCGATAACTGTTCATCTAGTTAGTTCGAAGTGTTTGTTTGTGTTGTTTACTAAAAGAGCGGGACTTTTTCTTGTTTTGTTCAAAATGCCAATGGAACTTGAAACCATTAGACCTGGTTCGTCAAAGATATGTCCTTGATTCAAAGCGGAAATTTGGTATGTTTTCGCAGAGTTAAATGATGGATTAGCTTTTGATTTAGCCCATACGATTTTTGAGGTTTGTGGTTCAATTGAAATTTTTGAATTTAGTCTCAGTATAGAAGAGACAGTTTCCCCGCCGGAACTGATGTGTTAACAATAGAAAGACAATTGATAGGGTTTTTTATTGATGGTTTGCGGGAGGATTCCTTAAAAATAAAACTTACGCGCGACAATCCAACCTCTTTCCAAACAGCTGTTTCAACAGCTTTACAAGAACAAAATTTACGGCGAAGGTTTAATTAACGTTCTGGCCAGCAATCATCATTTACAACAAAGGACCGGTAATTATTCATATTCACAACGCAATAATGAGCAACCTCATACTCAACGTGGAATTCCTATGGAGGTAGATCACATTAGACCTCGGGGTAGAAGGGGACATAATTATTCTCGTTCTCAAGCAGATCATAACAATGATAGGTACCAAATTCATAGAGATGATAACCGTAGGCGTTATGTACATGCCGTTAATGCACAACCGAAAAATTTCGAAACTATGTCTGCTATAAATGTGGGAAAAGGGTCACATTCAGCGGTTTTGCAAAATAGGTCAGATAATTAAAAGAGAGTCGGAAAACTAGGCAATCCTTTTTGTGATGGAGCCGACAAAAAGGATTTTGATGATAAAAATATGCAAATACCACAAATACCCACTAAAATTTCTTTAGCAGGTAATCCAAGTACATGTCTTTTACACTTTGGAAAACAAAAATTCAGGGCATTAATTGATAGTGGTGCAAAGGTCAGTCTTATGCACAATAGGGTATTTGAATCATTAAAGCAGGCTCTTAAATTTACTAAAAATGCACTTACCTAGTTAGTTGGCTTGGTCGTTGCAGTAGAATCGTCTCAAATCCACCAAGTTGGTAGATCTCTGGTCACGTTCACCAAAATAAACAAGATGTGTAACAGGTTAATGGGACAAAAAATGAGGCTTCCAGAGTGCATGCAAGGTTTTTCTGAGTGAGATCCTGTGACCTAGTTTTTCCCCAAACTTATCTAACTCATAATAGATTTCATCAAGACAATCAATCTGACCAAATTTAAGGTCAATTGGGTATAAAAAGTGGCCTCTAAATTGAAAACCAGGTTTTTCTAAGTTTTAACCCAATGACCTAGTTTTTGACCCCAGTTGACCCAGTTATGAAATTGTCCTAGATTTTACAAAGATAATAATTCTGACCAATTTCTGGAAAAAATATGTGGCCTCTTGAGTGCGTACAAGGTTTTTCTAAAATTGGACCCTGTGACCTAGTTTTTGACACCAGTTGACCCAGTTTCGAACTCGTACAACAATCATTCTGACCCAATTTCAGGTTGATCGGGCATCTAGAGTGCAGACAAGGGTTTTCTAAGAATTGACGCCTTGACCTAGTTTTGAACCCAATGTGACCCAATTTCATGAGAGTGCATACAAGATAAATGTTGACGTCGGTTTTACGCCTCAGTGAAAACGGTAGCACCTAGATAAAGGAAAACATCTTTTAACCCATTACCTTTTGACACCTCCACAATGTTTTATACTCAGTTATATGAAAAAATGGGCTCGATCCCCGTCGGCGGCAAATATTCTTTACGACATTTGTCTCTCACCAATGGGTGGATGATCGTAAACCTAAGTGGGATAGCAGCTGGAGGCTAGGAAAGGATGTTGTGCTAGAACTGGTGTGAGAAATACCATTAATCAATTGTTAGGTGCTCCAGCCGCCGCGATATGACTGAAATACTGTTAAAAGCGGCGTTAAACCCCATTCAATCACTCAAACAATATGATCTTAATATTTTATATCGCCTCAGGAATGGGACGACCCTTTAAAAAGATTATTCGTTCACCGGAAGTAATGTCGAATGACTGTAGTGAAGCCGTATCGGAGATGTTTTTAGCTCACTTGTGGTTAGGTGGATGTCCGTCGTGCGTCGTCCGTCGCCAACATTAACCTTCTATGCAGCCCAATCAAGCTGAAAATTTCAGGTATCGACCTGACATAGGCAAAAAATGTGGCCTCTAGAGTGCATACAAATTTTTTTTCCTAAATTTGGTCCTGTGACCTAGTTTTTGACACCAGCTGACCAGTTTCGAACTCGTACAAGATTTTACCAAAACAGTCATCCTGACCCAATTTCAGGTTGCTCAGGCAAAAAATGTGGCACCTAGAGTGCAGGAGGTTTCTTAGATTTGACCTCGTGACCTAGTTTTTGACGCAAGTTGACCAAATTTAAAAAATGTCCGAGATTTTATCAAGACAATCATTTTGACCAATTTATAGCTTGATTAGGCAAAAATGTAGCCTCTAGAGTGCAAACAAGGTTAATGTTGCATAGAAAATCATTTTTAAAGAAGAAATCACTGAGTCGTTGGAACGAGACATAACAGAGACTAGAAATGGTCCTTGGTCGTCTACAATTGTACTTGTAACTAAGGCCGATAATTCAGTCTAGATTACAGGAACTTAATTTCGTCAAAAGAAAAGACTCTTATCTACTTCCAAAAAGAACTAATCACATGATACTGTATCAATTTCCAAATACTTTTGTACCTTGGACTTAGCTGCTATTTGCAAATTTCTATGGCTGAAAATCATAAACAGTATACCACCTTTAGAACTCATCTCGAGTTGTATCAGTTCAAGGCCATGCCTTTCGGATTAACCAACGCCCCTGCAGCCATCGAGGGTCTGATAGAAAAAGTTCTTTTTTGATTATGGAAAAAGTGTTGAGGTTATCTTGACGATACCATTGTATTTGGTAGAACATTTGATGAATCTATTGAAAACCTTCAACTTGTTAATCGTAGATTTTAAGAAACTTGATAAAGCCTAAAACCTAAAAGATACCAAGAAATCAATCCAGTATTTAGGTCATACCGTTTCTGAAGATTGTATTAGTTGTTCACCAGATAAGATGAATGCCGTATTAAATTGGCCTATATCACAGATAAATCAGAATTAAGAATGTTTCTAGGGCTGATATCTTAAAGATCTTACTACAATTGCATATCCTTCCAAATGCCTCAATCAGAAAAGAAGAAATTTCTCATGGGATAATGACTGTCAGAAAAGTTATGTAACTCTAAATGAGTTACTAGTGTCAGAACCTATTCTTGGTTTTCGGGAAACGGACGGTGGTTTCATTCAAGACACTGATGGAAGTAAATTTGGATTTGGGGCTGTATTGTTTCAAGTTCAAATGGCGAAGAACGTGTCATAGCTAATGCAAGCAAAAGTCTAAAAAAATCACAACAAAGGTATTGCGCTACGTACCTTGATCTACTTGCTATAGAAACCTAAATTAGGTATTTAAGGCAGTATCTCTCGGGAAGACATTTTCTCGTTAGATATGATCTTTCCTCCTTGACACGGCTTAGAAATTTTAAAGATCCAGAGGAAATGATAGCCCGATGGTTGACTATCCTACAAACTTACGATTTCAAAATTCAGCACAGGAAAGGTTCTTTACATTACAACGCAGATGCTTTTTCTAGGTTACTCACGAGGAAATGTAAAAGATCTGATTGTCTAAGGTATATTTTATTTATTCGGATGAAGAAGTATGCAACAGATCAGACATTGTTATTATGGTTTTATTGAATCTAAAGGAAAGCTTTGCAGAAAAGCCTCCTAGGCACGTTGTCAAGAACTATCCATCTTGAGTCCGTATCTCGTGGAGCATTTGCGAATTCAGTACTGGATTTATTCCAAATAAACTTATGTTTACAAGGGGAGTTCCCTTTCAAATTGACGTCATGTATAGTTGTCAGGGACACGTCGAACGCGTTTGATAATCGCTATACATTAAATGGTTAACAACATCTCTCGAAGATTCATTTGATATCGCCTTGCAAAATCTCAAAACATCCGCCTCCAAACAGAAAAGAGTATATGATGTTGATTTAAAACAGAGGAAATTCATTTCAGGTGACGTCGTTTGGCGTTGGTATCCTCCTCTGGGAAAATCAAAATGGGTTGGACCATTAAATTCAATTAAAAAGTTAACGGAAAATAAGATTCTAATCCTGATGGGGATCGGGGTTATGATACACCCCAGGATATATCACTCGGGCTGTACGACGCATAACACCAAAGGACATATTTTCTCCTTCTTATTTAATTACTTAGCAGACTTTTGTAACAGTGAGAAAAATTTGGGTTATTTTTTAAACGATCCAAGAGACTGTAGACGTCATTTTTGGTGTTCAACTTCATTGATTACAATTGATTGGGCAAAAATGTGGCCTCAAGAGTGCATGCAAGGTTTTTCAAAGAATTGACCCTGTGACCTAGTTTTTGACTTAACTTGACCCTATATCGAACTCACACTAGATTTCATCAAGACAATCAATCTGACCAAATTTAAGGTCAACTGGGTAATAAAAAGTGGCCTCTAGATTGAAAACAAGGTTTTTCTAAGTTTTAACCCAATGACCTAGTTTTTGACACCAGTTGACCAAGCTATGAAATTGTCCGAGATTTCATCAAGATAATAATTCTGACCAATTTCAAAATTGATTGGGGAAAAAATGTGGCCTATAGAGTGCGTATAAGGTTTTTCTAAAATTGGACCCTGTGACCTAGTTTTTGACATCAGTTGTCCAGGTTTCGATATCGTACAAGAATTTTTCTTACCCAATTTCAGGTTGATAGGGCAAAAAAAGTGGCATCTAGAGTGCAGACAAGGTTTTTCTAAAAATTAACTCCTTGACCTAGTTTTGAACCAAATCTGACCCAATTTCATGTCCAAAATTTTTCAAGACTATCATTTTGACCAATTTTAACTTGAATTGGGCAAAAAAAGAAGCGTCTAGAGTGCATACAAGATTAATGTTTCCGACGGACGACGCACGACGGAGGTTTTACGCCTCAGTGAAAACGGTAGCACCTTGATAAAGCAATACACCTTTTAACCCATTACCACACAATGACACCTCTAAAAAAAAAAACAATTGGGAAAAGAAGCAAGCAATTTCTTCATTTTCCACAATGTTTTATACCCAGTAATATGAAAAAATGGGCTCGATCCCCGGCAGCGGTAAATATTCTTTACGACATTTGTCTCTCATCAATGGTTGGATGATCGTATACCTAAGTGGGGCAGCTGGAGGCTAGGAAAAGATGTAGTGGTAGAACTGGGGTGAGAAATTTTATCAAAACAATCATTTTGACCAATTTATAGCTTGATAAGGCAAAAAATGTAGCCTCTAGAGTGCAAACAAGGTTAATGTTGCAAAGAAAACCATTTTTATCACTGAGTCGTCGGAACGAGACATAATAGAGACTAGAAATACTCTTTGGTCGTCTCAAATTGTACTAGTAACTAAGGCCGATAATTCAGTCTAGATTACAGGAACTAAATTTCGTCAAAAGAAAAGACTCTTATCTACTTCCAAAAAAAAATGAATCACATGATACTGTATCAATTTCCAAATACTTTTGTACCTTGGACTTAGCTGTTATTTGCAAATTCCTATGGCTGAAAATCATAAACAATATACCACCTTTAGAACTCATCTCGAGTTGTATCAGTTCAAGGCCATGCCTTTCGGATTAACCAACGCCCCTGCAGCCATCGAGGGTCTGATAGAAAAAGTTCTTTTTGGATTTTGGAAAAAGTGTTGAGGTTATCTTGACGATATCATTGTATTTGGTAGAACATTTGATTAAACTATTGTAAACCTTCAACTTGTTAATCGTAGATTTTAAGAAGCTTGATAAAGCCTAAAACCTAAAAGATACCAAGAAATCAATCCAGTATTTAGGTCATACCGTTTCTGAAGATTGTATTAGTTGTTCACCAGATAAGATAAATGCCGTATTAAATTAGCCTATCCACAGATAAATCAGAATTAAGAATTTTTCTAGGGCTGATATCTTAAAGATCTTACTACAATTGAATATCCTTCCAAACGGTTCAATCAGAAATTTCTCATGGGATAATGACTGTCAGAAAAGTTATGTAACTCAAAAGGAGTTCCTAGTGTCAGAACCTATTCTTGGTTTTCGGGAAACGGACGGTGGTTTCATTCGAGACATTGATGGAAGTAAATTTGGATTTGGGGCTGTATTGTTTCAAGTTCAAATGGCGAAGCACGTGTCATAGCTAATGCAAGCAAAGTCTTAAAAAATCACAACAAAGGTATTGCGCTACGTACCTTGATCTTCTTGCTGTAGAAACCGATATTAGGTATTTAAGGCAGTATCTCTCGGGAAGACATTTTTCTCGTTAGATATGATCTTTCCTCCTTGACACGGCTTAGAAATTTTAAAGATCCAGAGGAAATGATAGCCCGATGGTTGACTATCCTACAAACTTACGATTTCAAAATTCAGCACAGGAAAGGTTCTTTACATTACAACGCAGATGCTTTATCTAGGTTACTCATGAGGAAATGTAAAAGATCTGATTGTCTAAGGTATATTTTATTTATTCGGATGACGAAGTATGCAATAGATGCAACAATCAGACATAGTTATTGTGTTTTTTTTTTTTAATCTAAAGGAAAGCTTTGCAGAAAAGCCTCCTAGGCACGATGTCAAGAACTATCCATCTTGAGTCCGTATCTCGTGGAGCATTGGGGTATCTCTTTTTGTTGAAAATGCTTTCCTGTTTAGGAAATACGTTTAAACAGCTCGTTATTTTGGAAAATAATCTAAAGGAAAGCTTTGCAGTAAAGCCTCCTAGGCATGTTGTCAAGAACTACCCATCTTGCGTCCGTATCAAACAACTACCCAGGTTCAATAACACGAGTCTTTTAATATAACAAAGAAATGTCCAGCATAAAACGAACTTATTTTAATAATTGAGACAAACAGACTGACGAATGGCAAGTCTGGAGTGCAGGAGCCAAAATAGAGCCACAGGAGATGTTACCAGTTACAGACTCGGATCAACACTGGTTTTGTCTAGAAAACGGCCTGGTATTTTAAACCTCTGCTGGCTTGAATGACGTTTTAGTATGGAGTCATTAAAACTGGCGATCATTAAATCGATGCAATCGCCTGAGTCGTAAAAACTGGCGATCGTTAAATCGTTGTAATCGTTTCTTTGGCTATATTATAAATTTGACAAGTGACCTTTGATGGATTACTGGACGTAACGTGCTACTAGTAAACAACTCTGAGGCCGCTAGGATTTGCTAGGATTTGACAATGCATACAATACATACATATATATTGACTATTTACAAGAAGAGCCTTCAGTCAAGTCATGTAAGCATGGACCACTAAATTGCAGCCCACCATGTATATTTCTATTTAATCGCGGCATCATAAAAACGAGTAACAATGTTACACACTTTTTTTTTGAAATTGTCCAAATGCAGGAAGTATTTCTTAAGGAAAGAAATATTTAAAGAATCTTAAACACAAATTAACAGCACATAGAATAAGTGCACATATTCATGGCTTAAATACAAATAATACATTTATGAACAATCGTAATGTCAATCATAAAAGTAATTTAAAGCATAGTGTCTCTGGTACATCTTGTTGTTTGTCGTGGCTGTATATGGTTACCGCATGGTTGGTGAAATGTTTATGCGTATCTGACAATGTATGTTGATGAAATGGACTATAGTATTTGACACTGTTTGTTGATGAAATGTTTTAAAATATCCGACACCTTATTTTGATGAATCCGACACACAATGTTGATGAATCTAACATCGTATGTTTATGAATCTGACACCGTATGTTGATGAATACGTCATCGTATGTTGATGAATCGGACACCGTATGTTGATGAATCCGACACCGTATGTTGATGAATCGATGAATACGTCATCGTATGTTGATGAATCGGACACCGTATATTGATGAATCCGACACCGTATGTTGATGAATCGATGAATACGTCATTGTATGTTGATGAATACGTCATCGTATGTTGATGAATCCGACACCGTATGTTGATGAATCGATGAAAATGTCATCGTATGTTTATGAATCCGACACCGTATGTTGATGAATCCGACACTTTATGTTGATGAATGGATGAATACGTCTTTGTATGTTGATGAATGCGTCATTGTATGTTGATGAATCGGACACCGTATGTTGATGAATCCGACACCGTATGTTGATGAATCGATGAATACGTCATCGTATGTTTATGAATCCGACACCGTATGTTAATGAATCCGACACCGTATGTTGATGAATCGATGAATACGTCTTTGTATGTTCATGAATGCGTCATCGTATGTTGATGAATCCGACACCGTATGTTGATGAATCGATGAATACGTCATCGTATGTTTATGAATCCGACACCGTATGTTGATGAATCCGACACCGTAGGTTGTTGAATCCGACACCGTAGGTTGTTGAATCCGACACCGTAGGATAACGGTTAGAAATAGTCCTCGGATGTTTCAACACAAATTTTACTGTCCTATTTTACTTTGCGATTGCAGGAACTATATTACTCCTTCGCGCGACTTGTGTCGGCGAAAATGTTTATTTAAACCCGTCCTTTTTATGCTCTCTTTGCGGGCACTAGCTCAAGTCTCCGATATATTGATTCATCTTGGGGTTGATTATCCTTCAGTATGAATGGCGCTGAAGGTACTGGTGGTGATGTAGGAGTGTTCTCGTACGGGCCCATTTCCTCGGGTTGACGTCTGGCGAATCTTGACCACACGCTAGTCTGTGCATTCGAACTCAGCCTGCTTCCTCTAAGTTGGCCAATATGCATTTACTTATAGATTTGTATTTGCAAATTATGATTATAAAAACCACTAACGAACCAATAAGTATGATTAAATACCCCCAGAATGGAAAAATAAAAGTCTTGTTGGCGGTAATTTAATCAAAGGAATCGAAATGATCCATAGGGATGCTATCAATAGCTTTTAAATGTTTCGGTAACATGGTCACAATCAAATCCGGTCTTTTAATCAAAAGAGGTTTCCATACATCGATTTTTGAGAGCTCAAAGGAATTATTTATATCACTTAAAGGATCTCCAACTTCGTATTTCGATTCGTAATTGAAAGAGGCTGGCAGGTAGAGATAATCGTTCGAAGCAGTACATGATTGATCCAGTTTCAAAAGATCTATTGGTGGCCTTATATCATACGTAGAATCTCTTAAGACAAGATCCGAATCGAGGAAATATTTCTTCGATCAGTATGTGTGCAATTGTTTCACCTTTCTTATATGGGATTGAGAAAGCCTCATGCCACCCAGAATACCAGTCAACAAAGGTTGCAATGTATATAATTTCCAGTCAAAGTGGTGGGATATGGTCCTGAAAGGTCCAACCCAATTTTTGCAAAGGGGTAAGGCGGAATGTCAGTTTCTTGCATAGGAGCCTTTTGTGACCTCAATCCTCGTTTTTGACAAGTTATGCACTTCGAGAGATTTCTTTATACATGTTTGGCAAAAAATACTTATTTTTGATAGTGTCAAAAGTTTTGTCTATTCCCATTTGACCATTATAATCATGGAACTGTAAAAGAACTTCAGATTTGATATGAGCCTAAGAGAAGGATCATCATCTGGACTACTTATGTAATACAGAAGATCATCCAGTAAAGCATGACGTTTGTCAAGTGATTTTATAATTGTACCATTGACTAGGTCACGTTTGATAGTTTTATTTGTCTCATCTTTCTCTTGCTCCTCTATCATATTGAAACCTAAATAGCCTTTTGCAGGATTTTGTTTATCTGGTACATCATTTTCGTAATTTGTGAATGATTTCGGATCGAAATGGTTTGAATTTATGGCGCTGATTTCTAGAGAGTTAGGATTTATGTTTAGTTCAATTGCATGATCATTGCATGAGTTTTCTAGGTCATCTATATTGATAGGTCTAATGATAAATCTGCACAGGTATTTGACTTCCCTTCAATATATTCTATCTTACAGTTATAACCAGCGATACTTAAAGCGCAAAGATGAATCTTTTTATTTTGAAATGGAGAATCAAGAAGATACTTTAGTGGTTTGTGGTCTGTTTTAATAATGAACTCTGCGTTATGCAAGTAATGATCTAAACGTTGTAAAGCGTAATGTATATCAAAAGCTTCTTTCTCTATTGTAGACCATCTAGTTTTGGTATCACTTAATTTATGTGACAGGAAGTGTATTGGTACTTCTGTTGTTATACCCGGTAAATAACTTTCTGAATCTGTGCAAGGCTGGGTAAGTCAAGCACCGATGGCTTTGTCGCTTACATCCGTGTAAAGGATATACGGTTGATTCAGATGAGGGCAGGACAACAAGGGAATATTCGTCAAGTGTTTCTTGAGGGTATCAAAAGAAGTTTGGCATGCAGTTGACCATTTAAATTTTGCATGTTTTTTAGTCACGTTGATAAGAGGTGAAGAAATTTCAGAGAAATTAGGAAGAAATCGCCTATAGTAACTACACATTCCTATGAAGCTTCGGACATGCTTTACGGAAGCTGGGTTTTTGCATACTGCGGATTGCTTTTACTTTGTTAGCATCTGGTTTGAAACCGCGATCATTTATTACAAAGCCTAAGTAATTAGATTCCTTTTGAACGAAATTGCATTTTTTAAGCTTTAATTTTAACCCATGCCTAAGTAACCTATCAAAAACGCATTGAATATACAGTTGGTGTTCTTCAAACGAAGATGAATATATGAGTATGTCATCAATGTATGCCACACAGAATTCTTAACCCTCAAGAACGTTAGACATCAGTTCCTGGAAGACGGATGGCGCATTAGCATGCCCAAATGGCATAACATTGAACTCAAAGAGTCCAGCATGACACGTGAATGCTGTCTTTTATTGGACCTTCGGATCAATAGCTACTTGCCAATAACCTGACTTAAGATCGAGAGTGGTGAAGTATTTTGATTTGCCTAATATTGCAGGAATCTCATCAATAACGGGTAAAGGGTATGAATTTTTCTTGGTAATTTTATTTAGCTGTCTGAATCTTTTAGACTCATCCTTTTTATGCACAATGACAACCGGAACTGACCATGGGGACTGTGTCTTACGAATGACATTTTGCCTGCACCATCTCTTGAACTGCATTTTCTACAACTTTTCTATTGTTTAGTGGTGTCTTTTATGATTTTCATTTGATAGGTGGGCTATTCCCAGTATCTTTTTTCATTTTAATTGTATCAGTTCTACCTAAATCAGAATTTTAATTGCGAATAAATCATGATTATCTGTGTCTAATTTAGTAATAATATTTTTATGTTCCGGCGGGACATTGATATTTGACGTAACATCGATAGAGTCATCATGTTCGTGATTATTTGATGAAAATTGATTTAAGGATGCTATTTCAATTTTTGAAACGGGAGTAAGCTTTCCGATAACTGTACCTCTAGTTAGTTCGAAATGTTTGTTTGTGTTGTTTACTAAAAGAGCGGGACTTTTTCTTGTTTTGTTCTAAATGCCAATGGAATTTGAAACCATAAGACCTGGTTCGTCAAAGATATACTGAATTTAGTTTCAGTATAGAAGAGACAGTTTCCCCGCCGGAACTGATGTGTTAACAATAGAAAGACAATTGATAGGGTTTTTTATTGATGGTTTGCGGGAGGATTCCTTAAAAATAAAACTTACGCGCGACAATCCAACCTCTTTCCAAACAGCTGTTTCAACAGCTTTACAAGAACAAAATTTACGGCGAAGGTTTAATTAACGTTCTGGCCAGCAATCATCATTTACAACAAAGGAAATTATTCATATTCACAACGCAATAATGAGCAACATCATACTTAACGTGGAATTTCTATGGAAGTAGATCACATTAGACCTCGTTCTCAAGCAGATCATAACAATGATAGGTACCAAATTCATAGAGATGATAACCGTAGGCGTTATGCATGCCGTTAATGCACAACCGAAAAATTTCGAAAATTATGTCTGCTATAAATGTGGGAAAAGGGGTCACATTCAGCGGTTTTGCAAAATAGGTCAGGTAATTAAAAGAGAGTCGGAAAACTAGGCAATCCTTTTTGTGATGGAGCCGACAAAAAGGATTTTGATGATAAAAATATGCAAATACCACAAATACCCACTAAAATTTTTATTTAGCAGGTACATGTCTTTTACACTTTGGCAAACAAAAATTCAGGGCATTAATTGATAGTGGTGCAGATGTCAGTCTTATGCACAATAGGGTATTTGAATCATTAAAGCAGGCTCTTAAACTTACTAAAAATGCACTTACCTAGTTATTTGGCTTGGTCGTTGCAGTAGAATCGTCTCAAATCCACCAAGTTGGTAGATCTCTGGTCACGTTCACCAAAATAAACAAGATGTGTAACAGGTTAATGGGACAAAAAATGAGGCTTCCAGAGTGCATGCAAGGTTTTTCTGAGTTAGATCCTGTGACCTAGTTTTTCCCCAAACTTATCTAACTCACAATAGATTTCATCAAGACAATCAATCTGACCAAATTTAAGGTCAATTGGGTAAAAAAAAGTGGCCTCTAGATTGAAGATAAATGTTGACGTCGGTTTAACGCCTCAGTGAAAACGGTAGCACCTTGATAAAGGAAAACATCTTTTAACCCATTACCACACAATGACGCTTTTTGACACCTCCACAGTGGGATAGCAGCTGGAGGCTAGGAAAGGATGTTGTGCTAGAACTGGTGTAAGAAATACCATTAATCAATTGTTAGGTGCTCCAGCCGCCGCGATATGACTGAAATACTGTTAAAAGCGGCGTTAATCCCATTCAATCATTCAACTAATATGATCTTGATATTTTATATCGCCTCAGCAATGGGACGACCCTTTAAAAAGATTATTCGTTCACCGGAAGTAATGTCGAATGACTGTAGTGAAGCCGTATCGGAGATGTTTTTAGCTCTATTGTGGTTAGGTGGATGTCCGTCGTGCGTCGTCCGTCGCCAACATTAACCTTCTATGCAACCCAATCAAGCTGAAAATTTCAGGTATCGACCTGACATAGGCAAAAAATGTGGCCTCTAGAGTGCATACAAGTCTTTTTTCCTAAATTTGATCCTGTGACCTAGTTTTTGACACCAGCTGACCAGTTTCGAACTCGTACAAGATTTCACAAAAACAGTCATCCTGACCCAATTTCAGGTTGCTCAGGCAAAAAATGTGGCACCTAGAGTGCAGGAAGTTTCTTAGATTTGACCTCGTGACCTATTTTTTAACTCAAGTTGACCCAATTTAAAAAATGTCCGAGATTTTATCAAGACAATCATTTTGACCAATTTATAGCTTGATCAGGCAAAAAAAATGTAGCCTCTAGAGTGCAAACAAGGTTAATGTTGCATAGAAAATCATTTAAAGAAGAAATCACAGAGTCGTTGGAACGGGACGTAACAGAGACTAGAAATACTCTTTGTTCGTCTCCAATTGTACTAGTAACTAAGGCCGATAATTCAGTCTAGTTTACAGGAACTAAATTTCGTCAAAAGAAAAGACTCTTATCTACTTCCAAAAATAAATGAATCACATGGTACTTTATCAGTTTCAAAATAATTTTGTATTTGGACTTAGCTGTTATTTGCAAATTCCTATGGCTGAAAATCATAAACTATACTACCTCTTTTAGAACTCGTCTCGAGTTGTATCAGTTCAAGGCCATGCCTTTCGGATTAACCAACGCCCCTGCAGCCATCGAGGGTCTGATAGAAAAAGTTTTTTTTAATTTTGGAAAAACTGTTGAGGTTATCTTGACGTTATCATTGTATTTGGTAGAACATTTAATGAAACTGTTGAAAATTTTCAACTTGTTGTTCGTAGAAGCTGGATAAAGCCTTAAAACCTAGAAGATACCAAGAAATCGATCAAGTATTTAAGTCATGCCGTTTAGGAAGATGGTATTAGTTGTTCACCAGATAAAGTAAATGACGTATTTAATAAGCCTATACCACAGATAAATCAGAATTTAGAAATTTTCTAGGGCTGTTAGGTCTTGCTCCAATTGCATATCCTTTTAAACGCCTCAATCAGAAAAGAAGAAATTTCTCATGGGATAATTACTGTCAGAAAAGTTATGTAACTCTAAAGGAGTTACTAGTGTCCGAACCTACTCTTGGTTTCCGGAAACGGACGGTGGTTTCATTCAAGACACTGATGGAAGTAAATTTGGAATTGGGACTGTATTGTTTCAAGTTTAAAATTGCGAAGAACGTGTCTAGCTAATGCAAGCAAAAGTCTTAGAAAACCATAACAAAGGTATAGCGCTACGTACCTTTATCTACTTGCTGGAGAAACCTGTATTAGGCATTTAAGGCAGAATCTCTGTGGAAAATATATTCTCGTTAGATATGATTATTCCTCCTTGACATGGCTTAGAAATTTTAAAGATCCAGAGGAAATGATAGCCCGATGGTTGACTATCCTACAAACTTACGATTTCAAAATTCAGCACAGGAAAGGTTCTTTACATTACAACGCAGATGCTTTATCTAGGTTACTCACGAGGAAATGTAAAAGATCTGATTGTCTAAGGTATATTTTATTTATTCGGTTGACGAAGTATGCAACAGATGCAACAATAAGACATAGTTATTATGGTTTTATTGAATCTAAAGGAAAGCTTTGCAGAAAAGCCTCCTAGGCACGTTGTCAAGAACTATCCATCTTGAGTCCGTATCTCGTGGAGCATTGGGGTATCTCTTTTTGTTGAAAATGCTTTCCTGTTTAGGAAATACGTTTAAACAGGAAGAGATGAAAGTGAGAGATTACAATTTGTAGTCCCCGATGCTTTAAAAGAAGAAATATTCTATGAATTGCTCGTAAATAAATCAGCTCGTTATTTTGGAAAATAATCTAAAGGAAAGCTTTGCAGTAAAGCCTCCTAGGCATGTTGTCAAGAACTACCCATCTTGCGTCCGTATCAAACAACTACCCAAGTTCAATAACACGACTTTAATAAAACAAAGAAATGTCCAGCATAAAACGAACTTATTTTAATAATTGAGACAGACAAGTGACCTTTGATGGATTACTGGACGTAACGTGCTACTAGTTCACAACTCTGAGGCCGCTAGGATTTGCTAGGATTTGACAATGCATACAATACATACATATATACTGACTATCTACAAGAAGGGCCTTCAGTCAAGTCATGTAAGCATGGACCACAAAATTGCAGCCCACCATGTATATTTCTATTTAATCGCGGCATCATAAAAACGAGTAACTATGTTACACACTTTTTTTTTTGAAATTGTCCAAATGCAGGAAGTTTTAACTTAAGGAAAGAAATATTTAAAGAATCTTAAACACAAATTAATAGCACATAGAATAAGTGCACATATGCATGGCTTAAATACAAATAATACATTTATGAACATTCGTAATGTCAATCACAAAAGTAATTTAAAGCATAGTGTCTCTGGTACATCTTGTTGTTTGTCGTGGCTGTATATGGTTACCACATGGTTGGTGAGATGTTTATGCGTATCTGACAATGTATGTTGATGAAATGGATTATAGTATTTGACACTGTTTGTTGATGAAATGTTTTAAAATATCCGACACCTTATTTTGATGAATCCGACACCGTATGTTGATGAAACTAACATCGTATGTTTATGAATCTGACACCGTATGTTGATGAATACGTCATCGTATGTCGATGAATCGGACACCGTATGTTGATGAATCCGACAAAGTATGTTGATGATTCGATGAATACGTCATCGTATGTTTATGAATCCGACACCGTATGTTGATGAATCCGACACCGTATGTTGTTGAATCCGACACCGTAGGTTGTTGAATCCGACACCGTAGGATAACGGTTAGAAATAGTCCTCGGATGTTTCAACACAAATTTTACTGTCCTATTTTTACTTTGCGATTGCAGGAACTATATTATCTCCTTCGCGCGACTTGTGTCGGCGAAAATGTTTATTTACACCCGTCCTTTTTATGCTGTCTTTGCGGGCACTAGCTCAAGTCTTGGATATATTGATTCATCTTGGGGTTGATTATCCTTCAGTATGAATGGCGCTGAAGGTACTGGTGGTGATGTAGGAGTGTTCTCGTACGGGCCCATTTCCTCGGGTTGACGTCTGGCGAATCTTGCCCACACGCTAGTCTGTGCATTCGAACTCAAACTGCTACCTCTAAGTTGGCCAATATGCATTTACTTATAGATTTGTATTTGCAAATAATGATTATAAAAACCACTAACTAACCAATAAGTATGATTATATACCCCCAGAATGGAAAAATAAAAGTCTTGTGGGCGGTAATTAAATCAAAGGAATCGAGTTCATTTAAGAAATGATCCATAGGGATGCTATCAATAGCTTTTAAATGTTTCGGTAACTTGGTCACAATCAAATCCGGTCTTTTAATCAAAAGAGGTTTCCATACATCGATTTTTCAGAGCTCAAAGGAATTATTTATATCACTTAAAGGATCTCCAACTTCGTATTTCGATTCGTAATTGAAAGAGGCTGGCAGGTAGAGATAATCGTTCGAAGCAGTACATGATTGATCCAGTTTCAAAAGATCTATTGGTGGCCTTATGTCATACGTAGAATCTCTTAAGACAAGATCCGAATCGAGGAAATATTTCTTCGATCAGTATGTGTGCAATTGTTTCACCTTTCTTATTTTGGATTGATACTGACCTCTGGTATTTAATTTTATCTGGGATCATGCCACCCAGAATACCAGTCAACAAAGGTTGCAATGTATATATTTCCAGTCAAAGTGGTGGGATATGGTCCTGAAAGGTCCAACCCAATTTTTGCAAAGGGGTAAGGCGGAATGTCAGTTTCTTGCATAGGAGCCTTTTGTGACCTCAATCCTCGTTTTTGACAAGTTATGCACTTTGAGAGATTTCTTTATACATGTTTGGCAAATAATACTTATTTTTGATAGTGTCAAAAGTTTTGTCTATTCCCATTTGACCATTATAATCATGGAACTGTAAAAGAACTTCAGATTTGATATGAGCCTAAGAGAAGGATCATCATCTGGACTACTTATGTAATACAGAAGATCATCCAGTAAAGCATGGCGTTTGTCAAGTGATTTTATAATTGTACCATTGACTAGGTCACGTTTGATAGTTTTATTTGTCTCATCTTTCTCTTGCTCCTCTATCATATTGAAACCTAAATAGCCTTTTGCAGGATTTTGTTTATCTGGTACATCATTTTCGTAATTTGTGGATGATTTCGGATCATAATGGTTTGAATTTATGGCGCTGATTTCTAGAGAGTTAGGATTTATGTTTAGTTCAATTGCATGATCATTGCATGAGTTTTCTAGGTCATCTATATTGATAGGTCTAATAATAAATCTGCACAGGTATTTGACTTCCCTTCAATATATTCTATCTTACAGTTATAACCAGCGATACTTAAAGCGCAAAGTTGAATCTTTTTATTTTGAATTGGAGAATCAAGAAGATACTTTAGTGTTTTGTGGTCTGTTTTAATAATGAACTCTGCGTTATTCTGTTGTTATATCCGGTAAATAACTTTCTGAATCTGTGCAAGGCTGGGTAAGACAAGCACCGATGGCTTTGTCGCTTACATCCGTGTAAAGGATATACGGTTTATTCAGATCAGGGCAGGACAACAAGGGAATATTCGTCAAGTGTTTCTTGAGGGTATCAAAAGAAGTTTGGCATGCAGTTGACCATTTAAATTTTGCATGTTTTTTAGTCACGTTGATAAGAGGTGAAGAAATTTCAGAGAAATTAGGAAGAAATCGCCTATAGTAACTACACATTCCTATGAAGCTTCGGACATGCTTTACGGAAGCTGGGTTTTGCATACTGCGGATTGCTTTTACTTTGTTAGCATCTGGTTTGAAACCGCGATCATTTATTACAAAGCCTAAGTAATTAGATTCCTTTTGAACGAAATTGCATTTTTTAAGCTTTAATTTTAACCCATGCCTAAGTAACCTATCAAAAACGCATTGAATATACAGTTGGTGTTCTTCAAACGAAGATGAATATATGAGTATGTCATCAATGTATGCCACACAGAATTCTTAACCCTCCAGAACGTTAGACATCAGTTCCTGGAAGACGGATGGCGCATTAGCAAGCCCAAATGGCATAACATTGAACTCAAAGAGTCCAGCATGACACGTGAATGCTGTCTTTTCTTGGACCTTCGGATCAATAGCTACTTGCCAATAACCTAACTTAAGATCGAGAGTGATGAAGTATTTTGATTTGCCTAATATTGCAGGAATCTCATCAATAACGGGTAAAGGGTATGAATTTTTCTTAGTAATTTTATTTAGCTGTCTGAATCTTTTAGACTCATCCTTTTTATGCACAATGACAACCGGAACTGACCATGGGGACTGTGTCTTACGAATGACATTTTGCCTGCACCATCTCTTGAACTGCATTTTCTACAACTTTTCTATTGTTTAGTGGTGTCTTTTATGATTTTCATTTGATAGGTGGGCTATTCCCAGTATCTTTTTTCATTTTAATTGTATCAGTTCTACCTAAATCAGAATTTTAATTGCGAATAAATCATGATTATCTGTGTCTAATTTAGTATTTCCCCGCCGGAACTGATGTGTTAACAATAGAAAGACAATTGATAGGGTTTTTTATTGATGGTTTGCGGGAGGATTCCTTAAAAATAAAACTTACGCGCGACAATCCAACCTCTTTCCAAACAGCTGTTTCAACAGCTTTACAAGAACAAATTTACGGCGAAGGTTTAATTAACGTTCTGGCCAGCAATCATCATTTACAACAAAGGAAATTATTCATATTCACAACGCAATAATGAGCAACCTCATACTCAACGTGGAATTCCTATGGAGGTAGATCACATTAGACCTCGTTCTCAAGCAGATCATAATAATGATAGGTACCAAAGTCATAGAGATGATAACCGTAGGCGTTATGAACATGCCGTAAATGCACAACCGAAAAATTTCGAAAACTATGTCTGCTATAAATGTGGGAAAAGGGTCACATTCAGCGGTTTTGCAAAATAGGTCAGGTAATTAAAAGAGAGTCGGAAAACTAGGCAATCCTTTTTGTGATGGAGCCGACAAAAAGGATTTTGATGATAAAAATATGCAAATACCACAAATACCCACTAAAATTTTTTTAGCAGGTACATGTCTTTTACACTTTGGCAAACAAAAATTCAGGGCATTAATTGATAGTGGTGCAAAGGTCAGTTCTCTGGTCACGTTCACCAAAATAAACAAGATGTGTAACAGGTTAATGGGACAAAAAATGAGGCTTCCAGAGTGCATGCAAGGTTTTTCTGAGTTAGATCCTGTGACCTAGTTTTTCCCCAAACTTATCTAACTCATAATAGATTTCATCAAGACAATCAATCTGACCAAATTTAAGGTCAATTGGGTATAAAAAGTGGCCTCTAGATTGAAAAAAGTTTTTTCTAAGTTTTAACTCAATGACCTAGTTTATGACCCCAGTTGACCCAGTTATGAAATTGTCCTAGATTTTACCAAGATAATAATTCTGACCAATTTTAAAATTGATTGTGGAAAAAAAATGTGGCCTCTTGAATGCGTACAAGGTTTTTCTAAAAGTAGACCCTGTGACCTAGTTTTTGACACCAGTTGACCCAGTTTCGAACTCGTACAACAATCATTCTGACCCAATTTCAGGTTGATCGGACATCTAGAGTGCAGACAAGGGTTTTCTAAGAATTGACGCCTTGACCTAGTTTTGAACCCAATGTGACCCAATTTCATGAGAGTGCATACAAGATAAATGATACGTCGGTTTTACGCCTCAGTGAAAACGGTAGCACCTTGATAAAGGAAAACATCTTTTAACCCATTACCACACAATGACGCTTTTTGACACCTCAACAATGTTTTATACTCAGTAATATGAAAAAATGGGATCGATCCCCGTCGGTGGCAAATATTCTTTACGACATTTGTCTCTCATCAAGGAGGTTTCTTAGATTTGACCTCGTGACCTAGTTTTTGACTCAAGTTGACCAAATTTAAAAAATGTCCGAGATTTTATCAAGACAATCATTTTGACCAATTTATAGCTTGATTAGGCAAAAATGTAGCCTCTAGAGTGCAAACAAGGTAAATGTTGCATAGAAAATCATTTTTAAAGAAGAAATCACTTAGTCGTTGGAACGAGACATAACAGAGACTAGAAATGGTCCTTGGTCGTCTACAATTGTACTTGTAACTAAGGCCGATAATTCAGTCTAGATTACAGGAACTTAATTTCGTCAAAAGAAAAGACTCTTATCTACTTCCAAAAAGAACTAATCACATGATACTGTATCAATTTCCAAATACTTTTGTACCTTGGACTTAGCTGTTATTTGCAAATTTCTATGGCTGAAAATCATAAACAGTATACCACCTTTAGAACTCATCTCGAGTTGTATCAGTTCAAGGCCATGCCTTTCGGATTAACCAACGCCCCTGCAGCCATCGAGGGTCTGATAGAAAAAGTTCTTTTTTGATTATGGAAAAAGTGTTGAGGTTATCTTGACGATACCATTGTATTTGGTAGAACATTTGATGAATCTATTGAAAACCTTCAACTTGTTAATCGTAGATTTTAAGAAGCTTGATAAAGCCTAAAACCTAAAAGATACGAAGAAATCAATCCAGTATTTAGGTCATACCGTTTCTGAAGATTGTATTAGTTGTTCACCAGATAAGATGAATGCCGTATTAAATTGGCCTATATCACAGATAAATCAGAATTAAGAATGTTTCTAGGGCTGATATCTTAAAGATCTTACTACAATTGCATATCCTTCCAAATGCCTCAATCAGAAAAGAAGAAATTTCTCATGGGATAATGACTGTCAGAAAAGTTATGTAACTCTAAATGAGTTACTAGTGTCAGAACCTATTCTTGGTTTTCGGGAAACGGACGGTGGTTTCATTCAAGACACTGATGGAAGTAAATTTGGATTTGGGGCTGTATTGTTTCAAGTTCAAATGGCGAAGAACGTGTCATAGCTAATGCAAGCAAAAGTCTTAAAAAATCGCAACAAAGGTATTGCGCTACGTACCTTGATCTACTTGCTGTAGAAACCTATATTAGGTATTTAAGGCAGTATCTCTCGGGAAGACATTTTCTCGTTAGATATGATCTTTCCTCCTTGACATGGCTTAGAAATTTTAAAGATCCAGAGGAAATGATAGCCCGATGGTTGACTATCCTACAAACTTACGATTTCAAAATTCAGCACAGGAAAGGTTCTTTACATTACAACGCAGATGCTTTATCTAGGTTACTCACGAGGAAATGTAAAAGATCTGATTGTCTAAGGTATATTTTATTTATTCGGTTGACGAAGTATGCAACAGATGCAACAATCAGACATAGTTATTATGGTTTTATTGAATCTAAAGGAAAGCTTTGCAGAAAAGCCTCCTAGGCACGTTGTCAAGAACTATCCATCTTGAGTCCGTATCTCGTGGAGCATTGGGGTATCTCTTTTTGTTGAAAATGCTTTCCTGTTTAGGAAATACGTTTAAACAGGAAGAGATGAAAGTGAGAGATTACAATTTGTAGTCCCCGGTGCTTTAAAAGAAGAAATATTCTATGAACTGCTCGTAAATAAATCAGCTCGTTATTTTGGAAAAAAATCTAAAGGAAAGCTTTGCAGTAAAGCCTCCTAGGCATGTTGTCAAGAACTACCCATCTTGCGTCCGTATCAAACAACTACCAAGGTTCAATAACACGAGTCTTTTAATATAACAAAGAAATGTCCAGCATAAAACGAACTTATTTTAATAATTGAGACAGACAAGTGACCTTTGATAGATTACTGGACGTAACGTGCTACTAGTACACAACTCTGAGGCCGCTAGGATTTGCTAGGATTTGACAATGCATACAATACATACATATATACTGACTATCTACAAGAAGGGCCTTCAGTCAAGTCATGTAAGCATGGACCACTAAATTGCAGCCCACCATGTATATTTCTATTTAATCGCGGCATCATAAAAACGAGTAACTATGTTACACACTTTTTTTTTTTTTTTTTTTGAAATTGTCCAAATGCAGGAAGTTTTAACCTAAGGAAAGAAATATTTAAAGAATCTTGAACACAATTTAACAGCACATAGAATAAGTGCACATATGCATGGCTTAAATACAAATAATACATTTATGAACATTCGTAATGTCAATCACAAAAGTAATTTAAAGCATAGTGTCTCTGGTACATCTTTGTTGTTTGTCGTGGCTGTATATGGTTACCGCATGGTTGGTGAGATGTTTATGCGTATCTGACAATGTATGTTGATGAAATGGATTATAGTATTTGACACTGTTTGTTGATGAAATGTTTTAAAATATCCGACACCTTATTTTGATGAATCCGACACCGTATGTTGATGAATCTAACATCGTATATTAATGAATCTGACAACGAATGTTGATAAATACGTCATCGTATGTTGATGAATCGGACACCGTACGTTGATGAATCCGACACCGTATGTTGATGAATCGATGAATACGTCATTGTATGTTGATGAATACGTCATCGTATGTTGATGAATCCGACATCGTATGTTGATGAATCGATGAATACGTCATCGTATGTTTATGAATACGTCATCGTATGTTTATGAATCCGACACCGCATGTTGATGAATCCGACACCGTATGTTGTTGAATCCGACACCGTATGTTGATGAATCCGACACCGTATGTTGTTGAATCCGACACCGAAGGTTGTTGAATCCGACACCGTAGGATAACGGTTAGAAATAGTCCTCGGATGTTTCAACACAAATTTTACTGTCCTATTTTTACTTTGCGATTGCAGGAACTATATTATCTCCTTCGCGCGACTTGTGTCGGCGAAAATGTTTATTTACACCCGTCCTTTTTATGCTGTCTTTGCGGGCACTAGCTCAAGTCTTGGATATATTGATTCATCTTGGGGTGATTATCCTTCAGTATGAATGGCGCTGAAGGTACTGGTGGTGATGTAGGAGTGTTCTCGTACGAGCCCATTTCCTCGGGTTGACGTCTGGCGAATCTTGACCACACGCTAGTCTGTGCATTCGAACTCACACTGCTACCTCTAAGTTGGCCAATATGCATTTACTTATATATTTGTATTTGCAAATTATGATTATAAAAACCACTAACGAACCAATAAGTATGATTATATACCCCCAGAATGGAAAAATAAAAGTCTTGTGGGCGGTAATTAAATCAAAGGAATCGAGTTCATTTAAGAAATGATCCATAGGGATGCTATCAATAGCTTTTAAATGTTTCAGTAACTTGGTCACAATCAAATCCGGTCTTTTAATCAAAAGAGGTTTCCATACATCGATTTTTGAGAGCTCAAAGGAATTATTTATATCACTTAAATGATCTCCAACTTCGTATTTCGATTCGTTATTGAAAGAGGCTGGCAGGTAGAGATAATCGTTCGAAGCAGTACATGATTGATCCAGTTTCAAAAGATCTATTGGTGGCCTTATATCATACGTAGAATCTCTTAAGACAAGATCCAAATCGAGGAAATATTTCTTCGATCAGTATGTGTGCAATTGTTTCACCTTTCTTATCTTGGGTTGAGAAAGCCTTATGCCACCCAGAATACCAGTCAACAAAGGTTGCAATGTATATATTTCCAGTCAAAGTGGTGGGATATGGTCCTGAAAGGTCCAACCCAATTTTTGCAAAGGGGTAAGGCGAAATGTCAGTTTCTTGCATAGGAGCCTTTTGTGACCTCAATCCTCGTTTTTGACAAGTTATGCACTTCGAGAGATAGGTTGTAATTTCTTTATACATGTTTGGCCAATAAAACTTATTTTTGATATTGTCAAAAGTTTTGTCTATTCCCATTTGACCATTATAATCATGGAACTGTAAAAGAACTTCAGATTTGATATGAGCCTAAGAGAAGGATCATCATCTGGACTACTTATGTAATACAGAAGATCATCCAGTAAAGCATGACGTTTGTCAAGTGATTTTATAATTGTACCATTGACTAGGTCACGTTCGATAGTTTTAATTGACTCACCCTTCTCTTGCTCCTCTATCATATTGAAACCTAAATAGCCTTTTGCAGGATTTTGTTTATCTGGTACATCATTTTCGTAAATTGTGAATGATTTTGGATCGAAATGGTTTGAATTTATGGCGCTGATTTCTAGAGAGTTAGGATTTATGTCTAGTTCAATTGCATGATCATTGCATGAGTTTTCTAGGTCATCTATATTGATAGGTCTAATAATAAATCTGCACAGGTATTTGACTTCCCTTCAATATATTCTATCTTACAGTTATAACCAAAGATACTTAAAGTGCAAAGTTGAATCTTTTTATTTTGAATTGGAGAATCAAGAAGATACTTTAGTGGTTTGTGGTCTGTTTTAATAATGAACTCTGCGTTATGCAAGTAATGATCTAAACGTTGTAAAGCGTAATGTATATCAAAAGCTTCTTTCTCTATTGTAGACCATCTAGTTTTGGTATCACTTAATTTATGTGACAGTAAGTGTATTGGTACTTCTGTTGTTATACCCGGTAAATAACTTTCTGAATCTGTGCAAGGCTGGGTAAGACAAGCACCGATGGCTTTGTCGCTTACATCCGTGTAAAGGATATACGGTTTATTCAGATCAGGGCAGGACAACAAGGGAATATTCGTCAAGTGTTTCTTGAGGGTATCAAAAGAAGTTTGGCATGCAGTTGACCATTTAAATTTTGCATGTTTTTTAGTCAAGTTGATAAGAGGTGAAGAAATTTCAGAGAAATTAGGAAGAAATCGCCTATAGTAACTACACATTCTTATGAAGCTTCGGACATGCTTTACGGAAGCTGGGTTTTGCATACTGCGGATTGCTTTTACTTTGTTAGCATCTGGTTTGAAACCGCGATCATTTATTACAAAGCCTAAGTAATTAGTTTCCTTTTGAACGAAATTGCATTTTTTAAGCTTTAATTTTAACCCATGCCGAAGTAACCTATCAAAAACGCATTGAATATACAGTTGGTGTTCTTCAAACGAAGATGAATATATGAGTATGTCATCAATGTATGCCACACAGAATTCTTAACCCTCCTGAGCGTTAGACATCAGTTCCTGGAAGACGGATGGCGAATTAGCAAGCCCAAATGGCATAAGATTGAACTCAAAGAGTCCAGCATGACACGTGAATGCTGTCTTTTCTTGGTCCTTCGGATCAATAGCTACTTGCCAATAACCTGACTTAAGATCGAGAGTGGTGAAGTATTTTGATTTGCCTAATATTGCAAGAATCTCATCAATAACGGGTAAAGGGTATGAATTTTTCTTAGTAATTTTATTTAGCTGTCTGAATCTTTTAGACTCATCCTTTTTATGCACAATGACAACCGGAACTGACCATGGGGACTGTGTCTTACGAATGACATTTTGCCTGCACCATCTCTTGAACTGCATTTTCTACAACTTTTCTATTGTTTAGTGGTGTCTTGTATGATTTTAATTTGATAGGTGGGCTATTCCCATGTATCTATTTTCATTTTAATTGTATCAGTTCTACCTAAATCAGAATTTTAATAGCGAATAAATCATGATTATCTGTGTCTAATTTAGTAATAATATTTTTATGTTCCGGCGGGACATTGATATTTGACGTAATATCGATAGAGTCATCATCCTCGTGATGAAAATTGATTTAAGGATGCTATTTCAATTTTTGAAACGGGAGTAAGCTTTCCGATCACTGTACCTTTAGTTAGGTCGAAGTATTTGTTTGTGTTGTTTACTAAAAGAGCGGGACTTTTTCTTGTTTTGTTCAAAATGCCAATGGAATTTGAAACCATAAGACCCAGTTTCGAACTCGTACAACAATCATTCTGACCCAATTTCAGGTTGATCGGACATCTAAAGTGCAGACAAGGGTTTTCTAAGAATTGACGCCTTGACCTAGTTTTGAACCCAATGTGACCCAATTTCATTAGAGTGCATATAAGATAAATGATACGTCGGTTTTACGCCTCAGTGAAAACGGTAGCACCTTGATAAAGGAAAACATCTTTTAACCCATTACCACACAATGACGCTTTTTGACACCTCCACAATGTTTTATACTCAGTAATATGAAAAAATGGGATCGATCCCCGTCGGTGGCAAATATTCTTTACGACATTTGTCTCTCATCAAGGAGGTTTCTTAGATTTGACCTCGTGACCTAGTTTTTGACTCAAGTTGACCAAATTTAAAAAATGTCCGAGATTTTATCAAGACAATCATTTTGACCAATTTATAGCTTGATTAGGCAAAAATGTAGCCTCTAGAGTGCAAACAAGGTTAATGTTTCTCGTTAGATATGATCTTTCCTCCTTGACATGGCTTAGAAATTTTAAAGATCCAGAGGAAATGATAGCCCGATGGTTGACTATCCTACAAACTTACGATTTCAAAATTCAGCACAGGAAAGGTTCTTTACATTACAACGCAGATGCTTTATCTAGGTTACTCACGAGGAAATGTAAAAGATCTGATTGTCTAAGGTATATTTTATTTATTCGGTTGACGAAGTATGCAACAGATGCAACAATCAGACATAGTTATTATGGTTTTATTGAATCTAAAGGAAAGCTTTGCAGAAAAGCCTCCTAGGCACGTTGTCAAGAACTATCCATCTTGAGTCCGTATCTCGTGGAGCATTGGGGTATCTCTTTTTGTTGAAAATGCTTTCCTGTTTAGGAAATACGTTTAAACAGGAAGAGATGAAAGTGAGAGATTACAATTTGTAGTCCCCGATGCTTTAAAAGAAGAAATATTCTATGAATTGCTCGTAAATAAATCAGCTCGTTATTTTGGAAAATAATCTAAAGGAAAGCTTTGCAGTAAAGCCTCCTAGGCATGTTGTCAAGAACTACCCATCTTGCGTCCGTATCAAACAACTACCCAAGTTCAATAACACGACTTTAATAAAACAAAGAAATGTCCAGCATAAAACGAACTTATTTTAATAATTGAGACAGACAAGTGACCTTTGATGGATTACTGGACGTAACGTGCTACTAGTTCACAACTCTGAGGCCGCTAGGATTTGCTAGGATTTGACAATGCATACAATACATACATATATACTGACTATCTACAAGAAGGGCCTTCAGTCAAGTCATGTAAGCATGGACCACAAAATTGCAGCCCACCATGTATATTTCTATTTAATCGCGGCATCATAAAAACGAGTAACTATGTTACACACTTTTTTTTTTGAAATTGTCCAAATGCAGGAAGTTTTAACTTAAGGAAAGAAATATTTAAAGAATCTTAAACACAAATTAACAGCACATAGAATAAGTGCACATATGCATGGCTTAAATACAAATAATACATTTATGAACATTCGTAATGTCAATCACAAAAGTAATTTAAAGCATAGTGTCTCTGGTACATCTTGTTGTTTGTCGTGGCTGTATATGGTTACCACATGGTTGGTGAGATGTTTATGCGTATCTGACAATGTATGTTGATGAAATGGATTATAGTATTTGACACTGTTTGTTGATGAAATGTTTTAAAATATCCGACACCTTATTTTGATGAATCCGACACCGTATGTTGATGAAACTAACATCGTATGTTTATGAATCTGACACCGTATGTTGATGAATACGTCATCGTATGTCGATGAATCGGACACCGTATGTTGATGAATCCGACAAAGTATGTTGATGATTCGATGAATACGTCATCGTATGTTTATGAATCCGACACCGTATGTTGATGAATCCGACACCGTATGTTGTTGAATCCGACACCGTAGGTTGTTGAATCCGACACCGTAGGATAACGGTTAGAAATAGTCCTCGGATGTTTCAACACAAATTTTACTGTCCTATTTTTACTTTGCGATTGCAGGAACTATATTATCTCCTTCGCGCGACTTGTGTCGGCGAAAATGTTTATTTACACCCGTCCTTTTTATGCTGTCTTTGCGGGCACTAGCTCAAGTCTTGGATATATTGATTCATCTTGGGGTTGATTATCCTTCAGTATGAATGGCGCTGAAGGTACTGGTGGTGATGTAGGAGTGTTCTCGTACGGGCCCATTTCCTCGGGTTGACGTCTGGCGAATCTTGCCCACACGCTAGTCTGTGCATTCGAACTCAAACTGCTACCTCTAAGTTGGCCAATATGCATTTACTTATAGATTTGTATTTGCAAATAATGATTATAAAAACCACTAACTAACCAATAAGTATGATTATATACCCCCAGAATGGAAAAATAAAAGTCTTGTGGGCGGTAATTAAATCAAAGGAATCGAGTTCATTTAAGAAATGATCCATAGGGATGCTATCAATAGCTTTTAAATGTTTCGGTAACTTGGTCACAATCAAATCCGGTCTTTTAATCAAAAGAGGTTTCCATACATCGATTTTTCAGAGCTCAAAGGAATTATTTATATCACTTAAAGGATCTCCAACTTCGTATTTCGATTCGTAATTGAAAGAGGCTGGCAGGTAGAGATAATCGTTCGAAGCAGTACATGATTGATCCAGTTTCAAAAGATCTATTGGTGGCCTTATGTCATACGTAGAATCTCTTAAGACAAGATCCGAATCGAGGAAATATTTCTTCGATCAGTATGTGTGCAATTGTTTCACCTTTCTTATCTGGGATTGAGAAAGCCTCATGCCACCCAGAATACCAGTCAACAAAGGTTGCAATGTATATATTTCCAGTCAAAGTGGTGGGATATGGTCCTGAAAGGTCCAACCCAATTTTTGCAAAGGGGTAAGGCGGAATGTCAGTTTCTTGCATAGGAGCCTTTTGTGACCTCAATCCTCGTTTTTGACAAGTTATGCACTTTGAGAGATTTCTTTATACATGTTTGGCATATAATACTTATTTTTGATAGTGTCAAAAGTTTTGTCTATTCCCATTTGACCATTATAATCATGGAACTGTAAAAGAACTTCAGATTTGATATGAGCCTAAGAGAAGGATCATCATCTGGACTACTTATGTAATACAGAAGATCATCCAGTAAAGCATGGCGTTTGTCAAGTGATTTTATAATTGTACCATTGACTAGGTCACGTTTGATAGTTTTATTTGTCTCATCTTTCTCTTGCTCCTCTATCATATTGAAACCTAAATAGCCTTTTGCAGGATTTTGTTTATCTGGTACATCATTTTCGTAATTTGTGGATGATTTCGGATCATAATGGTTTGAATTTATGGCGCTGATTTCTAGAGAGTTAGGATTTATGTTTAGTTCAATTGCATGATCATTGCATGAGTTTTCTAGGTCATCTATATTGATAGGTCTAATAATAAATCTGCACAGGTATTTGACTTCCCTTCAATATATTCTATCTTACAGTTATAACCAGCGATACTTAAAGCGCAAAGTTGAATCTTTTTATTTTGAATTGGAGAATCAAGAAGATACTTTAGTGTTTTGTGGTCTGTTTTAATAATGAACTCTGCGTTATTCTGTTGTTATATCCGGTAAATAACTTTCTGAATCTGTGCAAGGCTGGGTAAGACAAGCACCGATGGCTTTGTCGCTTACATCCGTGTAAAGGATATACGGTTTATTCAGATCAGGGCAGGACAACAAGGGAATATTCGTCAAGTGTTTCTTGAGGGTATCAAAAGAAGTTTGGCATGCAGTTGACCATTTAAATTTTGCATGTTTTTTAGTCACGTTGATAAGAGGTGAAGAAATTTCAGAGAAATTAGGAAGAAATCGCCTATAGTAACTACACATTCCTATGAAGCTTCGGACATGCTTTACGGAAGCTGGGTTTTGCATACTGCGGATTGCTTTTACTTTGTTAGCATCTGGTTTGAAACCGCGATCATTTATTACAAAGCCTAAGTAATTAGATTCCTTTTGAACGAAATTGCATTTTTTAAGCTTTAATTTTAACCCATGCCTAAGTAACCTATCAAAAACGCATTGAATATACAGTTGGTGTTCTTCAAACGAAGATGAATATATGAGAATGTCATCAATGTATGCCACACAGAATTCTTAACCCTCCAGAACGTTAGACATCAGTTCCTGGAAGACGGATGGCGCATTAGCAAGCCCAAATGGCATAACATTGAACTCAAAGAGTCCAGCATGACACGTGAATGCTGTCTTTTCTTGGACCTTCGGATCAATAGCTACTTGCCAATAACCTAACTTAAGATCGAGAGTGGTGAAGTATTTTGATTTGCCTAATATTGCAGGAATCTCATCAATAACGGGTAAAGGGTATGAATTTTTCTTAGTAATTTTATTTAGCTGTCTGAATCTTTTAGACTCATCCTTTTTATGCACAATGACAACCGGAACTGACCATGGGGACTGTGTCTTACGAATGACATTTTGCCTGCACCATCTCTTGAACTGCATTTTCTACAACTTTTCTATTGTTTAGTGGTGTCTTTTATGATTTTCATTTGATAGGTGGGCTATTCCCAGTATCTTTTTTCATTTTAATTGTATCAGTTCTACCTAAATCAGAATTTTAATTGCGAATAAATCATGATTATCTGTGTCTAATTTAGTATTTCCCCGCCGGAACTGATGTGTTAACAATAGAAAGACAATTGATAGGGTTTTTTATTGATGGTTTGCGGGAGGATTCCTTAAAAATAAAACTTACGCGCGACAATCCAACCTCTTTCCAAACAGCTGTTTCAACAGCTTTACAAGAACAAATTTACGGCGAAGGTTTAATTAACGTTCTGGCCAGCAATCATCATTTACAACAAAGGAAATTATTCATATTCACAACGCAATAATGAGCAACCTCATACTCAACGTGGAATTCCTATGGAGGTAGATCACATTAGACCTCGTTCTCAAGCAGATCATAATAATGATAAGTACCAAAGTCATAGAGATGATAACCGTAGGCGTTATGAACATGCCGTAAATGCACAACCGAAAAATTTCGAAAACTATGTCTGCTATAAATGTGGGAAAAGGGTCACATTCAGCGGTTTTGCAAAATAGGTCAGGTAATTAAAAGAGAGTCGGAAAACTAGGCAATCCTTTTTGTGATGGAGCCGACAAAAAGGATTTTGATGATAAAAATATGCAAATACCACAAATACCCACTAAAATTTTTTTAGCAGGTACATGTCTTTTACACTTTGGCAAACAAAAATTCAGGGCATTAATTGATAGTGGTGCAAAGGTCAGTTCTCTGGTCACGTTCACCAAAATAAACAAGATGTGTAACAGGTTAATGGGACAAAAAATGAGGCTTCCAGAGTGCATGCAAGGTTTTTCTGAGTTAGATCCTGTGACCTAGTTTTTCCCCAAACTTATCTAACTCATAATAGATTTCATCAAGACAATCAATCTGACCAAATTTAAGGTCAATTGGGTATAAAAAGTGACCTCTAGATTGAAAAAAGTTTTTTCTAAGTTTTAACTCAATGACCTAGTTTATGACCCCAGTTGACCCAGTTATGAAATTGTCCTAGATTTTACCAAGATAATAATTCTGACCAATTTTAAAATTGATTGTGGAAAAAAAATGTGGCCTCTTGAATGCGTACAAGGTTTTTCTAAAAGTAGACCCTGTGACCTAGTTTTTGACACCAGTTGACCCAGTTTCGAACTCGTACAACAATCATTCTGACCCAATTTCAGGTTGATCGGACATCTAGAGTGCAGACAAGGGTTTTCTAAGAATTGACGCCTTGACCTAGTTTTGAACCCAATGTGACCCAATTTCATGAGAGTGCATACAAGATAAATGATACGTCGGTTTTACGCCTCAGTGAAAACGGTAGCACCTTGATAAAGGAAAACATCTTTTAACCCATTACCACACAATGACGCTTTTTGACACCTCCACAATGTTTTATACTCAGTAATATGAAAAAATGGGATCGATCCCCGTCGGTGGCAAATATTCTTTACGACATTTGTCTCTCATCAAGGAGGTTTCTTAGATTTGACCTCGTGACCTAGTTTTTGACTCAAGTTGACCAAATTTAAAAAATGTCCGAGATTTTATCAAGACAATCATTTTGACCAATTTAGGCAAAAATGTAGCCTCTAGAGTGCAAACAAGGTAAATGTTGCATAGAAAATCATTTTTAAAGAAGAAATCACTTAGTCGTTGGAACGAGACATAACAGAGACTAGAAATGGTCCTTGGTCGTCTACAATTGTACTTGTAACTAAGGCCGATAATTCAGTCTAGATTACAGGAACTTAATTTCGTCAAAAGAAAAGACTCTTATCTACTTCCAAAAAGAACTAATCACATGATACTGTATCAATTTCCAAATACTTTTGTACCTTGGACTTAGCTGTTATTTGCAAATTTCTATGGCTGAAAATCATAAACAGTATACCACCTTTAGAACTCATCTCGAGTTGTATCAGTTCAAGGCCATGCCTTTCGGATTAACCAACGCCCCTGCAGCCATCGAGGGTCTGATAGAAAAAGTTCTTTTTTGATTATGGAAAAAGTGTTGAGGTTATCTTGACGATACCATTGTATTTGGTAGAACATTTGATGAATCTATTGAAAACCTTCAACTTGTTAATCGTAGATTTTAAGAAGCTTGATAAAGCCTAAAACCTAAAAGATACGAAGAAATCAATCCAGTATTTAGGTCATACCGTTTCTGAAGATTGTATTAGTTGTTCACCAGATAAGATGAATGCCGTATTAAATTGGCCTATATCACAGATAAATCAGAATTAAGAATGTTTCTAGGGCTGATATCTTAAAGATCTTACTACAATTGCATATCCTTCCAAATGCCTCAATCAGAAAAGAAGAAATTTCTCATGGGATAATGACTGTCAGAAAAGTTATGTAACTCTAAATGAGTTACTAGTGTCAGAACCTATTCTTGGTTTTCGGGAAACGGACGGTGGTTTCATTCAAGACACTGATGGAAGTAAATTTGGATTTGGGGCTGTATTGTTTCAAGTTCAAATGGCGAAGAACGTGTCATAGCTAATGCAAGCAAAAGTCTTAAAAAATCGCAACAAAGGTATTGCGCTACGTACCTTGATCTACTTGCTGTAGAAACCTATATTAGGTATTTAAGGCAGTATCTCTCGGGAAGACATTTTCTCGTTAGATATGATCTTTCCTCCTTGACATGGCTTAGAAATTTTAAAGATCCAGAGGAAATGATAGCCCGATGGTTGACTATCCTACAAACTTACGATTTCAAAATTCAGCACAGGAAAGGTTCTTTACATTACAACGCAGATGCTTTATCTAGGTTACTCACGAGGAAATGTAAAAGATCTGATTGTCTAAGGTATATTTTATTTATTCGGTTGACGAAGTATGCAACAGATGCAACAATCAGACATAGTTATTATGGTTTTATTGAATCTAAAGGAAAGCTTTGCAGAAAAGCCTCCTAGGCACGTTGTCAAGAACTATCCATCTTGAGTCCGTATCTCGTGGAGCATTGGGGTATCTCTTTTTGTTGAAAATGCTTTCCTGTTTAGGAAATACGTTTAAACAGGAAGAGATGAAAGTGAGAGATTACAATTTGTAGTCCCCGGTGCTTTAAAAGAAGAAATATTCTATGAACTGCTCGTAAATAAATCAGCTCGTTATTTTGGAAAAAAATCTAAAGGAAAGCTTTGCAGTAAAGCCTCCTAGGCATGTTGTCAAGAACTACCCATCTTGCGTCCGTATCAAACAACTACCAAGGTTCAATAACACGAGTCTTTTAATATAACAAAGAAATGTCCAGCATAAAACGAACTTATTTTAATAATTGAGACAGACAAGTGACCTTTGATGGATTACTGGACGTAACGTGCTACTAGTACACAACTCTGAGGCCGCTAGGATTTGCTAGGATTTGACAATGCATACAATACATACATATATACTGACTATCTACAAGAAGGGCCTTCAGTCAAGTCATGTAAGCATGGACCACTAAATTGCAGCCCACCATGTATATTTCTATTTAATCGCGGCATCATAAAAACGAGTAACTATGTTACACACTTTTTTTTTTTTTTTTTTTGAAATTGTCCAAATGCAGGAAGTTTTAACCTAAGGAAAGAAATATTTAAAGAATCTTGAACACAATTTAACAGCACATAGAATAAGTGCACATATGCATGGCTTAAATACAAATAATACATTTATGAACATTCGTAATGTCAATCACAAAAGTAATTTAAAGCATAGTGTCTCTGGTACATCTTTGTTGTTTGTCGTGGCTGTATATGGTTACCGCATGGTTGGTGAGATGTTTATGCGTATCTGACAATGTATGTTGATGAAATGGATTATAGTATTTGACACTGTTTGTTGATGAAATGTTTTAAAATATCCGACACCTTATTTTGATGAATCCGACACCGTATGTTGATGAATCTAACATCGTATATTAATGAATCTGACAACGAATGTTGATAAATACGTCATCGTATGTTGATGAATCGGACACCGTACGTTGATGAATCCGACACCGTATGTTGATGAATCGATGAATACGTCATTGTATGTTGATGAATACGTCATCGTATGTTGATGAATCCGACATCGTATGTTGATGAATCGATGAATACGTCATCGTATGTTTATGAATACGTCATCGTATGTTTATGAATCCGACACCGCATGTTGATGAATCCGACACCGTATGTTGTTGAATCCGACACCGTATGTTGATGAATCCGACACCGTATGTTGTTGAATCCGACACCGAAGGTTGTTGAATCCGACACCGTAGGATAACGGTTAGAAATAGTCCTCGGATGTTTCAACACAAATTTTACTGTCCTATTTTTACTTTGCGATTGCAGGAACTATATTATCTCCTTCGCGCGACTTGTGTCGGCGAAAATGTTTATTTACACCCGTCCTTTTTATGCTGTCTTTGCGGGCACTAGCTCAAGTCTTGGATATATTGATTCATCTTGGGGTGATTATCCTTCAGTATGAATGGCGCTGAAGGTACTGGTGGTGATGTAGGAGTGTTCTCGTACGAGCCCATTTCCTCGGGTTGACGTCTGGCGAATCTTGACCACACGCTAGTCTGTGCATTCGAACTCACACTGCTACCTCTAAGTTGGCCAATATGCATTTACTTATATATTTGTATTTGCAAATTATGATTATAAAAACCACTAACGAACCAATAAGTATGATTATATACCCCCAGAATGGAAAAATAAAAGTCTTGTGGGCGGTTATTGACTCACCCTTCTCTTGCTCCTCTATCATATTGAAACCTAAATAGCCTTTTGCAGGATTTTGTTTATCTGGTACATCATTTTCGTAAATTGTGAATGATTTTGGATCGAAATGGTTTGAATTTATGGCGCTGATTTCTAGAGAGTTAGGATTTATGTCTAGTTCAATTGCATGATCATTGCATGAGTTTTCTAGGTCATCTATATTGATAGGTCTAATAATAAATCTGCACAGGTATTTGACTTCCCTTCAATATATTCTATCTTACAGTTATAACCAAAGATACTTAAAGTGCAAAGTTGAATCTTTTTATTTTGAATTGGAGAATCAAGAAGATACTTTAGTGGTTTGTGGTCTGTTTTAATAATGAACTCTGCGTTATGCAAGTAATGATCTAAACGTTGTAAAGCGTAATGTATATCAAAAGCTTCTTTCTCTATTGTAGACCATCTAGTTTTGGTATCACTTAATTTATGTGACAGTAAGTGTATTGGTACTTCTGTTGTTATACCCGGTAAATAACTTTCTGAATCTGTGCAAGGCTGGGTAAGACAAGCACCGATGGCTTTGTCGCTTACATCCGTGTAAAGGATATACGGTTTATTCAGATCAGGGCAGGACAACAAGGGAATATTCGTCAAGTGTTTCTTGAGGGTATCAAAAGAAGTTTGGCATGCAGTTGACCATTTAAATTTTGCATGTTTTTTAGTCAAGTTGATAAGAGGTGAAGAAATTTCAGAGAAATTAGGAAGAAATCGCCTATAGTAACTACACATTCTTATGAAGCTTCGGACATGCTTTACGGAAGCTGGGTTTTGCATACTGCGGATTGCTTTTACTTTGTTAGCATCTGGTTTGAAACCGCGATCATTTATTACAAAGCCTAAGTAATTAGTTTCCTTTTGAACGAAATTGCATTTTTTAAGCTTTAATTTTAACCCATGCCGAAGTAACCTATCAAAAACGCATTGAATATACAGTTGGTGTTCTTCAAACGAAGATGAATATATGAGTATGTCATCAATGTATGCCACACAGAATTCTTAACCCTCCTGAGCGTTAGACATCAGTTCCTGGAAGACGGATGGCGAATTAGCAAGCCCAAATGGCATAAGATTGAACTCAAAGAGTCCAGCATGACACGTGAATGCTGTCTTTTCTTGGTCCTTCGGATCAATAGCTACTTGCCAATAACCTGACTTAAGATCGAGAGTGGTGAAGTATTTTGATTTGCCTAATATTGCAAGAATCTCATCAATAACGGGTAAAGGGTATGAATTTTTCTTAGTAATTTTATTTAGCTGTCTGAATCTTTTAGACTCATCCTTTTTATGCACAATGACAACCGGAACTGACCATGGGGACTGTGTCTTACGAATGACATTTTGCCTGCACCATCTCTTGAACTGCATTTTCTACAACTTTTCTATTGTTTAGTGGTGTCTTGTATGATTTTAATTTGATAGGTGGGCTATTCCCATGTATCTATTTTCATTTTAATTGTATCAGTTCTACCTAAATCAGAATTTTAATAGCGAATAAATCATGATTATCTGTGTCTAATTTAGTAATAATATTTTTATGTTCCGGCGGGACATTGATATTTGACGTAATATCGATAGAGTCATCATCCTCGTGATGAAAATTGATTTAAGGATGCTATTTCAATTTTTGAAACGGGAGTAAGCTTTCCGATCACTGTACCTTTAGTTAGGTCGAAGTATTTGTTTGTGTTGTTTACTAAAAGAGCGGGACTTTTTCTTGTTTTGTTCAAAATGCCAATGGAATTTGAAACCATAAGACCCAGTTTCGAACTCGTACAACAATCATTCTGACCCAATTTCAGGTTGATCGGACATCTAAAGTGCAGACAAGGGTTTTCTAAGAATTGACGCCTTGACCTAGTTTTGAACCCAATGTGACCCAATTTCATTAGAGTGCATATAAGATAAATGATACGTCGGTTTTACGCCTCAGTGAAAACGGTAGCACCTTGATAAAGGAAAACATCTTTTAACCCATTACCACACAATGACGCTTTTTGACACCTCCACAATGTTTTATACTCAGTAATATGAAAAAATGGGATCGATCCCCGTCGGTGGCAAATATTCTTTACGACATTTGTCTCTCATCAAGGAGGTTTCTTAGATTTGACCTCGTGACCTAGTTTTTGACTCAAGTTGACCAAATTTAAAAAATGTCCGAGATTTTATCAAGACAATCATTTTGACCAATTTATAGCTTGATTAGGCAAAAATGTAGCCTCTAGAGTGCAAACAAGGTTAATGTTTCTCGTTAGATATGATCTTTCCTCCTTGACATGGCTTAGAAATTTTAAAGATCCAGAGGAAATGATAGCCCGATGGTTGACTATCCTACAAACTTACGATTTCAAAATTCAGCACAGGAAAGGTTCTTTACATTACAACGCAGATGCTTTATCTAGGTTACTCACGAGGAAATGTAAAAGATCTGATTGTCTAAGGTATATTTTATTTATTCGGTTGACGAAGTATGCAACAGATGCAACAATCAGACATAGTTATTATGGTTTTATTGAATCTAAAGGAAAGCTTTGCAGAAAAGCCTCCTAGGCACGTTGTCAAGAACTATCCATCTTGAGTCCGTATCTCGTGGAGCATTGGGGTATCTCTTTTTGTTGAAAATGCTTTCCTGTTTAGGAAATACGTTTAAACAGGAAGAGATGAAAGTGAGAGATTACAATTTGTAGTCCCCGATGCTTTAAAAGAAGAAATATTCTATGAATTGCTCGTAAATAAATCAGCTCGTTATTTTGGAAAATAATCTAAAGGAAAGCTTTGCAGTAAAGCCTCCTAGGCATGTTGTCAAGAACTACCCATCTTGCGTCCGTATCAAACAACTACCCAAGTTCAATAACACGACTTTAATAAAACAAAGAAATGTCCAGCATAAAACGAACTTATTTTAATAATTGAGACAGACAAGTGACCTTTGATGGATTACTGGACGTAACGTGCTACTAGTTCACAACTCTGAGGCCGCTAGGATTTGCTAGGATTTGACAATGCATACAATACATACATATATACTGACTATCTACAAGAAGGGCCTTCAGTCAAGTCATGTAAGCATGGACCACAAAATTGCAGCCCACCATGTATATTTCTATTTAATCGCGGCATCATAAAAACGAGTAACTATGTTACACACTTTTTTTTTTGAAATTGTCCAAATGCAGGAAGTTTTAACTTAAGGAAAGAAATATTTAAAGAATCTTAAACACAAATTAACAGCACATAGAATAAGTGCACATATGCATGGCTTAAATACAAATAATACATTTATGAACATTCGTAATGTCAATCACAAAAGTAATTTAAAGCATAGTGTCTCTGGTACATCTTGTTGTTTGTCGTGGCTGTATATGGTTACCACATGGTTGGTGAGATGTTTATGCGTATCTGACAATGTATGTTGATGAAATGGATTATAGTATTTGACACTGTTTGTTGATGAAATGTTTTAAAATATCCGACACCTTATTTTGATGAATCCGACACCGTATGTTGATGAAACTAACATCGTATGTTTATGAATCTGACACCGTATGTTGATGAATACGTCATCGTATGTCGATGAATCGGACACCGTATGTTGATGAATCCGACAAAGTATGTTGATGATTCGATGAATACGTCATCGTATGTTTATGAATCCGACACCGTATGTTGATGAATCCGACACCGTATGTTGTTGAATCCGACACCGTAGGTTGTTGAATCCGACACCGTAGGATAACGGTTAGAAATAGTCCTCGGATGTTTCAACACAAATTTTACTGTCCTATTTTTACTTTGCGATTGCAGGAACTATATTATCTCCTTCGCGCGACTTGTGTCGGCGAAAATGTTTATTTACACCCGTCCTTTTTATGCTGTCTTTGCGGGCACTAGCTCAAGTCTTGGATATATTGATTCATCTTGGGGTTGATTATCCTTCAGTATGAATGGCGCTGAAGGTACTGGTGGTGATGTAGGAGTGTTCTCGTACGGGCCCATTTCCTCGGGTTGACGTCTGGCGAATCTTGCCCACACGCTAGTCTGTGCATTCGAACTCAAACTGCTACCTCTAAGTTGGCCAATATGCATTTACTTATAGATTTGTATTTGCAAATAATGATTATAAAAACCACTAACTAACCAATAAGTATGATTATATACCCCCAGAATGGAAAAATAAAAGTCTTGTGGGCGGTAATTAAATCAAAGGAATCGAGTTCATTTAAGAAATGATCCATAGGGATGCTATCAATAGCTTTTAAATGTTTCGGTAACTTGGTCACAATCAAATCCGGTCTTTTAATCAAAAGAGGTTTCCATACATCGATTTTTCAGAGCTCAAAGGAATTATTTATATCACTTAAAGGATCTCCAACTTCGTATTTCGATTCGTAATTGAAAGAGGCTGGCAGGTAGAGATAATCGTTCGAAGCAGTACATGATTGATCCAGTTTCAAAAGATCTATTGGTGGCCTTATGTCATACGTAGAATCTCTTAAGACAAGATCCGAATCGAGGAAATATTTCTTCGATCAGTATGTGTGCAATTGTTTCACCTTTCTTATCTGGGATTGAGAAAGCCTCATGCCACCCAGAATACCAGTCAACAAAGGTTGCAATGTATATATTTCCAGTCAAAGTGGTGGGATATGGTCCTGAAAGGTCCAACCCAATTTTTGCAAAGGGGTAAGGCGGAATGTCAGTTTCTTGCATAGGAGCCTTTTGTGACCTCAATCCTCGTTTTTGACAAGTTATGCACTTTGAGAGATTTCTTTATACATGTTTGGCAAATAATACTTATTTTTGATAGTGTCAAAAGTTTTGTCTATTCCCATTTGACCATTATAATCATGGAACTGTAAAAGAACTTCAGATTTGATATGAGCCTAAGAGAAGGATCATCATCTGGACTACTTATGTAATACAGAAGATCATCCAGTAAAGTATGGCGTTTGTCAAGTGTTTTATAATTGTACCATTGACTAGGTCACGTTTGATAGTTTTATTTGTCTCATCTTTCTCTTGCTCCTCTATCATATTGAAACCTAAATAGCCTTTTGCAGGATTTTGTTTATCTGGTACATCATTTTCGTAATTTGTGGATGATTTCGGATCATAATGGTTTGAATTTATGGCGCTGATTTCTAGAGAGTTAGGATTTATGTTTAGTTCAATTGCATGATCATTGCATGAGTTTTCTAGGTCATCTATATTGATAGGTCTAATAATAAATCTGCACAGGTATTTGACTTCCCTTCAATATATTCTATCTTACAGTTATAACCAGCGATACTTAAAGCGCAAAGTTGAATCTTTTTATTTTGAATTGGAGAATCAAGAAGATACTTTAGTGTTTTGTGGTCTGTTTTAATAATGAACTCTGCGTTATTCTGTTGTTATATCCGGTAAATAACTTTCTGAATCTGTGCAAGGCTGGGTAAGACAAGCACCGATGGCTTTGTCGCTTACATCCGTGTAAAGGATATACGGTTTATTCAGATCAGGGCAGGACAACAAGGGAATATTCGTCAAGTGTTTCTTGAGGGTATCAAAAGAAGTTTGGCATGCAGTTGACCATTTAAATTTTGCATGTTTTTTAGTCAAGTTGATAAGAGGTGAAGAAATTTCAGAGAAATTAGGAAGAAATCGCCTATAGTAACTACACATTCCTATGAAGCTTCGGACATGCTTTACGGAAGCTGGGTTTTGCATACTGCGGATTGCTTTTACTTTGTTAGCATCTGGTTTGAAACCGCGATCATTTATTACAAAGCCTAAGTAATTAGATTCCTTTTGAACGAAATTGCATTTTTTAAGCTTTAATTTTAACCCATGCCTAAGTAACCTATCAAAAACGCATTGAATATACAGTTGGTGTTCTTCAAACGAAGATGAATATATGAGAATGTCATCAATGTATGCCACACAGAATTCTTAACCCTCCAGAACGTTAGACATCAGTTCCTGGAAGACGGATGGCGCATTAGCAAGCCCAAATGGCATAACATTGAACTCAAAGAGTCCAGCATGACACGTGAATGCTGTCTTTTCTTGGACCTTCGGATCAATAGCTACTTGCCAATAACCTAACTTAAGATCGAGAGTGGTGAAGTATTTTGATTTGCCTAATATTGCAGGAATCTCATCAATAACGGGTAAAGGGTATGAATTTTTCTTAGTAATTTTATTTAGCTGTCTGAATCTTTTAGACTCATCCTTTTTATGCACAATGACAACCGGAACTGACCATGGGGACTGTGTCTTACGAATGACATTTTGCCTGCACCATCTCTTGAACTGCATTTTCTACAACTTTTCTATTGTTTAGTGGTGTCTTTTATGATTTTCATTTGATAGGTGGGCTATTCCCAGTATCTTTTTTCATTTTAATTGTATCAGTTCTACCTAAATCAGAATTTTAATTGCGAATAAATCATGATTATCTGTGTCTAATTTAGTATTTCCCCGCCGGAACTGATGTGTTAACAATAGAAAGACAATTGATAGGGTTTTTTATTGATGGTTTGCGGGAGGATTCCTTAAAAATAAAACTTACGCGCGACAATCCAACCTCTTTCCAAACAGCTGTTTCAACAGCTTTACAAGAACAAATTTACGGCGAAGGTTTAATTAACGTTCTGGCCAGCAATCATCATTTACAACAAAGGAAATTATTCATATTCACAACGCAATAATGAGCAACCTCATACTCAACGTGGAATTCCTATGGAGGTAGATCACATTAGACCTCGTTCTCAAGCAGATCATAATAATGATAGGTACCAAAGTCATAGAGATGATAACCGTAGGCGTTATGAACATGCCGTAAATGCACAACCGAAAAATTTCGAAAACTATGTCTGCTATAAATGTGGGAAAAGGGTCACATTCAGCGGTTTTGCAAAATAGGTCAGGTAATTAAAAGAGAGTCGGAAAACTAGGCAATCCTTTTTGTGATGGAGCCGACAAAAAGGATTTTGATGATAAAAATATGCAAATACCACAAATACCCACTAAAATTTTTTTAGCAGGTACATGTCTTTTACACTTTGGCAAACAAAAATTCAGGGCATTAATTGATAGTGGTGCAAAGGTCAGTTCTCTGGTCACGTTCACCAAAATAAACAAGATGTGTAACAGGTTAATGGGACAAAAAATGAGGCTTCCAGAGTGCATGCAAGGTTTTTCTGAGTTAGATCCTGTGACCTAGTTTTTCCCCAAACTTATCTAACTCATAATAGATTTCATCAAGACAATCAATCTGACCAAATTTAAGGTCAATTGGGTATAAAAAGTGGCCTCTAGATTGAAAAAAGTTTTTTCTAAGTTTTAACTCAATGACCTAGTTTATGACCCCAGTTGACCCAGTTATGAAATTGTCCTAGATTTTACCAAGATAATAATTCTGACCAATTTTAAAATTGATTGTGGAAAAAAAATGTGGCCTCTTGAATGCGTACAAGGTTTTTCTAAAAGTAGACCCTGTGACCTAGTTTTTGACACCAGTTGACCCAGTTTCGAACTCGTACAACAATCATTCTGACCCAATTTCAGGTTGATCGGACATCTAGAGTGCAGACAAGGGTTTTCTAAGAATTGACGCCTTGACCTAGTTTTGAACCCAATGTGACCCAATTTCATGAGAGTGCATACAAGATAAATGATACGTCGGTTTTACGCCTCAGTGAAAACGGTAGCACCTTGATAAAGGAAAACATCTTTTAACCCATTACCACACAATGACGCTTTTTGACACCTCCACAATGTTTTATACTCAGTAATATGAAAAAATGGGATCGATCCCCGTCGGTGGCAAATATTCTTTACGACATTTGTCTCTCATCAAGGAGGTTTCTTAGATTTGACCTCGTGACCTAGTTTTTGACTCAAGTTGACCAAATTTAAAAAATGTCCGAGATTTTATCAAGACAATCATTTTGACCAATTTATAGCTTGATTAGGCAAAAATGTAGCCTCTAGAGTGCAAACAAGGTAAATGTTGCATAGAAAATCATTTTTAAAGAAGAAATCACTTAGTCGTTGGAACGAGACATAACAGAGACTAGAAATGGTCCTTGGTCGTCTACAATTGTACTTGTAACTAAGGCCGATAATTCAGTCTAGATTACAGGAACTTAATTTCGTCAAAAGAAAAGACTCTTATCTACTTCCAAAAAGAACTAATCACATGATACTGTATCAATTTCCAAATACTTTTGTACCTTGGACTTAGCTGTTATTTGCAAATTTCTATGGCTGAAAATCATAAACAGTATACCACCTTTAGAACTCATCTCGAGTTGTATCAGTTCAAGGCCATGCCTTTCGGATTAACCAACGCCCCTGCAGCCATCGAGGGTCTGATAGAAAAAGTTCTTTTTTGATTATGGAAAAAGTGTTGAGGTTATCTTGACGATACCATTGTATTTGGTAGAACATTTGATGAATCTATTGAAAACCTTCAACTTGTTAATCGTAGATTTTAAGAAGCTTGATAAAGCCTAAAACCTAAAAGATACGAAGAAATCAATCCAGTATTTAGGTCATACCGTTTCTGAAGATTGTATTAGTTGTTCACCAGATAAGATGAATGCCGTATTAAATTGGCCTATATCACAGATAAATCAGAATTAAGAATGTTTCTAGGGCTGATATCTTAAAGATCTTACTACAATTGCATATCCTTCCAAATGCCTCAATCAGAAAAGAAGAAATTTCTCATGGGATAATGACTGTCAGAAAAGTTATGTAACTCTAAATGAGTTACTAGTGTCAGAACCTATTCTTGGTTTTCGGGAAACGGACGGTGGTTTCATTCAAGACACTGATGGAAGTAAATTTGGATTTGGGGCTGTATTGTTTCAAGTTCAAATGGCGAAGAACGTGTCATAGCTAATGCAAGCAAAAGTCTTAAAAAATCGCAACAAAGGTATTGCGCTACGTACCTTGATCTACTTGCTGTAGAAACCTATATTAGGTATTTAAGGCAGTATCTCTCGGGAAGACATTTTCTCGTTAGATATGATCTTTCCTCCTTGACATGGCTTAGAAATTTTAAAGATCCAGAGGAAATGATAGCCCGATGGTTGACTATCCTACAAACTTACGATTTCAAAATTCAGCACAGGAAAGGTTCTTTACATTACAACGCAGATGCTTTATCTAGGTTACTCACGAGGAAATGTAAAAGATCTGATTGTCTAAGGTATATTTTATTTATTCGGTTGACGAAGTATGCAACAGATGCAACAATCAGACATAGTTATTATGGTTTTATTGAATCTAAAGGAAAGCTTTGCAGAAAAGCCTCCTAGGCACGTTGTCAAGAACTATCCATCTTGAGTCCGTATCTCGTGGAGCATTGGGGTATCTCTTTTTGTTGAAAATGCTTTCCTGTTTAGGAAATACGTTTAAACAGGAAGAGATGAAAGTGAGAGATTACAATTTGTAGTCCCCGGTGCTTTAAAAGAAGAAATATTCTATGAACTGCTCGTAAATAAATCAGCTCGTTATTTTGGAAAAAAATCTAAAGGAAAGCTTTGCAGTAAAGCCTCCTAGGCATGTTGTCAAGAACTACCCATCTTGCGTCCGTATCAAACAACTACCAAGGTTCAATAACACGAGTCTTTTAATATAACAAAGAAATGTCCAGCATAAAACGAACTTATTTTAATAATTGAGACAGACAAGTGACCTTTGATGGATTACTGGACGTAACGTGCTACTAGTACACAACTCTGAGGCCGCTAGGATTTGCTAGGATTTGACAATGCATACAATACATACATATATACTGACTATCTACAAGAAGGGCCTTCAGTCAAGTCATGTAAGCATGGACCACTAAATTGCAGCCCACCATGTATATTTCTATTTAATCGCGGCATCATAAGAACGAGTAACTATGTTACACACTTTTTTTTTTTTTTTTTTTTTTGAAATTGTCCAAATGCAGGAAGTTTTAACCTAAGGAAAGAAATATTTAAAGAATCTTGAACACAATTTAACAGCACATAGAATAAGTGCACATATGCATGGCTTAAATACAAATAATACATTTATGAACATTCGTAATGTCAATCACAAAAGTAATTTAAAGCATAGTGTCTCTGGTACATCTTTGTTGTTTGTCGTGGCTGTATATGGTTACCGCATGGTTGGTGAGATGTTTATGCGTATCTGACAATGTATGTTGATGAAATGGATTATAGTATTTGACACTGTTTGTTGATGAAATGTTTTAAAATATCCGACACCTTATTTTGATGAATCCGACACCGTATGTTGATGAATCTAACATCGTATATTAATGAATCTGACAACGAATGTTGATAAATACGTCATCGTATGTTGATGAATCGGACACCGTACGTTGATGAATCCGACACCGTATGTTGATGAATCGATGAATACGTCATTGTATGTTGATGAATACGTCATCGTATGTTGATGAATCCGACATCGTATGTTGATGAATCGATGAATACGTCATCGTATGTTTATGAATACGTCATCGTATGTTTATGAATCCGACACCGCATGTTGATGAATCCGACACCGTATGTTGTTGAATCCGACACCGTATGTTGATGAATCCGACACCGTATGTTGTTGAATCCGACACCGAAGGTTGTTGAATCCGACACCGTAGGATAACGGTTAGAAATAGTCCTCGGATGTTTCAACACAAATTTTACTGTCCTATTTTTACTTTGCGATTGCAGGAACTATATTATCTCCTTCGCGCGACTTGTGTCGGCGAAAATGTTTATTTACACCCGTCCTTTTTATGCTGTCTTTGCGGGCACTAGCTCAAGTCTTGGATATATTGATTCATCTTGGGGTGATTATCCTTCAGTATGAATGGCGCTGAAGGTACTGGTGGTGATGTAGGAGTGTTCTCGTACGAGCCCATTTCCTCGGGTTGACGTCTGGCGAATCTTGACCACACGCTAGTCTGTGCATTCGAACTCACACTGCTACCTCTAAGTTGGCCAATATGCATTTACTTATATATTTGTATTTGCAAATTATGATTATAAAAACCACTAACGAACCAATAAGTATGATTATATACCCCCAGAATGGAAAAATAAAAGTCTTGTGGGCGGTAATTAAATCAAAGGAATCGAGTTCATTTAAGAAATGATCCATAGGGATGCTATCAATAGCTTTTAAATGTTTCAGTAACTTGGTCACAATCAAATCCGGTCTTTTAATCAAAAGAGGTTTCCATACATCGATTTTTGAGAGCTCAAAGGAATTATTTATATCACTTAAATGATCTCCAACTTCGTATTTCGATTCGTTATTGAAAGAGGCTGGCAGGTAGAGATAATCGTTCGAAGCAGTACATGATTGATCCAGTTTCAAAAGATCTATTGGTGGCCTTATATCATACGTAGAATCTCTTAAGACAAGATCCAAATCGAGGAAATATTTCTTCGATCAGTATGTGTGCAATTGTTTCACCTTTCTTATCTTGGGTTGAGAAAGCCTTATGCCACCCAGAATACCAGTCAACAAAGGTTGCAATGTATATATTTCCAGTCAAAGTGGTGGGATATGGTCCTGAAAGGTCCAACCCAATTTTTGCAAAGGGGTAAGGCGAAATGTCAGTTTCTTGCATAGGAGCCTTTTGTGACCTCAATCCTCGTTTTTGACAAGTTATGCACTTCGAGAGATAGGTTGTAATTTCTTTATACATGTTTGGCCAATAAAACTTATTTTTGATATTGTCAAAAGTTTTGTCTATTCCCATTTGACCATTATAATCATGGAACTGTAAAAGAACTTCAGATTTGATATGAGCCTAAGAGAAGGATCATCATCTGGACTACTTATGTAATACAGAAGATCATCCAGTAAAGCATGACGTTTGTCAAGTGATTTTATAATTGTACCATTGACTAGGTCACGTTCGATAGTTTTAATTGACTCACCCTTCTCTTGCTCCTCTATCATATTGAAACCTAAATAGCCTTTTGCAGGATTTTGTTTATCTGGTACATCATTTTCGTAAATTGTGAATGATTTTGGATCGAAATGGTTTGAATTTATGGCGCTGATTTCTAGAGAGTTAGGATTTATGTCTAGTTCAATTGCATGATCATTGCATGAGTTTTCTAGGTCATCTATATTGATAGGTCTAATAATAAATCTGCACAGGTATTTGACTTCCCTTCAATATATTCTATCTTACAGTTATAACCAAAGATACTTAAAGTGCAAAGTTGAATCTTTTTATTTTGAATTGGAGAATCAAGAAGATACTTTAGTGGTTTGTGGTCTGTTTTAATAATGAACTCTGCGTTATGCAAGTAATGATCTAAACGTTGTAAAGCGTAATGTATATCAAAAGCTTCTTTCTCTATTGTAGACCATCTAGTTTTGGTATCACTTAATTTATGTGACAGTAAGTGTATTGGTACTTCTGTTGTTATACCCGGTAAATAACTTTCTGAATCTGTGCAAGGCTGGGTAAGACAAGCACCGATGGCTTTGTCGCTTACATCCGTGTAAAGGATATACGGTTTATTCAGATCAGGGCAGGACAACAAGGGAATATTCGTCAAGTGTTTCTTGAGGGTATCAAAAGAAGTTTGGCATGCAGTTGACCATTTAAATTTTGCATGTTTTTTTAGTCAAGTTGATAAGAGGTGAAGAAATTTCAGAGAAATTAGGAAGAAATCGCCTATAGTAACTACACATTCTTATGAAGCTTCGGACATGCTTTACGGAAGCTGGGTTTTGCATACTGCGGATTGCTTTTACTTTGTTAGCATCTGGTTTGAAACCGCGATCATTTATTACAAAGCCTAAGTAATTAGTTTCCTTTTGAACGAAATTGCATTTTTTAAGCTTTAATTTTAACCCATGCCGAAGTAACCTATCAAAAACGCATTGAATATACAGTTGGTGTTCTTCAAACGAAGATGAATATATGAGTATGTCATCAATGTATGCCACACAGAATTCTTAACCCTCCTGAGCGTTAGACATCAGTTCCTGGAAGACGGATGGCGAATTAGCAAGCCCAAATGGCATAAGATTGAACTCAAAGAGTCCAGCATGACACGTGAATGCTGTCTTTTCTTGGTCCTTCGGATCAATAGCTACTTGCCAATAACCTGACTTAAGATCGAGAGTGGTGAAGTATTTTGATTTGCCTAATATTGCAAGAATCTCATCAATAACGGGTAAAGGGTATGAATTTTTCTTAGTAATTTTATTTAGCTGTCTGAATCTTTTAGACTCATCCTTTTTATGCACAATGACAACCGGAACTGACCATGGGGACTGTGTCTTACGAATGACATTTTGCCTGCACCATCTCTTGAACTGCATTTTCTACAACTTTTCTATTGTTTAGTGGTGTCTTGTATGATTTTAATTTGATAGGTGGGCTATTCCCATGTATCTATTTTCATTTTAATTGTATCAGTTCTACCTAAATCAGAATTTTAATAGCGAATAAATCATGATTATCTGTGTCTAATTTAGTAATAATATTTTTATGTTCCGGCGGGACATTGATATTTGACGTAATATCGATAGAGTCATCATCCTCGTGATGAAAATTGATTTAAGGATGCTATTTCAATTTTTGAAACGGGAGTAAGCTTTCCGATCACTGTACCTTTAGTTAGGTCGAAGTATTTGTTTGTGTTGTTTACTAAAAGAGCGGGACTTTTTCTTGTTTTGTTCAAAATGCCAATGGAATTTGAAACCATAAGACCCAGTTTCGAACTCGTACAACAATCATTCTGACCCAATTTCAGGTTGATCGGACATCTAGAGTGCAGACAAGGGTTTTCTAAGAATTGACGCCTTGACCTAGTTTTGAACCCAATGTGACCCAATTTCATTAGAGTGCATATAAGATAAATGATACGTCGGTTTTACGCCTCAGTGAAAACGGTAGCACCTTGATAAAGGAAAACATCTTTTAACCCATTACCACACAATGACGCTTTTTGACACCTCCACAATGTTTTATACTCAGTAATATGAAAAAATGGGATCGATCCCCGTCGGTGGCAAATATTCTTTACGACATTTGTCTCTCATCAAGGAGGTTTCTTAGATTTGACCTCGTGACCTAGTTTTTGACTCAAGTTGACCAAATTTAAAAAATGTCCGAGATTTTATCAAGACAATCATTTTGACCAATTTATAGCTTGATTAGGCAAAAATGTAGCCTCTAGAGTGCAAACAAGGTTAATGTTTCTCGTTAGATATGATCTTTCCTCCTTGACATGGCTTAGAAATTTTAAAGATCCAGAGGAAATGATAGCCCGATGGTTGACTATCCTACAAACTTACGATTTCAAAATTCAGCACAGGAAAGGTTCTTTACATTACAACGCAGATGCTTTATCTAGGTTACTCACGAGGAAATGTAAAAGATCTGATTGTCTAAGGTATATTTTATTTATTCGGTTGACGAAGTATGCAACAGATGCAACAATCAGACATAGTTATTATGGTTTTATTGAATCTAAAGGAAAGCTTTGCAGAAAAGCCTCCTAGGCACGTTGTCAAGAACTATCCATCTTGAGTCCGTATCTCGTGGAGCATTGGGGTATCTCTTTTTGTTGAAAATGCTTTCCTGTTTAGGAAATACGTTTAAACAGGAAGAGATGAAAGTGAGAGATTACAATTTGTAGTCCCCGGTGCTTTAAAAGAAGAAATATTCTATGAACTGCTCGTAAATAAATCAGCTCGTTATTTTGGAAAAAAATCTAAAGGAAAGCTTTGCAGTAAAGCCTCCTAGGCATGTTGTCAAGAACTACCCATCTTGCGTCCGTATCAAACAACTACCAAGGTTCAATAACACGAGTCTTTTAATATAACAAAGAAATGTCCAGCATAAAACGAACTTATTTTAATAATTGAGACAGACAAGTGACCTTTGATGGATTACTGGACGTAACGTGCTACTAGTACACAACTCTGAGGCCGCTAGGTTTTGCTAGGATTTGACAATGCATACAATACATACATATATACTGACTATCTACAAGAAGGGCCTTCAGTCAAGTCATGTAAGCATGGACCACTAAATTGCAGCCCACCATGTATATTTCTATTTAATCGCGGCATCATAAAAACGAGTAACTATGTTACACACTTTTTTTTTTTTTTTTTTTTGAAATTGTCCAAATGCAGGAAGTTTAACCTAAGGAAAGAAATATTTAAAGAATCTTGAACACAATTTAACAGCACATAGAATAAGTGCACATATGCATGGCTTAAATACAAATAATACATTTATGAACATTCGTAATGTCAATCACAAAAGTAATTTAAAGCATAGTGTCTCTGGTACATCTTTGTTGTTTGTCGTGGCTGTATATGGTTACCGCATGGTTGGTGAGATGTTTATGCGTATCTGACAATGTATGTTGATGAAATGGATTATAGTATTTGACACTGTTTGTTGATGAAATGTTTTAAAATATCCGACACCTTATTTTGATGAATCCGACACCGTATGTTGATGAATCTAACATCGTATATTAATGAATCTGACAACGAATGTTGATAAATACGTCATCGTATGTTGATGAATCGGACACCGTACGTTGATGAATCCGACACCGTATGTTGATGAATCGATGAATACGTCATTGTATGTTGATGAATACGTCATCGTATGTTGATGAATCCGACATCGTATGTTGATGAATCGATGAATACGTCATCGTATGTTTATGAATACGTCATCGTATGTTTATGAATCCGACACCGCATGTTGATGAATCCGACACCGTATGTTGTTGAATCCGACACCGTATGTTGATGAATCCGACACCGTAGGTTGTTGAATCCGACACCGAAGGTTGTTGAATCCGACACCGTAGGATAACGGTTAGAAATAGTCCTCGGATGTTTCAACACAAATTTTACTGTCCTATTTTTACTTTGCGATTGCAGGAACTATATTATCTCCTTCGCGCGACTTGTGTCGGCGAAAATGTTTATTTACACCCGTCCTTTTTATGCTGTCTTTGCGGGCACTAGCTCAAGTCTTGGATATATTGATTCATCTTGGGGTGATTATCCTTCAGTATGAATGGCGCTGAAGGTACTGGTGGTGATGTAGGAGTGTTCTCGTACGAGCCCATTTCCTCGGGTTGACGTCTGGCGAATCTTGACCACACGCTAGTCTGTGCATTCGAACTCACACTGCTACCTCTAAGTTGGCCAATATGCATTTACTTATAGATTTGTATTTGCAAATTATGATTATAAAAACCACTAACGAACCAATAAGTATGATTATATACCCCCAGAATGGAAAAATAAAAGTCTTGTGGGCGGTAATTAAATCAAAGGAATCGAGTTCATTTAAGAAATGATCCATAGGGATGCTATCAATAGCTTTTAAATGTTTCAGTAACTTGGTCACAATCAAATCCGGTCTTTTAATCAAAAGAGGTTTCCATACATCGATTTTTGAGAGCTCAAAGGAATTATTTATATCACTTAAATGATCTCCAACTTCGTATTTCGATTCGTTATTGAAAGAGGCTGGCAGGTAGAGATAATCGTTCGAAGCAGTACATGATTGATCCAGTTTCAAAAGATCTATTGGTGGCCTTATATCATACGTAGAATCTCTTAAGACAAGATCCAAATCGAGGAAATATTTCTTCGATCAGTATGTGTGCAATTGTTTCACCTTTCTTATCTTGGGTTGAGAAAGCCTTATGCCACCCAGAATACCAGTCAACAAAGGTTGCAATGTATATATTTCCAGTCAAAGTGGTGGGATATGGTCCTGAAAGGTCCAACCCAATTTTTGCAAAGGGGTAAGGCGAAATGTCAGTTTCTTGCATAGGAGCCTTTTGTGACCTCAATCCTCGTTTTTGACAAGTTATGCACTTCGAGAGATAGGTTGTAATTTCTTTATACATGTTTGGCCAATAAAACTTATTTTTGATATTGTCAAAAGTTTTGTCTATTCCCATTTGACCATTATAATCATGGAACTGTAAAAGAACTTCAGATTTGATATGAGCCTAAGAGAAGGATCATCATCTGGACTACTTATGTAATACAGAAGATCATCCAGTAAAGCATGACGTTTGTCAAGTGATTTTATAATTGTACCATTGACTAGGTCACGTTCGATAGTTTTAATTGACTCACCCTTCTCTTGCTCCTCTATCATATTGAAACCTAAATAGCCTTTTGCAGGATTTTGTTTATCTGGTACATCATTTTCGTAAATTGTGAATGATTTTGGATCGAAATGGTTTGAATTTATGGCGCTGATTTCTAGAGAGTTAGGATTTATGTCTAGTTCAATTGCATGATCATTGCATGAGTTTTCTAGGTCATCTATATTGATAGGTCTAATAATAAATCTGCACAGGTATTTGACTTCCCTTCAATATATTCTATCTTACAGTTATAACCAAAGATACTTAAAGTGCAAAGTTGAATCTTTTTATTTTGAATTGGAGAATCAAGAAGATACTTTAGTGGTTTGTGGTCTGTTTTAATAATGAACTCTGCGTTATGCAAGTAATGATCTAAACGTTGTAAAGCGTAATGTATATCAAAAGCTTCTTTCTCTATTGTAGACCATCTAGTTTTGGTATCACTTAATTTATGTGACAGTAAGTGTATTGGTACTTCTGTTGTTATACCCGGTAAATAACTTTCTGAATCTGTGCAAGGCTGGGTAAGACAAGCACCGATGGCTTTGTCGCTTACATCCGTGTAAAGGATATACGGTTTATTCAGATCAGGGCAGGACAACAAGGGAATATTCGTCAAGTGTTTCTTGAGGGTATCAAAAGAAGTTTGGCATGCAGTTGACCATTTAAATTTTGCATGTTTTTTAGTCAAGTTGATAAGAGGTGAAGAAATTTCAGAGAAATTAGGAAGAAATCGCCTATAGTAACTACACATTCTTATGAAGCTTCGGACATGCTTTACGGAAGCTGGGTTTTGCATACTGCGGATTGCTTTTACTTTGTTAGCATCTGGTTTGAAACCGCGATCATTTATTACAAAGCCTAAGTAATTAGTTTCCTTTTGAACGAAATTGCATTTTTTAAGCTTTAATTTTAACCCATGCCGAAGTAACCTATCAAAAACGCATTGAATATACAGTTGGTGTTCTTCAAACGAAGATGAATATATGAGTATGTCATCAATGTATGCCACACAGAATTCTTAGCCCTCCTGAGCGTTAGACATCAGTTCCTGGAAGACGGATTGCGAATTAGCAAGCCCAAATGGCATAACATTGAACTCAAAGAGTCCAGCATGACACGTGAATGCTGTCTTTTCTTGGTCCTTCGGATCAATAGCTACTTGCCAATAACCTGACTTAAGATCGAGAGTGGTGAAGTATTTTGATTTGCCTAATATTGCAAGAATCTCATCAATAACGGGTAAAGGGTATGAATTTTTCTTAGTAATTTTATTTAGCTGTCTGAATCTTTTAGACTCATCCTTTTTATGCACAATGACAACCGGAACTGACCATGGGGACTGTGTCTTACGAATGACATTTTGCCTGCACCATCTCTTGAACTGCATTTTCTACAACTTTTCTATTGTTTAGTGGTGTCTTGTATGATTTTAATTTGATAGGTGGGCTATTCCCATGTATCTATTTTCATTTTAATTGTATCAGTTCTACCTAAATCAGAATTTTAATAGCGAATAAATCATGATTATCTGTGTCTAATTTAGTAATAATATTTTTATGTTCCGGCGGGACATTGATATTTGACGTAATATCGATAGAGTCATCATCCTCGTGATGAAAATTGATTTAAGGATGCTATTTCAATTTTTGAAACGGGAGTAAGCTTTCCGATCACTGTACCTTTAGTTAGGTCGAAGTATTTGTTTGTGTTGTTTACTAAAAGAGCGGGACTTTTTCTTGTTTTGTTCAAAATGCCAATGGAATTTGAAACCATAAGACCCAGTTTCGAACTCGTACAACAATCATTCTGACCCAATTTCAGGTTGATCGGACATCTAGAGTGCAGACAAGGGTTTTCTAAGAATTGACGCCTTGACCTAGTTTTGAACCCAATGTGACCCAATTTCATTAGAGTGCATATAAGATAAATGATACGTCGGTTTTACGCCTCAGTGAAAACGGTAGCACCTTGATAAAGGAAAACATCTTTTAACCCATTACCACACAATGACGCTTTTTGACACCTCCACAATGTTTTATACTCAGTAATATGAAAAAATGGGATCGATCCCCGTCGGTGGCAAATATTCTTTACGACATTTGTCTCTCATCAAGGAGGTTTCTTAGATTTGACCTCGTGACCTAGTTTTTGACTCAAGTTGACCAAATTTAAAAAATGTCCGAGATTTTATCAAGACAATCATTTTGACCAATTTATAGCTTGATTAGGCAAAAATGTAGCCTCTAGAGTGCAAACAAGGTTAATGTTTCTCGTTAGATATGATCTTTCCTCCTTGACATGGCTTAGAAATTTTAAAGATCCAGAGGAAATGATAGCCCGATGGTTGACTATCCTACAAACTTACGATTTCAAAATTCAGCACAGGAAAGGTTCTTTACATTACAACGCAGATGCTTTATCTAGGTTACTCACGAGGAAATGTAAAAGATCTGATTGTCTAAGGTATATTTTATTTATTCGGTTGACGAAGTATGCAACAGATGCAACAATCAGACATAGTTATTATGGTTTTATTGAATCTAAAGGAAAGCTTTGCAGAAAAGCCTCCTAGGCACGTTGTCAAGAACTATCCATCTTGAGTCCGTATCTCGTGGAGCATTGGGGTATCTCTTTTTGTTGAAAATGCTTTCCTGTTTAGGAAATACGTTTAAACAGGAAGAGATGAAAGTGAGAGATTACAATTTGTAGTCCCCGGTGCTTTAAAAGAAGAAATATTCTATGAACTGCTCGTAAATAAATCAGCTCGTTATTTTGGAAAAAAATCTAAAGGAAAGCTTTGCAGTAAAGCCTCCTAGGCATGTTGTCAAGAACTACCCATCTTGCGTCCGTATCAAACAACTACCAAGGTTCAATAACACGAGTCTTTTAATATAACAAAGAAATGTCCAGCATAAAACGAACTTATTTTAATAATTGAGACAGACAAGTGACCTTTGATGGATTACTGGACGTAACGTGCTACTAGTACACAACTCTGAGGCCGCTAGGATTTGCTAGGATTTGACAATGCATACAATACATACATATATACTGACTATCTACAAGAAGGGCCTTCAGTCAAGTCATGTAAGCATGGACCACTAAATTGCAGCCCACCATGTATATTTCTATTTAATCGCGGCATCATAAAAACGAGTAACTATGTTACACACTTTTTTTTTTTTTTTTTTTTTTGAAATTGTCCAAATGCAGGAAGTTTTAACCTAAGGAAAGAAATATTTAAAGAATCTTGAACACAATTTAACAGCACATAGAATAAGTGCACATATGCATGGCTTAAATACAAATAATACATTTATGAACATTCGTAATGTCAATCACAAAAGTAATTTAAAGCATAGTGTCTCTGGTACATCTTTGTTGTTTGTCGTGGCTGTATATGGTTACCGCATGGTTGGTGAGATGTTTATGCGTATCTGACAATGTATGTTGATGAAATGGATTATAGTATTTGACACTGTTTGTTGATGAAATGTTTTAAAATATCCGACACCTTATTTTGATGAATCCGACACCGTATGTTGATGAATCTAACATCGTATATTAATGAATCTGACAACGAATGTTGATAAATACGTCATCGTATGTTGATGAATCGGACACCGTACGTTGATGAATCCGACACCGTATGTTGATGAATCGATGAATACGTCATTGTATGTTGATGAATACGTCATCGTATGTTGATGAATCCGACATCGTATGTTGATGAATCGATGAATACGTCATCGTAAGTTTATGAATACGTCATCGTATGTTTATGAATCCGACACCGCATGTTGATGAATCCGACACCGTATGTTGTTGAATCCGACACCGTATGTTGATGAATCCGACACCGTATGTTGTTGAATCCGACACCGAAGGTTGTTGAATCCGACACCGTAGGATAACGGTTAGAAATAGTCCTCGGATGTTTCAACACAAATTTTACTGTCCTATTTTTACTTTGCGATTGCAGGAACTATATTATCTCCTTCGCGCGACTTGTGTCGGCGAAAATGTTTATTTACACCCGTCCTTTTTATGCTGTCTTTGCGGGCACTAGCTCAAGTCTTGGATATATTGATTCATCTTGGGGTGATTATCCTTCAGTATGAATGGCGCTGAAGGTACTGGTGGTGATGTAGGAGTGTTCTCGTACGAGCCCATTTCCTCGGGTTGACGTCTGGCGAATCTTGACCACACGCTAGTCTGTGCATTCGAACTCACACTGCTACCTCTAAGTTGGCCAATATGCATTTACTTATATATTTGTATTTGCAAATTATGATTATAAAAACCACTAACGAACCAATAAGTATGATTATATACCCCCAGAATGGAAAAATAAAAGTCTTGTGGGCGGTAATTAAATCAAAGGAATCGAGTTCATTTAAGAAATGATCCATAGGGATGCTATCAATAGCTTTTAAATGTTTCAGTAACTTGGTCACAATCAAATCCGGTCTTTTAATCAAAAGAGGTTTCCATACATCGATTTTTGAGAGCTCAAAGGAATTATTTATATCACTTAAATGATCTCCAACTTCGTATTTCGATTCGTTATTGAAAGAGGCTGGCAGGTAGAGATAATCGTTCGAAGCAGTACATGATTGATCCAGTTTCAAAAGATCTATTGGTGGCCTTATATCATACGTAGAATCTCTTAAGACAAGATCCAAATCGAGGAAATATTTCTTCGATCAGTATGTGTGCAATTGTTTCACCTTTCTTATCTTGGGTTGAGAAAGCCTTATGCCACCCAGAATACCAGTCAACAAAGGTTGCAATGTATATATTTCCAGTCAAAGTGGTGGGATATGGTCCTGAAAGGTCCAACCCAATTTTTGCAAAGGGGTAAGGCGAAATGTCAGTTTCTTGCATAGGAGCCTTTTGTGACCTCAATCCTCGTTTTTGACAAGTTATGCACTTCGAGAGATAGGTTGTAATTTCTTTATACATGTTTGGCCAATAAAACTTATTTTTGATATTGTCAAAAGTTTTGTCTATTCCCATTTGACCATTATAATCATGGAACTGTAAAAGAACTTCAGATTTGATATGAGCCTAAGAGAAGGATCATCATCTGGACTACTTATGTAATACAGAAGATCATCCAGTAAAGCATGACGTTTGTCAAGTGATTTTATAATTGTACCATTGACTAGGTCACGTTCGATAGTTTTAATTGACTCACCCTTCTCTTGCTCCTCTATCATATTGAAACCTAAATAGCCTTTTGCAGGATTTTGTTTATCTGGTACATCATTTTCGTAAATTGTGAATGATTTTGGATCGAAATGGTTTGAATTTATGGCGCTGATTTCTAGAGAGTTAGGATTTATGTCTAGTTCAATTGCATGATCATTGCATGAGTTTTCTAGGTCATCTATATTGATAGGTCTAATAATAAATCTGCACAGGTATTTGACTTCCCTTCAATATATTCTATCTTACAGTTATAACCAAAGATACTTAAAGTGCAAAGTTGAATCTTTTTATTTTGAATTGGAGAATCAAGAAGATACTTTAGTGGTTTGTGGTCTGTTTTAATAATGAACTCTGCGTTATGCAAGTAATGATCTAAACGTTGTAAAGCGTAATGTATATCAAAAGCTTCTTTTTCTATTGTAGACCATCTAGTTTTGGTATCACTTAATTTATGTGACAGTAAGTGTATTGGTACTTCTGTTGTTATACCCGGTAAATAACTTTCTAAATCTGTGCAAGGCTGGGTAAGACAAGCACCGATGGCTTTGTCGCTTACATCCGTGTAAAGGATATACGGTTTATTCAGATCAGGGCAGGACAACAAGGGAATATTCGTCAAGTGTTTCTTGAGGGTATCAAAAGAAGTTTGGCATGCAGTTGACCATTTAAATTTTGCATGTTTTTTAGTCAAGTTGATAAGAGGTGAAGAAATTTCAGAGAAATTAGGAAGAAATCGCCTATAGTAACTACACATTCTTATGAAGCTTCGGACATGCTTTACGGAAGCTGGGTTTTGCATACTGCGGATTGCTTTTACTTTGTTAGCATCTGGTTTGAAACCGCGATCATTTATTACAAAGCCTAAGTAATTAGTTTCCTTTTGAACGAAATTGCATTTTTTAAGCTTTAATTTTAACCCATGCCGAAGTAACCTATCAAAAACGCATTGAATATACAGTTGGTGTTCTTCAAACGAAGATGAATATATGAGTATGTCATCAATGTATGCCACACAGAATTCTTAACCCTCCTGAGCGTTAGACATCAGTTCCTGGAAGACGGATGGCGAATTAGCAAGCCCAAATGGCATAACATTGAACTCAAAGAGTCCAGCATGACACGTGAATGCTGTCTTTTCTTGGTCCTTCGGATCAATAGCTACTTGCCAATAACCTGACTTAAGATCGAGAGTGGTGAAGTATTTTGATTTGCCTAATATTGCAAGAATCTCATCAATAACGGGTAAAGGGTATGAATTTTTCTTAGTAATTTTATTTAGCTGTCTGAATCTTTTAGACTCATCCTTTTTATGCACAATGACAACCGGAACTGACCATGGGGACTGTGTCTTACGAATGACATTTTGCCTGCACCATCTCTTGAACTGCATTTTCTACAACTTTTCTATTGTTTAGTGGTGTCTTGTATGATTTTAATTTGATAGGTGGGCTATTCCCATGTATCTATTTTCATTTTAATTGTATCAGTTCTACCTAAATCAGAATTTTAATAGCGAATAAATCATGATTATCTGTGTCTAATTTAGTAATAATATTTTTATGTTCCGGCGGGACATTGATATTTGACGTAATATCGATAGAGTCATCATCCTCGTGATGAAAATTGATTTAAGGATGCTATTTCAATTTTTGAAACGGGAGTAAGCTTTCCGATCACTGTACCTTTAGTTAGGTCGAAGTATTTGTTTGTGTTGTTTACTAAAAGAGCGGGACTTTTTCTTGTTTTGTTCAAAATGCCAATGGAATTTGAAACCATAAGACCTGGTTCGTCAAAGATATGTCCTTGATTCAAAGCGGAAATTTGGTATGTTTTCGCAGTGTTAAATGATGGATTAGCTTTTGATTTAGCCCATACGATTTTTGAGGTTTGTGGTTCAATTGAAATTTTTGAATTTAGTCTCAGTATAGAAGAGACAGTTTCCCCGCCGGAACTGATGTGTTAACAATAGAAAGACAATTGATAGGGTTTTTTATTGATGGTTTGCGGGAGGATTCCTTAAAAATAAAACTTACGCGCGACAATCCAACCTCTTTCCAAACAGCTGTTTCAACAGCTTTACAAGAACAAATTTACGGCGAAGGTTTAATTAACGTTCTGGCCAGCAATCATCATTTACAACAAAGGAAATTATTCATATTCACAACGCAATAATGAGCAACCTCATACTCAACGTGGAATTCCTATGGAGGTAGATCACATTAGACCTCGTTCTCAAGCAGATCATAACAATGATAGGTACCTAGTTTTTGACCCCAGTTGACCCAGTTATGAAATTGTCTGACCAATTTTAAAATTGATTGTGGAAAAAAATGTGGCCTCATGAGTGCGTACAAGGTTTTTCTAAAATTGGACCCTGTGACCTAGTTTTTGACACCAGTTGACCCAGTCTCGAACTCGTACAATAATCATTCTGACCCAATTTCAGGTTGATCGGACATCTAGAGTGCAGACAAGGGTTTTCTAAGAATTGACGCCTTGACCTAGTTTTGAACCCAATGTGATCAAATTTCATGAGAGTGCATACAAGATAAATGTTGACGTCGGTTTTACGTCTCAGTGAAAACGGTAGCACCTTGATAAAGGAAAACATCTTTTAACCCATTACCACACAATGACGCTTTTTGACACCTCCACAATGTTTTATACCCAGTTATATGAAAAAATGAGCTCGATCCCCGTCGGCGGCAAATATTCTTTACGACATTTGTCTCTCATCAATGGGTAGATGATCGTAAACCTAAGTGGGATAGCAGCTGGAGGCTAGGAAAGGATGTTGTGCTAGAACTGGTGTAAGAAATACCATTAATCAATTGTTAGGTGCTCCAGCCGCCTCGATATGACTGAAATACTATTAAAACTGGCGTTAAACCCCATTCAATCACTCAAACAATATAATATTGATATTTTATATCGCCTCAGGAATGGGACGACCCTTTAAAAAGATTATTCGTTCACCGGAAGTAATGTCGAATGACTGTAGTGAAGCCGTATCGGAGATGTTTTTAGCTCACTTGTGGTTAGGTGGATGTCCGTCAAGCGTCGTCCGTCGCCAACATTAACCTTCTATGCAACCCAATCAAGCTGAAAAATTCAGGTATCGACCTGACATAGGCAAAAAATGTGGCCTCTAGAGTGCATACAAGTCTTTTTATCTAAATTTCATCCTGTGACCTAGTTTTTGACACCAGCTGACCAGTTTCGAACTTGTACAAGATTTCACCAAAACAGTCATCCTGACCCAATTTCAGGTTACTCAGGCAAAAAATGAGGCACCTAGAGTGCAGGAGGTTTCTAAGATTTGACCTCGTGACCTAGTTTTTGACTCAAGTTGACCAAATTTAAAAAATGTCCGAGATTTTATCAAGACAATCATTTTGACCAATTTATAGCTTGATTAGGCAAAAATGTAGCCTCTAGAGTGCAAAGATAAATCGATGAATACGTCATCGTATGTTTATGAATCCGACACCGTATGTTGATGAATCCGACACCGTATGTTGTTGAATCCGACACCGTAGGTTGTTGAATCCGACACCGTAGGATAACGCTTAGAAATAGTCCTCGGATGTTTCAACACAAATTTTACTGTTTTATTTTTACTTTGCGATTGCAAGAACTATATTACTCCTTCGCGCGACTAGTGTCCGCGAAAATGTTTATTTACACCCGTCCTTTTTATGCTGTCTTTGCGGGCACTAGCTCAAGTCTTGGATATATTGATTCATCTTGGTGTTGATTATCCTTCAGTATGAATGGCGCTGAAGGTACTGGTGGTGATGTAGGAGTGTTCTCGTACGGGCCCATTTCCTCGGGTTGACGTCTGGCGAATCTTGCCCACACGCTAGTCTGTGCATTCGAACTCAGCCTGCTACCTCTAAGTTGGCCAATATTCATTTACTTATAGATTTGTATTTGCAAATTATGTAGGAGTGTTCTCGTACGGGCCCATTTCCTCGGGTTGACGTCTGGCGAATCTTGCCCACACGCTAGTCTGTGCATTCGAACTCAGCCTGCTACCTCTAAGTTGGCCAATATTCATTTACTTATAGAGTTGTATTTGCAAATTATGATTAAAAGAACCACTAACGAACCATAAGTATGATTATATACCCCCAGAATGGAAAAATAAAAGTCTTGTGGGCGGTAATTAAATCAAAGGAATCGAGTTCATTTAAGAAATGATCCACAGGGATGCTATCCATAGCTTTTAAATGTTTCGGTAACTTGGTCACAATCAAATCCGGTCTTTTTATCAAAAGAGGTTTCCATACATCGATTTTTGAGAGCTCAAAGGAATTATTTATATCACTTAAAGGATCTCCAACTTCGTATTTCGATTCGTTATTGAAAGAGGCTGGCAGGTAGAGATAATCGTTCGAAGCAGTACATGATTGATCCAGTTTCAAAAGATCTATTGGTGGCCTTATACGTAGAATCTCTTAAGACAAGATCCGAATCGAGGAAATATTTCTTCGATCAGTATGTGTGCAATTGTTTCACCATTCTTATCTGGGATTTAGAAAGCCTCATGCCACCCAGAATACCAGTCAACAAAGGTTGCAAAGTATATATTTCCAGTCAAATTGGTGGGATATGGTCCTGAAAGGTCCAACCCAATTTTTGCAAAGGGGTAAGGCGGAATGTCAGTTTCTTGCATAGGAGCCTTTTGTGACCTCAATCCTCGTTTTTGACAAGTTATGCACTTCGAGAGATAGGTTGTAATTTCTTTATACATGTTTGGCCAATAAATCTTATTTTTGATAGTGTCAAAAGTTTTGTCTATTCCCATTTGACCATTATAATCATGGAACTGTAAAAGAACTTCAGATTTGATATGAGCCTAAGAGAAGGATCATCATCTGGACTACTTATGTAATACAGAAGATCATCCAGTAAAGCATGACGTTTGTCAAGTGATTTTATAATTGTACCATTGACTAGGTCACGTTTGATAGTTTTAATTGAGTCACCCTTCTCTTGCTCCTCTATCATATTGAAACCTAAATAGCCTTTTGCAGGATTTTGTTTATCTGGTACATCATTTTCGTAAATTGTGAATGATTTTGGATCGAAATGGTTTGAATTTATGGCGCTGATTTCTAGAGAGTTAGGGTTTATGTCTAGTTCAATTGCATGATCATTGCATGAGTTTTCTAGGTCATCTATATTGATAGGTCTAATAATAAATCTGCACAGGTATTTGACTTCCCTTCAATATATTCTATCTTACAGTTATAACCAGCGATACTTAAAGCGAAAAGTTGAATCTTTTTATTTTGAATTGGAGAATCAAGAAGATACTTTAGTGGTTTGTGGTCTGTTTTAATAATGAACTCTGGGTTATGCAAGTAATGATCTAAACGTTGTAAAGCGTAATGTATATCAAAAGCTTTTTTCTCTATTGTAGACCATCTAGTTTTGGTATCACTTAATTTATGTGACAGGAAGTATTGGTACTTCTGTTGTTATACCCGGTAAATAACTTTCTGAATCTGTGCAAGGCTGGGTAAGACAAGCACCGATGGCTTTGTCGCTTACATCCGTGTAAAGGATATACGGTTTATTCAGATCAGGGCAGGACAACAAGGGAATATTCGTCAAGTGTTTCTTGAGGGTATCAAAAGAAGTTTGGCATGCAGTTGACCATTTAAATTTTGCATGTTTTTTAGTCAAGTTGATAAGAGGTGAAGAAATTTCAGAGAAATTAGGAAGAAATCGCCTATAGTAACTACACATTCTTATGAAGCTTCGGACATGCTTTACGGAAGCTGGGTTTTGCATACTGCGGATTGCTTTTACTTTGTTAGCATCTGGTTTGAAACCGCGATCATTTATTACAAAGCCTAAGTAATTAGTTTCCTTTTGAACGAAATTGCATTTTTTAAGCTTTAATTTTAACCCATGCCGAAGTAACCTATCAAAAACGCATTGAATATACAGTTGGTGTTCTTCAAACGAAGATGAATATATGAGTATGTCATCAATGTATGCCACACAGAATTCTTAGCCCTCCTGAGCGTTAGACATCAGTTCCTGGAAGACGGATTGCGAATTAGCAAGCCCAAATGGCATAACATTGAACTCAAAGAGTCCAGCATGACACGTGAATGCTGTCTTTTCTTGGTCCTTCGGATCAATAGCTACTTGCCAATAACCTGACTTAAGATCGAGAGTGGTGAAGTATTTTGATTTGCCTAATATTGCAAGAATCTCATCAATAACGGGTAAAGGGTATGAATTTTTCTTAGTAATTTTATTTAGCTGTCTGAATCTTTTAGACTCATCCTTTTTATGCACAATGACAACCGGAACTGACCATGGGGACTGTGTCTTACGAATGACATTTTGCCTGCACCATCTCTTGAACTGCATTTTCTACAACTTTTCTATTGTTTAGTGGTGTCTTGTATGATTTTAATTTGATAGGTGGGCTATTCCCATGTATCTATTTTCATTTTAATTGTATCAGTTCTACCTAAATCAGAATTTTAATAGCGAATAAATCATGATTATCTGTGTCTAATTTAGTAATAATATTTTTATGTTCCGGCGGGACATTGATATTTGACGTAATATCGATAGAGTCATCATCCTCGTGATGAAAATTGATTTAAGGATGCTATTTCAATTTTTGAAACGGGAGTAAGCTTTCCGATCACTGTACCTTTAGTTAGGTCGAAGTATTTGTTTGTGTTGTTTACTAAAAGAGCGGGACTTTTTCTTGTTTTGTTCAAAATGCCAATGGAATTTGAAACCATAAGACCCAGTTTCGAACTCGTACAACAATCATTCTGACCCAATTTCAGGTTGATCGGACATCTAGAGTGCAGACAAAGGTTTTCTAAGAATTGACGCCTTGACCTAGTTTTGAACCCAATGTGACCCAATTTCATTAGAGTGCATATAAGATAAATGATACGTCGGTTTTACGCCTCAGTGAAAACGGTAGCACCTTGATAAAGGAAAACATCTTTTAACCCATTACCACACAATGACGCTTTTTGACACCTCCACAATGTTTTATACTCAGTAATATGAAAAAATGGGATCGATCCCCGTCGGTGGCAAATATTCTTTACGACATTTGTCTCTCATCAAGGAGGTTTCTTAGATTTGACCTCGTGACCTAGTTTTTGACTCAAGTTGACCAAATTTAAAAAATGTCCGAGATTTTATCAAGACAATCATTTTGACCAATTTATAGCTTGATTAGGCAAAAATGTAGCCTCTAGAGTGCAAACAAGGTTAATGTTTCTCGTTAGATATGATCTTTCCTCCTTGACATGGCTTAGAAATTTTAAAGATCCAGAGGAAATGATAGCCCGATGGTTGACTATCCTACAAACTTACGATTTCAAAATTCAGCACAGGAAAGGTTCTTTACATTACAACGCAGATGCTTTATCTAGGTTACTCACGAGGAAATGTAAAAGATCTGATTGTCTAAGGTATATTTTATTTATTCGGTTGACGAAGTATGCAACAGATGCAACAATCAGACATAGTTATTATGGTTTTATTGAATCTAAAGGAAAGCTTTGCAGAAAAGCCTCCTAGGCACGTTGTCAAGAACTATCCATCTTGAGTCCGTATCTCGTGGAGCATTGGGGTATCTCTTTTTGTTGAAAATGCTTTCCTGTTTAGGAAATACGTTTAAACAGGAAGAGATGAAAGTGAGAGATTACAATTTGTAGTCCCCGGTGCTTTAAAAGAAGAAATATTCTATGAACTGCTCGTAAATAAATCAGCTCGTTATTTTGGAAAAAAATCTAAAGGAAAGCTTTGCAGTAAAGCCTCCTAGGCATGTTGTCAAGAACTACCCATCTTGCGTCCGTATCAAACAACTACCAAGGTTCAATAACACGAGTCTTTTAATATAACAAAGAAATGTCCAGCATAAAACGAACTTATTTTAATAATTGAGACAGACAAGTGACCTTTGATGGATTACTGGACGTAACGTGCTACTAGTACACAACTCTGAGGCCGCTAGGATTTGCTAGGATTTGACAATGCATACAATACATACATATATACTGACTATCTACAAGAAGGGCCTTCAGTCAAGTCATGTAAGCATGGACCACTAAATTGCAGCCCACCATGTATATTTCTATTTAATCGCGGCATCATAAAAACGAGTAACTATGTTACACACTTTTTTTTTTTTTTTTTTTTTTGAAATTGTCCAAATGCAGGAAGTTTTAACCTAAGGAAAGAAATATTTAAAGAATCTTGAACACAATTTAACAGCACATAGAATAAGTGCACATATGCATGGCTTAAATACAAATAATACATTTATGAACATTCGTAATGTCAATCACAAAAGTAATTTAAAGCATAGTGTCTCTGGTACATCTTTGTTGTTTGTCGTGGCTGTATATGGTTACCGCATGGTTGGTGAGATGTTTATGCGTATCTGACAATGTATGTTGATGAAATGGATTATAGTATTTGACACTGTTTGTTGATGAAATGTTTTAAAATATCCGACACCTTATTTTGATGAATCCGACACCGTATGTTGATGAATCTAACATCGTATATTAATGAATCTGACAACGAATGTTGATAAATACGTCATCGTATGTTGATGAATCGGACACCGTACGTTGATGAATCCGACACCGTATGTTGATGAATCGATGAATACGTCATTGTATGTTGATGAATACGTCATCGTATGTTGATGAATCCGACATCGTATGTTGATGAATCGATGAATACGTCATCGTAAGTTTATGAATACGTCATCGTATGTTTATGAATCCGACACCGCATGTTGATGAATCCGACACCGTATGTTGTTGAATCCGACACCGTATGTTGATGAATCCGACACCGTATGTTGTTGAATCCGACACCGAAGGTTGTTGAATCCGACACCGTAGGATAACGGTTAGAAATAGTCCTCGGATGTTTCAACACAAATTTTACTGTCCTATTTTTACTTTGCGATTGCAGGAACTATATTATCTCCTTCGCGCGACTTGTGTCGGCGAAAATGTTTATTTACACCCGTCCTTTTTATGCTGTCTTTGCGGGCACTAGCTCAAGTCTTGGATATATTGATTCATCTTGGGGTGATTATCCTTCAGTATGAATGGCGCTGAAGGTACTGGTGGTGATGTAGGAGTGTTCTCGTACGAGCCCATTTCCTCGGGTTGACGTCTGGCGAATCTTGACCACACGCTAGTCTGTGCATTCGAACTCACACTGCTACCTCTAAGTTGGCCAATATGCATTTACTTATATATTTGTATTTGCAAATTATGATTATAAAAACCACTAACGAACCAATAAGTATGATTATATACCCCCAGAATGGAAAAATAAAAGTCTTGTGGGCGGTAATTAAATCAAAGGAATCGAGTTCATTTAAGAAATGATCCATAGGGATGCTATCAATAGCTTTTAAATGTTTCAGTAACTTGGTCACAATCAAATCCGGTCTTTTAATCAAAAGAGGTTTCCATACATCGATTTTTGAGAGCTCAAAGGAATTATTTATATCACTTAAATGATCTCCAACTTCGTATTTCGATTCGTTATTGAAAGAGGCTGGCAGGTAGAGATAATCGTTCGAAGCAGTACATGATTGATCCAGTTTCAAAAGATCTATTGGTGGCCTTATATCATACGTAGAATCTCTTAAGACAAGATCCAAATCGAGGAAATATTTCTTCGATCAGTATGTGTGCAATTGTTTCACCTTTCTTATCTTGGGTTGAGAAAGCCTTATGCCACCCAGAATACCAGTCAACAAAGGTTGCAATGTATATATTTCCAGTCAAAGTGGTGGGATATGGTCCTGAAAGGTCCAACCCAATTTTTGCAAAGGGGTAAGGCGAAATGTCAGTTTCTTGCATAGGAGCCTTTTGTGACCTCAATCCTCGTTTTTGACAAGTTATGCACTTCGAGAGATAGGTTGTAATTTCTTTATACATGTTTGGCCAATAAAACTTATTTTTGATATTGTCAAAAGTTTTGTCTATTCCCATTTGACCATTATAATCATGGAACTGTAAAAGAACTTCAGATTTGATATGAGCCTAAGAGAAGGATCATCATCTGGACTACTTATGTAATACAGAAGATCATCCAGTAAAGCATGACGTTTGTCAAGTGATTTTATAATTGTACCATTGACTAGGTCACGTTCGATAGTTTTAATTGACTCACCCTTCTCTTGCTCCTCTATCATATTGAAACCTAAATAGCCTTTTGCAGGATTTTGTTTATCTGGTACATCATTTTCGTAAATTGTGAATGATTTTGGATCGAAATGGTTTGAATTTATGGCGCTGATTTCTAGAGAGTTAGGATTTATGTCTAGTTCAATTGCATGATCATTGCATGAGTTTTCTAGGTCATCTATATTGATAGGTCTAATAATAAATCTGCACAGGTATTTGACTTCCCTTCAATATATTCTATCTTACAGTTATAACCAAAGATACTTAAAGTGCAAAGTTGAATCTTTTTATTTTGAATTGGAGAATCAAGAAGATACTTTAGTGGTTTGTGGTCTGTTTTAATAATGAACTCTGCGTTATGCAAGTAATGATCTAAACGTTGTAAAGCGTAATGTATATCAAAAGCTTCTTTCTCTATTGTAGACCATCTAGTTTTGGTATCACTTAATTTATGTGACAGTAAGTGTATTGGTACTTCTGTTGTTATACCCGGTAAATAACTTTCTAAATCTGTGCAAGGCTGGGTAAGACAAGCACCGATGGCTTTGTCGCTTACATCCGTGTAAAGGATATACGGTTTATTCAGATCAGGGCAGGACAACAAGGGAATATTCGTCAAGTGTTTCTTGAGGGTATCAAAAGAAGTTTGGCATGCAGTTGACCATTTAAATTTTGCATGTTTTTTAGTCAAGTTGATAAGAGGTGAAGAAATTTCAGAGAAATTAGGAAGAAATCGCCTATAGTAACTACACATTCTTATGAAGCTTCGGACATGCTTTACGGAAGCTGGGTTTTGCATACTGCGGATTGCTTTTACTTTGTTAGCATCTGGTTTGAAACCGCGATCATTTATTACAAAGCCTAAGTAATTAGTTTCCTTTTGAACGAAATTGCATTTTTTAAGCTTTAATTTTAACCCATGCCGAAGTAACCTATCAAAAACGCATTGAATATACAGTTGGTGTTCTTCAAACGAAGATGAATATATGAGTATGTCATCAATGTATGCCACACAGAATTCTTAACCCTCCTGAGCGTTAGACATCAGTTCCTGGAAGACGGATGGCGAATTAGCAAGCCCAAATGGCATAACATTGAACTCAAAGAGTCCAGCATGACACGTGAATGCTGTCTTTTCTTGGTCCTTCGGATCAATAGCTACTTGCCAATAACCTGACTTAAGATCGAGAGTGGTGAAGTATTTTGATTTGCCTAATATTGCAAGAATCTCATCAATAACGGGTAAAGGGTATGAATTTTTCTTAGTAATTTTATTTAGCTGTCTGAATCTTTTAGACTCATCCTTTTTATGCACAATGACAACCGGAACTGACCATGGGGACTGTGTCTTACGAATGACATTTTGCCTGCACCATCTCTTGAACTGCATTTTCTACAACTTTTCTATTGTTTAGTGGTGTCTTGTATGATTTTAATTTGATAGGTGGGCTATTCCCATGTATCTATTTTCATTTTAATTGTATCAGTTCTACCTAAATCAGAATTTTAATAGCGAATAAATCATGATTATCTGTGTCTAATTTAGTAATAATATTTTTATGTTCCGGCGGGACATTGATATTTGACGTAATATCGATAGAGTCATCATCCTCGTGATGAAAATTGATTTAAGGATGCTATTTCAATTTTTGAAACGGGAGTAAGCTTTCCGATCACTGTACCTTTAGTTAGGTCGAAGTATTTGTTTGTGTTGTTTACTAAAAGAGCGGGACTTTTTCTTGTTTTGTTCAAAATGCCAATGGAATTTGAAACCATAAGACCTGGTTCGTCAAAGATATGTCCTTGATTCAAAGCGGAAATTTGGTATGTTTTCGCAGTGTTAAATGATGGATTAGCTTTTGATTTAGCCCATACGATTTTTGAGGTTTGTGGTTCAATTGAAATTTTTGAATTTAGTCTCAGTATAGAAGAGACAGTTTCCCCGCCGGAACTGATGTGTTAACAATAGAAAGACAATTGATAGGGTTTTTTATTGATGGTTTGCGGGAGGATTCCTTAAAAATAAAACTTACGCGCGACAATCCAACCTCTTTCCAAACAGCTGTTTCAACAGCTTTACAAGAACAAATTTACGGCGAAGGTTTAATTAACGTTCTGGCCAGCAATCATCATTTACAACAAAGGAAATTATTCATATTCACAACGCAATAATGAGCAACCTCATACTCAACGTGGAATTCCTATGGAGGTAGATCACATTAGACCTCGTTCTCAAGCAGATCATAACAATGATAGGTACCTAGTTTTTGACCCCAGTTGACCCAGTTATGAAATTGTCTGACCAATTTTAAAATTGATTGTGGAAAAAAATGTGGCCTCATGAGTGCGTACAAGGTTTTTCTAAAATTGGACCCTGTGACCTAGTTTTTGACACCAGTTGACCCAGTCTCGAACTCGTACAATAATCATTCTGACCCAATTTCAGGTTGATCGGACATCTAGAGTGCAGACAAGGGTTTTCTAAGAATTGACGCCTTGACCTAGTTTTGAACCCAATGTGATCAAATTTCATGAGAGTGCATACAAGATAAATGTTGACGTCGGTTTTACGTCTCAGTGAAAACGGTAGCACCTTGATAAAGGAAAACATCTTTTAACCCATTACCACACAATGACGCTTTTTGACACCTCCACAATGTTTTATACCCAGTTATATGAAAAAATGAGCTCGATCCCCGTCGGCGGCAAATATTCTTTACGACATTTGTCTCTCATCAATGGGTAGATGATCGTAAACCTAAGTGGGATAGCAGCTGGAGGCTAGGAAAGGATGTTGTGCTAGAACTGGTGTAAGAAATACCATTAATCAATTGTTAGGTGCTCCAGCCGCCTCGATATGACTGAAATACTATTAAAACTGGCGTTAAACCCCATTCAATCACTCAAACAATATAATATTGATATTTTATATCGCCTCAGGAATGGGACGACCCTTTAAAAAGATTATTCGTTCACCGGAAGTAATGTCGAATGACTGTAGTGAAGCCGTATCGGAGATGTTTTTAGCTCACTTGTGGTTAGGTGGATGTCCGTCAAGCGTCGTCCGTCGCCAACATTAACCTTCTATGCAACCCAATCAAGCTGAAAAATTCAGGTATCGACCTGACATAGGCAAAAAATGTGGCCTCTAGAGTGCATACAAGTCTTTTTATCTAAATTTCATCCTGTGACCTAGTTTTTGACACCAGCTGACCAGTTTCGAACTTGTACAAGATTTCACCAAAACAGTCATCCTGACCCAATTTCAGGTTACTCAGGCAAAAAATGAGGCACCTAGAGTGCAGGAGGTTTCTAAGATTTGACCTCGTGACCTAGTTTTTGACTCAAGTTGACCAAATTTAAAAAATGTCCGAGATTTTATCAAGACAATCATTTTGACCAATTTATAGCTTGATTAGGCAAAAATGTAGCCTCTAGAGTGCAAAGATAAATCGATGAATACGTCATCGTATGTTTATGAATCCGACACCGTATGTTGATGAATCCGACACCGTATGTTGTTGAATCCGACACCGTAGGTTGTTGAATCCGACACCGTAGGATAACGCTTAGAAATAGTCCTCGGATGTTTCAACACAAATTTTACTGTTTTATTTTTACTTTGCGATTGCAAGAACTATATTACTCCTTCGCGCGACTAGTGTCCGCGAAAATGTTTATTTACACCCGTCCTTTTTATGCTGTCTTTGCGGGCACTAGCTCAAGTCTTGGATATATTGATTCATCTTGGTGTTGATTATCCTTCAGTATGAATGGCGCTGAAGGTACTGGTGGTGATGTAGGAGTGTTCTCGTACGGGCCCATTTCCTCGGGTTGACGTCTGGCGAATCTTGCCCACACGCTAGTCTGTGCATTCGAACTCAGCCTGCTACCTCTAAGTTGGCCAATATTCATTTACTTATAGATTTGTATTTGCAAATTATGTAGGAGTGTTCTCGTACGGGCCCATTTCCTCGGGTTGACGTCTGGCGAATCTTGCCCACACGCTAGTCTGTGCATTCGAACTCAGCCTGCTACCTCTAAGTTGGCCAATATTCATTTACTTATAGAGTTGTATTTGCAAATTATGATTAAAAGAACCACTAACGAACCATAAGTATGATTATATACCCCCAGAATGGAAAAATAAAAGTCTTGTGGGCGGTAATTAAATCAAAGGAATCGAGTTCATTTAAGAAATGATCCACAGGGATGCTATCCATAGCTTTTAAATGTTTCGGTAACTTGGTCACAATCAAATCCGGTCTTTTTATCAAAAGAGGTTTCCATACATCGATTTTTGAGAGCTCAAAGGAATTATTTATATCACTTAAAGGATCTCCAACTTCGTATTTCGATTCGTTATTGAAAGAGGCTGGCAGGTAGAGATAATCGTTCGAAGCAGTACATGATTGATCCAGTTTCAAAAGATCTATTGGTGGCCTTATACGTAGAATCTCTTAAGACAAGATCCGAATCGAGGAAATATTTCTTCGATCAGTATGTGTGCAATTGTTTCACCATTCTTATCTGGGATTTAGAAAGCCTCATGCCACCCAGAATACCAGTCAACAAAGGTTGCAAAGTATATATTTCCAGTCAAATTGGTGGGATATGGTCCTGAAAGGTCCAACCCAATTTTTGCAAAGGGGTAAGGCGGAATGTCAGTTTCTTGCATAGGAGCCTTTTGTGACCTCAATCCTCGTTTTTGACAAGTTATGCACTTCGAGAGATAGGTTGTAATTTCTTTATACATGTTTGGCCAATAAATCTTATTTTTGATAGTGTCAAAAGTTTTGTCTATTCCCATTTGACCATTATAATCATGGAACTGTAAAAGAACTTCAGATTTGATATGAGCCTAAGAGAAGGATCATCATCTGGACTACTTATGTAATACAGAAGATCATCCAGTAAAGCATGACGTTTGTCAAGTGATTTTATAATTGTACCATTGACTAGGTCACGTTTGATAGTTTTAATTGAGTCACCCTTCTCTTGCTCCTCTATCATATTGAAACCTAAATAGCCTTTTGCAGGATTTTGTTTATCTGGTACATCATTTTCGTAAATTGTGAATGATTTTGGATCGAAATGGTTTGAATTTATGGCGCTGATTTCTAGAGAGTTAGGGTTTATGTCTAGTTCAATTGCATGATCATTGCATGAGTTTTCTAGGTCATCTATATTGATAGGTCTAATAATAAATCTGCACAGGTATTTGACTTCCCTTCAATATATTCTATCTTACAGTTATAACCAGCGATACTTAAAGCGAAAAGTTGAATCTTTTTATTTTGAATTGGAGAATCAAGAAGATACTTTAGTGGTTTGTGGTCTGTTTTAATAATGAACTCTGGGTTATGCAAGTAATGATCTAAACGTTGTAAAGCGTAATGTATATCAAAAGCTTTTTTCTCTATTGTAGACCATCTAGTTTTGGTATCACTTAATTTATGTGACAGGAAGTATTGGTACTTCTGTTGTTATACCCGGTAAATAACTTTCTGAATCTGTGCAAGGCTGGGTAAGACAAGCACCGATGGCTTTGTCGCTTACATCCGTGTAAAGGATATACGGTTTATTCAGATCAGGGCAGGACAACAAGGGAATATTCGTCAAGTGTTTCTTGAGGGTATCAAAAGAAGTTTGGCATGCAGTTGACCATTTAAATTTTGCTTGTTTTTTAGTCAAGTTGATAAGAGGGGAAGAAATTTCAGAGAAATTAGGAAGAAATCGCTTATAGTAAGTACTCATTCCTATGAAGCTTCGGACATGCATTACGGAAGCTGGGTTTTGCATACTGCGGATTGCTTTTACTTTGTTAGCATCTGGTTTGAAACCGCGATCATTTATTACAAAGCCTTAGTAATTAGTTTCCTTTTGAAAGAAATTGCATTTTTTAAGCTTTAATTTTAACCCATGCCGAAGTAACCTATCAAAAACGCATTGAATATACAGTTGGTGTTCTTCAAACGAAGATGAATATATGAGTATGCTATCAATGTATGCCACACAGAATTCTTAACCCTCCAGAACGTTAGACATCAGTTCCTGGAAGACGGATGGCGAATTAGCTAGCCCAAATGGCATAACATTGAACTCAAAGAGTCCAGCATGACACGTGAATGCTGTCTTTTCTTGGTCCTTCGGATCAATAGCTACTTGCCAATAACCTGACTTAAGATCGAGAGTGGTGAAGTATTTTGATTTGCCTAATATTGCAAGAATCTCATCAATAACGGGTAAAGGGTATGAATTTTTCTTAGTAATTTTATTTAGCTGTCTGAATCTTTTAGACTCATCCTTTTTATGCACAATGACAACCGGAACTGACCATGGGGACTGTGTCTTACGAATGACATTTTGCCTGCACCATCTCTTGAACTGCATTTTCTACAACTTTTCTATTGTTTAGTGGTGTCTTGTATGATTTTAATTTGATAGGTGGGCTATTCCAATGTATCTATTTTCATTTTAATTGTATCAGTTCTACCTAAATCAGAATTTTAATTGCGAATAAATCATGATTATCTGTGTCTAATTTAGTAATAATATTTTTATGTTCCGGCGGGACATTGATATTTGACGTAATATCGATAGAGTCATCATCCTCGTGATGAAAATTGATTTAAGGATGCTATTTCAATTTTTGAAACGGGAGTAAGCTTTCCGATAACTGTACCTTTAGTTAGGTCGAAGTATTTGTTTGTGTTGTTTACTAAAAGAGCGGGACTTTTTCTTGTTTTGTTCAAAATGCCAATGGAATTTGAAACCATAAGACCTGGTTCGTCAAAGATATGTCCTTGATTCAAAGCGGAAATTTGGTATGTTTTCGCAGTGTTAAATGATGGATTAGCTTTTGATTTAGCCCATACGATTTTTGAGGTTTGTGGTTCAATTGAAATTTTTGAATTTAGTCTCAGTATAGAAGAGACAGTTTCCCCGCCGGAACTGATGTGTTAACAATAGAAAGACAATTGATAGGGTTTTATTATTGATGGTTTGCGGAAGGATTCCTTAAAAATAAAACTTACGCGCGACAATCCAACCTCTTTCCAAACAGCTGTTTCAACAGCTTTACAAGAACAAATTTACGGCGAAGGTTTAATTAACGTTCTGGCCAGCAATCATCATTTACAACAAAGGAAATTATTCATATTCACAACGCAATAATGAGCAACCTCATACTCAACGTGGAATTCCAATGGAGGTAGATCACATTAGACCTCGTTCTCAAGCAGATCATAACAATGATAGGTACCTAGTTTTTGACCCCAGTTGACCCAGTTATGAAATTGTCTGACCAATTTTAAAATTGATTGTGGAAAAAAATGTGGCCTCATGAGTGCGTACAAGGTTTTTCTAAAATTGGACCCTGTGACCTAGTTTTTGACACCAGTTGACCCAGTTTCGAACTCGTACAACAATCATTCTGACCCAATTTCAGGTTGATCGGGCATCTAGAGTGCAGACAAGGGTTTTCTAAGAATTGACGCCTTGACCTAGTTTTGAACCCAATGTGACCAAATTTCATGAGAGTGCATACAAGATAAATGTTGACGTCGGTTTTACGTCTCAGTGAAAACGGTAGCACCTTGATAAAGGAAAACATCTTTTAACCCATTACCACACAATGACGCTTTTTGACACCTCCACAATGTTTTATACCCAGTAATATGAAAAAATGAGCTCGATCCCCGTCGGCGGCAAATATTCTTTACGACATTTGTCTCTCATCAATGGGTAGATGATCGTAAACCTAAGTGGGATAGCAGCTGGAGGCTAGGAAAGGATGTTGTGCTAGAACTGGTGTAAGAAATACCATTAATCAATTGTTAGGTGCTCCAGCCGCCTCGATATGACTGAAATACTGTTAAAAGCGGCGTTAAACCCCATTCAATCACTCAAACAATATAATATTGATATTTTATATCGCCTCAGGAATGGGACGACCCTTTAAAAAGATTTTTCGTTCACCGGAAGTAATGTCGAATGACTGTAGTGAAGCCGTATCGGAGATGTTTTTAGCTCACTTGTGGTTAGGTGGATGTCCGTCAAGCGTCGTCCGTCGCCAACATTAACCTTCTATGCAACCCAATCAAGCTGAAAATTTCAGGTATCGACCTGACATAGGCAAAAAATGTGGCCTCTAGAGTGCATACAAGTCTTTTCATACGTCATCGTATGTTTATGAATCCGACACCGTATGTTGATGAATCCGACACCGTATGTTGTTGAATCCGACACCGTAGGTTGTTGAATCCGACACCGTAGGATAACGCTTAGAAATAGTCCTCGGATGTTTCAACACAAATTTTACTGTTTTATTTTTACTTTGCGATTGCAAGAACTATATTACTCCTTCGCGCGACTTGTGTCGGCGAAAATGTTTATTTACACCCGTCCTTTTTATGCTGTCTTTGCGGGCACTAGCTCAAGTCTTGGATATATTGATTCATCTTGGTGTTGATTATCCTTCAGTATGAATGGCGCTGAAGGTACTGGTGGTGATGAAGGAGTGTTCTCGTACGGGCCCATTTCCTCGGGTTGACGTCTGGCGAATCTTGCCCACACGCTAGTCTGTGCATTCGAACTCAGCCTGCTACCTCTAAGTTGGCCAATATTCATTTACTTATAGATTTGTATTTGCAAATTATGTAGGAGTGTTCTCGTACGGGCCAATTTCCTCGGGTTGACGTCTGGCGAATCTTGCCCACACGCTAGTCTGTGCATTCGAACTCAGCCTGCTACCTCTAAGTTGGCCAATATTCATTTACTTAAAGATTTGTATTTGCAAATTATGATTAAAAAAAACCACTAACGAACCATAAGTATGATTATATACCCCCAGAATGGAAAAATAAAAGTCTTGTGGGCGGTAATTAAATCAAAGGAATCGAGTTCATTTAAGAAATGATCCACAGGGATGCTATCCATAGCTTTTAAATGATTCGGTAACTTGGTCACAATCAAATCCAGTCTTTTAATCAAAAGAGGTTTCCATACATCGATTTTTGAGAGCTCAAAGGAATTATTTATATCACTTAAAGGATCTCCAACTTCGTATTTCGATTCGTTATTGAAAGAGGCTGGCAGATAGAGATAATCGTTCGAAGCAGTACATGATTGATCCAGTTTCAAAAGATCTATTGGTGGCCTTATATCATACGTAGAATCTCTTAAGACAAGATCCGAATCGAGGAAATATTTCTTCGATCAGTATGTGTGCAATTGTTTCACCTTTCTTATCTGGGATTTAGAAAGCCTCATGTCACCCAGAATACCAGTCAACAAAGGTTGCAATGTATATATTTCCAGTCAAAGTGGTGGGATATGGTCCTGAAAGGTCCAACCCAATTTTTGCAAAGGGGTAAGGCGGAATGTCAGTTTCTTGCATAGGGGCCTTTTGTGACCTCAATCCTCGTTTTTGACAAGTTATGCACTTCGAGAGATAGGTTGTAATTTCTTTATACATGTTTGGCCAATAAAACTTATTTTTGATAGTGTCAAAAGTTTTGTCTATTCCCATTTGACCATTATAATCATGGAACTGTAAAAGAACTTCAGATTTGATATGAGCCTAAGAGAAGGATCATCATCTGGACTACTTATGTAATACAGAAGATCATCCAGTAAAGCATGACGTTTGTCAAGTGATTTTATAATTGTACCATTGACTAGGTCACGTTTGATAGTTTTAATTGACTCACCCTTCTCTTGCTCCTCTATCATATTGAGACCTAAATAGCCTTTTGCAGGATTTTGTTTATCTGGTACATCATTTTCGTAAATTGTGAATGATTTTGGATCGAAATGGTTTGAATTTATGGCGCTGATTTCTAGAGAGTTAGGATTTATGTCTAGTTCAATTGCATGATCATTGCATGAGTTTTCTAGGTCATCTATATTGATAGGTCTAATAATAAATCTGCACAGGTATTTGACTTCCCTTCAATATATTCTATTTTACAGTTATAACCAGCGATACTTAAAGCGAAAAGTTGAATCTTTTTATTTTGAATTGGAGAATCAAGAAGATACTTTAGTGGTTTGTGGTCTGTTTTAATAATGAACTCTGGGTTATGCAAGTAATGATCTAAACGTTGTAAAGCGTAATGTATATCAAAAGCTTTTTTCTCTATTGTAGACCATCTAGTTTTGGTATCACTTAATTTATGTGACAGGAAGTATTGGTACTTCTGTTGTTATACCCGGTAAATAACTTTCTGAATCTGTGCAAGGCTGGGTAAGACTAGCACCGATTACATCCGTGTAAAGGATATACGGTTTATTCAGATCAGGGCAGGACAACAAGGGAATATTCGTCAAGTGTTTCTTGAGGGTATCAAAAGAAGTTTGGCATACAGTTGACCATTTAAATTTTGCTTGTTTTTTAGTCAAGTTGATAAGAGGGGAAGAAATTTCAGAGAAATTAGGAAGAAATCGCTTATAGTAACTACACATTCCTATGAAGCTTCGGACATGCATTACGGAAGCTGGGTTTTGCATACTGCGGATTGCTTTAACTTTGTTAGCATCTGGTTTGAAACCGCGATCATTTATTACAAAGCCTAAGTAATTAGGTCCCTTTTGAACGAAATTGCATTTTTTAAGCTTTAATTTTAACCCATGCTGAAGTAACCTATCAAAAACGCATTGAATATACAGTTGGTGTTCTTCAAACGAAGATGAATATATGACGGATGGCGCATTAGCAAGCCCAAATGGCATAACATTGAACTCAAAGAGTCCAGCATGACACGTGAATGCTGTCTTTTCTTGGTCCTTTGGATCGATAGCTACTTGCCAATAACATGACTTAAGATCGAGAGTGGTGAAGTATTTTGCCTAATATTGCAAGAATCTCATCAATAAAGGGTAAAGGGTATGAATTTTTCTTAGTAATTTTTTTTAGCTGTGTGAATCTTTTAGACTCATCCTTTTTATGCACAATGACAACCGGAACTGACCATGGGGACTGTGTCTTACGAAAGACCTTTTGCCTGCAACATCTCTTGAACTGCATTTTCTGCAACTTTTCTATTGTTTAGTATCAGTTCTACCTAAATCAGAATTCTAATTGCGAATAAATCATGATTATCTGTGTCTAATTTAGTAATAATATTTTTATGTTCCGGCGGGACATTGATATTTGACGTAATATCGATAGAGTCATGTTCGTGATTATTTGATGAAAATTGATTTAAGGATTCTATTTCAATTTTTGAAACGGGAGTAAGCTTTCCGATAACTGTACCTCTAGTTAGTTCGAAGTGTTCAAAATGCCAATGGAATTTGAAACCATAAGACCTGGTTCGTCAAAGATATGTCCTTGATTCAAAGCGGAAATTTGGTATGTTTACGCAGAGTTAAATGATGGATTAGCTTTTGATTTAGCCCATACGATTTTTGAGGTTTGTGGTTCAATTGAAATTTTTGAATTTAGTCTCAGTATAGAAGAGACAGTTTCCCCGCCGGAACTGATGTGTTAACAATAGAAAGATAATTGATAGGGTTTTTTATTGATGGTTTGCGGGAGGATTCCTTAAATATAAAACTTACGCGCGACAATCCAACCTCTTTCCAAACAGCTGTTTCAACAGCTTTACAAGAACAAAATTTACGGCGAAGGTTTTATTAACGTTCTGGCCAGCAATCATCATTTACAACAAAGGACCGGTAATTATTCATATTTACAACGCAATAATGAGCAACCTCATACTCAAAGTGGAATTCCTATGGAGGTAGATCACATTAGACCTCGTTCTCAAGCAGATCATAACAATGATAGGTACCAAATTCATAGAGATGATAACCGTTGGCGTTATGAACATGCCGTAAATGCACAACCGAAAAATTTCGAAAACTATGTCTGCTATAAATGTGGGAAAAGGGTCACATTCAGCGGTTTTGCAAAATAGGTCAGGTAATTAAAAGAGAGTCGGAAAACTAGGCAATCCTTTTTGTGATGGAGCCGACAAAAAGGATTTTGATGATAAAAATATGCAAATACCACAAATACCCACTAAAATTTCTTTAGCAGGTACATGTCTTTTACAAACAAAAATTCAGGGCATTAATTGATAGTGGTGCAAAGGTCAGTTCTCTGGTCACGTTCACCAAAATAAACAAGATGTGTAACAGGTTAATGGGACAAAAAATGAGGCTTCCAGAGAGCATGCAAGGTTTTTCTGAGTTAGATCCTGTGACCTAGTTTTTCCCCAAACTTATCTAACTCATAATAGATTTCATCAAGACAATCAATCTGACCAAATTTAAGGTGAATTAGGTATAAAAAGTGGCCTCTAAGATTGAAAAAAGGTTTTTCTAAGTTTTAACCCAATGACCTAGTTTATGACCCCAGTTGACCCAGTTATGAAATTGTCCTAGATTTTACCAAGATAATAATTCTGACCAATTTTAAAATTGATTGTGGAAAAAAAATGTGGCCTCTTGAATGCGTACAAGGTTTTTCTAAAATTAGACCCTGTGACCTAGTTTTTGACACCAGTTGACCCAGTTTCGAACTCGTACAACAATCATTCTGACCCAATTTCAGGTTGATCGGACATCTAGAGTGCAGACAAGGGTTTTCTAAGAATTGACGCCTTGACCTAGTTTTGAACCCAATGTGACCCAATTTCATTAGAGTGCATATAAGATAAATGATACGTCGGTTTTACGCCTCAGTGAAAACGGTAGCACCTTGATAAAGGAAAACATCTTTTAACCCATTACCACACAATGACGCTTTTTGACACCTCCACAATGTTTTATACTCAGTAATATGAAAAAATGGGATCGATCCCCGTCGGTGGCAAATATTCTTTACGACATTTGTCTCTCATCAAGGAGGTTTCTTAGATTTGACCTCGTGACCTAGTTTTTGACTCAAGTTGACCAAATTTAAAAAATGTCCGAGATTTTATCAAGACAATCATTTTGACCAATTCATAGCTTGATTAGGCAAAAATGTAGCCTCTAGAGTGCAAACAAGGTTAATGTTGCATAGAAAATCATTTTTAAAGAAGAAATCACTTAGTCGTTGGAACGAGACATAACAGAGACTAGAAATGGTCCTTGGTCGTCTACAATTGTACTTGTAACTAAGGCCGATAATTCAGTCTAGATTACAGGAACTTAATTTCGTCAAAAGAAAAGACTCTTATCTACTTCCAAAAAGAACTAATCACATGATACTGTATCAATTTCCAAATACTTAGCTGTTATTTGCAAATTTCTATGGCTGAAAATCATAAACAGTATACCACCTTTAGAACTCATCTCGAGTTGTATCAGTTCAAGGCCATGCCTTTCGGATTAACCAACGCCCCTGCAGCCATCGAGGGTCTGATAGAAAAAGTTCTTTTTTGATTATGGAAAAAGTGTTGAGGTTATCTTGACGATACCATTGTATTTGGTAGAACATTTGATGAATCTATTGAAAACCTTCAACTTGTTAATCGTAGATTTTAAGAAGCTTGATAAAGCCTAAAACCTAAAAGATACCAAGAAATCAATCCAGTATTTAGGTCATACCGTTTCTGAAGATTGTATTAGTTGTTCACCAGATAAGATGAATGCCGTATTAAATTGGCCTATATCACAGATAAATCAGAATTAAGAAGCTTTCTAGGGCTGATATCTTACAGATCTTACTACAATTGCATATCCTTCCAAATGCCTCAATCAGAAAAGAAGAAATTTCTCATGGGATAATGACTGTCAGAAAAGTTATGTAACTCTAAATGAGTTACTAGTGTCAGAACCTATTCTTGGTTTTCGGGAAACGGACGGTGGTTTCATTCAAGACACTGATGGAAGTAAATTTGGATTTGGGGCTGTATTGTTTCAAGTTCAAATGGCGAAGAACGTGTCATAGCTAATGCAAGCAAAAGTCTTAAAAAATCGCAACAAAGGTATTGCGCTACGTACCTTGATCTACTTGCTGTAGAAACCTATATTAGGTATTTAAGGCAGTATCTCTCGGGAAGACATTTTCTCGTTAGATATGATCTTTCCTCCTTGACATGGCTTAGAAATTTTAAAGATCCAGAGGAAATGATAGCCCGATTGTTGACTATCCTACAAACTTACGATTTCAAAATTCAGCACAGGAAAGGTTCTTTACATTACAACGCAGATGCTTTATCTATGTTACTCACGAGGAAATGTAAAAGATCTGATTGTCTAAGGTATATTTTATTTATTCGGTTGACGAAGTATGCAACAGATGCAACAATCAGACATAGTTATTATGGTTTTATTGAATCTAAAGGAAAGCTTTGCAGAAAAGCCTCCTAGGCACGTTGTCAAGAACTATCCATCTTGAGTCCGTATCTCGTGGAGCATTGGGGTATCTCTTTTTGTTGAAAATGCTTTCCTGTTTAGGAAATACGTTTAAACAGGAAGAGATGAAAGTGAGAGATTACAATTTGTAGTCCCCGGTGCTTTAAAAGAAGAAATATTCTATGAACTCGTAAAAAAATCAGCTCGTTATTTTGGAAAATAATCTAAAGGAAAGCTTTGCAGTAAAGCCTCCTAGGCATGTTGTCAAGAACTACCCATCTTGCGTCCGTATCAAACAACTACCCAGGTTCAATAACAAGAGTCTTTTAATATAACAAAGAAATGTCCAGCATAAAACGAACTTATTTTAATAATTGAGACAGACAAGTGACCTTTGATGGATTACTGGACGTAACGTGCTACTAGTACACAACTCTGAGGCCGCTAGGATTTGCTAGGATTTGACAATGCATACAATACATACATATATACTGACTATCTACAAGAAGGGCCTTCAGTCAAGTCATGTAAGCATGGACCACTAAATTGCAGCCCACCATGTATATTTCTATTTAATCGCGGCATCATAAAAACGAGTAACTATGTTACACACTTTTTTTTTTTTTTTTTTGAAATTGTCCAAATGCAGGAAGTTTTAACCTAAGGAAAGAAATATTTAAAGAATCTTGAATACAATTTAACAGCACATAGAATAAGTGCACATATGCATGGCTTAAATACAAATAATACATTTATGAACATTCGTAATGTCAATCACAAAAGTAATTTAAAGCATAGTGTCTCTGGTACATCTTTGTTGTTTGTCGTGGCTGTATATGGTTACCGCATGGTTGGTGAGATGTTTATGCGTATCTGACAATGTATGTTGATGAAATGGATTATAGTATTTGACACTGTTTGTTGATGAAATGTTTTAAAATATCCGACACCTTATTTTGATGAATCCGACACCGTATGTTGATGAATCTAACATCGTATATTAATGAATCTGACAACGAATGTTGATAAATACGTCATCGTATGTTGATGAATCGGACACCGTACGTTGATGAATCCGACACCGTATGTTGATGAATCGATGAATACGTCATTGTATGTTGATGAATACGTCATCGTATGTTGATGAATCCGACATCGTATGTTGATGAATCGATGAATACGTCATCGTATGTTTATGAATACGTCATCGTATGTTTATGAATCCGACACCGCATGTTGATGAATCCGACACCGTATGTTGTTGAATCCGACACCGTATGTTGATGAATCCGACACCGTATGTTGTTGAATCCGACACCGAAGGTTGTTGAATCCGACACCGAAGGTTGTTGAATCCGACACCGTAGGATAACGGTTAGAAATAGTCCTCGGATGTTTCAACACAAATTTTACTGTCCTATTTTTACTTTGCGATTGCAGGAACTATATTATCTCCTTCGCGCGACTTGTGTCGGCGAAAATGTTTATTTACACCCGTCCTTTTTATGCTGTCTTTGCGGGCACTAGCTCAAGTCTTGGATATATTGATTCATCTTGGGGTGATTATCCTTCAGTATGAATGGCGCTGAAAGTACTGGTGGTGATGTAGGAGTGTTCTCGTACGGGCCCATTTCCTCGGGTTGACGTCTGGCGAATCTTGACCACACGCTAGTCTGTGCATTCGAACTCACACTGCTACCTCTAAGTTGGCCAATATGCATTTACTTATATATTTGTATTTGCAAATTATGATTATAAAAACCACTAACGAACCAATAAGTATGATTATATACCCCCAGAATGGAAAAATAAAAGTCTTGTGGGCGGTAATTCAATCAAAGGAATCGAGTTCATTTAAGAAATGATCCATAGGGATGCTATCAATAGCTTTTAAATGTTTCAGTAACTTGGTCACAATCAAATCCGGTCTTTTAATCAAAAGAGGTTTCCATACATCGATTTTTGAGAGCTCAAAGGAATTATTTATATCACTTAAATGATCTCCAACTTCGTATTTCGATTCGTTATTGAAAGAGGCTGGCAGGTAGAGATAATCGTTCGAAGCAGTACATGATTGATCCAGTTTCAAAAGATCTATTGGTGGCCTTATATCATACGTAGAATCTCTTAAGACAAGATCCAAATCGAGGAAATATTTCTTCGATCAGTATGTGTGCAATTGTTTCATCTTTGTTATCTTGGGTTGAGAAAGCCTTATGCCACCCAGAATACCAGTCAACAAAGGTTGCAATGTATATATTTCCAGTCAAAGTGGTGGGATATGGTCCTGAAAGGTCCAACCCAATTTTTGCAAAGGGGTAAGGCGAAATGTCAGTTTCTTGCATAGGAGCCTTTTGTGACCTCAATCCTCGTTTTTGACAAGTTATGCACTTCGAGAGATAGGTTGTAATTTCTTTATACATGTTTGGCCAATAAAACTTATTTTTGATAGTGTCAAAAGTTTTGTCTATTCCCATTTGGCCATTATAATCATGGAACTGTAAAAGAACTTCAGATTTGATATGAGCCTAAGAGAAGGATCATCATCTGGACTACTTATGTAATACAGAAGATCATCCAGTAAAGCATGACGTTTGTCAAGTGATTTTATAATTGTACCATTGACTAGGTCACGTTCGATAGTTTTAATTGACTCACCCTTCTCTTGCTCCTCTATCATATTGAAACCTAAATAGCCTTTTGCAGGATTTTGTTTATCTGGTACATCATTTTCGTAAATTGTGAATGATTTTGGATCGAAATGGTTTGAATTTATGGCGCTGATTTCTAGAGAGTTAGGATTTATGTCTAGTTCAATTGCATGATCATTGCATGAGTTTTCTAGGTCATCTATATTGATAGGTCTAATAATAAATCTGCACAGGTATTTGACTTCCCTTCAATATATTCTATCTTACAGTTATAACCAAAGATACTTAAAGTGCAAAGTTGAATCTTTTTATTTTGAATTGGAGAATCAAGAAGATACTTTAGTGGTTTGTGGTCTGTTTTAATAATGAACTCTGGGTTATGCAAGTAATGATCTAAACGTTGTAAAGCGTAATGTATAGCAAAAGCTTCTTTCTCTATTGTAGACCATCTAGTTTTGGTATCACTTAATTTATGTGACAGTAAGTGTATTGGTACTTCTGTTGTTATACCCGGTAAATAACTTTCTGAATCTGTGCAAGGCTGGGTAAGACAAGCACCGATGGCTTTGTCGCTTACATCCGTGTAAAGGATATACGGTTTATTCAGATCAGGGCAGGACAACAAGGGAATATTCGTCAAGTGTTTCTTGAGGGTATCAAAAGAAGTTTGGCATGCAGTTGACCATTTAAATTTTGCATGTTTTTTAGTCAAGTTGATAAGAGGTGAAGAAATTTCAGAAAAATTAGGAAGAAATCGCCTATAGTAACTACACATTCTTATGAAGCTTCGGACATGCTTTACGGAAGCTGGGTTTTGCATACTGCGGATTGCTTTTACTTTGTTAGCATCTGGTTTGAAACCGCGATCATTTATTACAAAGCCTAAGTAATTAGTTTCCTTTTGAACGAAATTGCATTTTTTAAGCTTTAATTTTAACCCATGCCGAAGTAACCTATCAAAAACGCATTGAATATACAGTTGGTGTTCTTCAAACGAAGATGAATATATGAGTATGTCATCAATGTATGCCACACAGAATTCTTAACCCTCCTGAGCGTTAGACATCAGTTCCTGGAAGACGGATGGCGAATTAGCAAGCCCAAATGGCATAACATTGAACTCAAAGAGTCCAGCATGACACGTGAATGCTGTCTTTTCTTGGTCCTTCGGATCAATAGCTACTTGCCAATAACCTGACTTAAGATCGAGAGTGGTGAAGTATTTTGATTTGCCTAATATTGCAAGAATCTCATCAATAACGGGTAAAGGGTATGAATTTTTCTTAGTAATTTTATTTAGCTGTCTGAATCTTTTAGACTCATCCTTTTTATGCACAATGACAACCGGAACTGACCATGGGGACTGTGTCTTACGAATGACATTTTGCCTGCACCATCTCTTGAACTGCATTTTCTACAACTTTTCTATTGTTTAGTGGTGTCTTGTATGATTTTAATTTGATAGGTGGGCTATTCCCATGTATCTATTTTCATTTTAATTGTATCAGTTCTACCTAAATCAGAATTTTAATAGCGAATAAATCATGATTATCTGTGTCTAATTTAGTAATAATATTTTTATGTTCCGGCGGGACATTGATATTTGACGTAATATCGATAGAGTCATCATCCTCGTGATGAAAATTGATTTAAGGATGCTATTTCAATTTTTGAAACGGGAGTAAGCTTTCCGATCACTGTACCTTTAGTTAGGTCGAAGTATTTGTTTGTGTTGTTTACTAAAAGAGCGGGACTTTTTCTTGTTTTGTTCAAAATGCCAATGGAATTTGAAACCATAAGACCTGGTTCGTCAAAGATATGTCCTTGATTCAAAGCGGAAATTTGGTATGTTTTCGCAGTGTTAAATGATGGATTAGCTTTTGATTTAGCCCATACGATTTTTGAGGTTTGTGGTTCAATTGAAATTTTTGAATTTAGTCTCAGTATAGAAGAGACAGTTTCCCCGCCGGAACTGATGTGTTAACAATAGAAAGACAATTGATAGGGTTTTTTATTGATAGTTTGCGGGAGGATTCCTTAAAAATAAAACTTACGCGCGACAATCCAACCTCTTTCCAAACAGCTGTTTCAACAGCTTTACAAGAACAAATTTACGGCGAAGGTTTAATTAACGTTCTGGCCAGCAATCATCATTTACAACAAAGGAAATTATTCATATTCACAACGCAATAATGAGCAACCTCATACTCAACGTGGAATTCCTATGGAGGTAGATCACATTAGACCTCGTTCTCAAGCAGATCATAACAATGATAGGTACCTAGTTTTTGACCCCAGTTGACCCAGTTATGAAATTGTCTGACCAATTTTAAAATTGATTGTGGAAAAAAATGTGGCCTCATGAGTGCGTACAAGGTTTTTCTAAAATTGGACCCTGTGACCTAGTTTTTGACACCAGTTGACCCAGTCTCGAACTCGTACAATAATCATTCTGACCCAATTTCAGGTTGATCGGACATCTAGAGTGCAGACAAGGGTTTTCTAAGAATTGACGCCTTGACCTAGTTTTGAACCCAATGTGATCAAATTTCATGAGAGTGCATACAAGATAAATGTTGACGTCGGTTTTACGTCTCAGTGAAAACGGTAGCACCTTGATAAAGGAAAACATCTTTTAACCCATTACCACACAATGACGCTTTTTGACACCTCCACAATGTTTTATACCCAGTTATATGAAAAAATGAGCTCGATCCCCGTCGGCGGCAAATATTCTTTACGACATTTGTCTCTCATCAATGGGTAGATGATCGTAAACCTAAGTGGGATAGCAGCTGGAGGCTAGGAAAGGATGTTGTGCTAGAACTGGTGTAAGAAATACCATTAATCAATTGTTAGGTGCTCCAGCCGCCTCGATATGACTGAAATACTATTAAAACTGGCGTTAAACCCCATTCAATCACTCAAACAATATAATATTGATATTTTATATCGCCTCAGGAATGGGACGACCCTTTAAAAAGATTATTCGTTCACCGGAAGTAATGTCGAATGACTGTAGTGAAGCCGTATCGGAGATGTTTTTAGCTCACTTGTGGTTAGGTGGATGTCCGTCAAGCGTCGTCCGTCGCCAACATTAACCTTCTATGCAACCCAATCAAGCTGAAAAATTCAGGTATCGACCTGACATAGGCAAAAAATGTGGCCTCTAGAGTGCATACAAGTCTTTTTATCTAAATTTCATCCTGTGACCTAGTTTTTGACACCAGCTGACCAGTTTCGAACTTGTACAAGATTTCACCAAAACAGTCATCCTGACCCAATTTCAGGTTACTCAGGCAAAAAATGAGGCACCTAGAGTGCAGGAGGTTTCTAAGATTTGACCTCGTGACCTAGTTTTTGACTCAAGTTGACCAAATTTAAAAAATGTCCGAGATTTTATCAAGACAATCATTTTGACCAATTTATAGCTTGATTAGGCAAAAATGTAGCCTCTAGAGTGCAAAGATAAATCGATGAATACGTCATCGTATGTTTAAGAATCCGACACCGTATGTTGATGAATCCGACACCGTATGTTGTTGAATCCGACACCGTAGGTTGTTGAATCCGACACCGTAGGATAACGCTTAGAAATAGTCCTCGGATGTTTCAACACAAATTTTACTGTTTTATTTTTACTTTGCGATTGCAAGAACTATATTACTCCTTCGCGCGACTAGTGTCCGCGAAAATGTTTATTTACACCCGTCCTTTTTATGCTGTCTTTGCGGGCACTAGCTCAAGTCTTGGATATATTGATTCATCTTGGTGTTGATTATCCTTCAGTATGAATGGCGCTGAAGGTACTGGTGGTGATGTAGGAGTGTTCTCGTACGGGCCCATTTCCTCGGGTTGACGTCTGGCGAATCTTGCCCACACGCTAGTCTGTGCATTCGAACTCAGCCTGCTACCTCTAAGTTGGCCAATATTCATTTACTTATAGATTTGTATTTGCAAATTATGTAGGAGTGTTCTCGTACGGGCCCATTTCCTCGGGTTGACGTCTGGCGAATCTTGCCCACACGCTAGTCTGTGCATTCGAACTCAGCCTGCTACCTCTAAGTTGGCCAATATTCATTTACTTATAGAGTTGTATTTGCAAATTATGATTAAAAGAACCACTAACGAACCATAAGTATGATTATATACCCCCAGAATGGAAAAATAAAAGTCTTGTGGGCGGTAATTAAATCAAAGGAATCGAGTTCATTTAAGAAATGATCCACAGGGATGCTATCCATAGCTTTTAAATGTTTCGGTAACTTGGTCACAATCAAATCCGGTCTTTTTATCAAAAGAGGTTTCCATACATCGATTTTTGAGAGCTCAAAGGAATTATTTATATCACTTAAAGGATCTCCAACTTCGTATTTCGATTCGTTATTGAAAGAGGCTGGCAGGTAGAGATAATCGTTCGAAGCAGTACATGATTGATCCAGTTTCAAAAGATCTATTGGTGGCCTTATACGTAGAATCTCTTAAGACAAGATCCGAATCGAGGAAATATTTCTTCGATCAGTATGTGTGCAATTGTTTCACCATTCTTATCTGGGATTTAGAAAGCCTCATGCCACCCAGAATACCAGTCAACAAAGGTTGCAAAGTATATATTTCCAGTCAAATTGGTGGGATATGGTCCTGAAAGGTCCAACCCAATTTTTGCAAAGGGGTAAGGCGGAATGTCAGTTTCTTGCATAGGAGCCTTTTGTGACCTCAATCCTCGTTTTTGACAAGTTATGCACTTCGAGAGATAGGTTGTAATTTCTTTATACATGTTTGGCCAATAAATCTTATTTTTGATAGTGTCAAAAGTTTTGTCTATTCCCATTTGACCATTATAATCATGGAACTGTAAAAGAACTTCAGATTTGATATGAGCCTAAGAGAAGGATCATCATCTGGACTACTTATGTAATACAGAAGATCATCCAGTAAAGCATGACGTTTGTCAAGTGATTTTATAATTGTACCATTGACTAGGTCACGTTTGATAGTTTTAATTGAGTCACCCTTCTCTTGCTCCTCTATCATATTGAAACCTAAATAGCCTTTTGCAGGATTTTGTTTATCTGGTACATCATTTTCGTAAATTGTGAATGATTTTGGATCGAAATGGTTTGAATTTATGGCGCTGATTTCTAGAGAGTTAGGATTTATGTCTAGTTCAATTGCATGATCATTGCATGAGTTTTCTAGGTCATCTATATTGATAGGTCTAATAATAAATCTGCACAGGTATTTGACTTCCCTTCAATATATTCTATCTTACAGTTATAACCAGCGATACTTAAAGCGAAAAGTTGAATCTTTTTATTTTGAATTGGAGAATCAAGAAGATACTTTAGTGGTTTGTGGTCTGTTTTAATAATGAACTCTGGGTTATGCAAGTAATGATCTAAACGTTGTAAAGCGTAATGTATATCAAAAGCTTTTTTCTCTATTGTAGACCATCTAGTTTTGGTATCACTTAATTTATGTGACAGGAAGTATTGGTACTTCTGTTGTTATACCCGGTAAATAACTTTCTGAATCTGTGCAAGGCTGGGTAAGACAAGCACCGATGGCTTTGTCGCTTACATCCGTGTAAAGGATATACGGTTTATTCAGATCAGGGCAGGACAACAAGGGAATATTCGTCAAGTGTTTCTTGAGGGTATCAAAAGAAGTTTGGCATGCAGTTGACCATTTAAATTTTGCTTGTTTTTTAGTCAAGTTGATAAGAGGGGAAGAAATTTCAGAGAAATTAGGAAGAAATCGCTTATAGTAACTACTCATTCCTATGAAGCTTCGGACATGCATTACGGAAGCTGGGTTTTGCATACTGCGGATTGCTTTTACTTTGTTAGCATCTGGTTTGAAACCGCGATCATTTATTACAAAGCCTTAGTAATTAGTTTCCTTTTGAAAGAAATTGCATTTTTTAAGCTTTAATTTTAACCCATGCCGAAGTAACCTATCAAAAACGCATTGAATATACAGTTGGTGTTCTTCAAACGAAGATGAATATATGAGTATGCTATCAATGTATGCCACACAGAATTCTTAACCCTCCAGAACGTTAGACATCAGTTCCTGGAAGACGGATGGCGAATTAGCTAGCCCAAATGGCATAACATTGAACTCAAAGAGTCCAGCATGACACGTGAATGCTGTCTTTTCTTGGTCCTTCGGATCAATAGCTACTTGCCAATAACCTGACTTAAGATCGAGAGTGGTGAAGTATTTTGATTTGCCTAATATTGCAAGAATCTCATCAATAACGGGTAAAGGGTATGAATTTTTCTTAGTAATTTTATTTAGCTGTCTGAATCTTTTAGACTCACCCTTTTTATGCACAATGACAACCGGAACTGACCATGGGGACTGTGTCTTACGAATGACATTTTGCCTGCACCATCTCTTGAACTGCATTTTCTACAACTTTTCTATTGTTTAGTGGTGTCTTGTATGATTTTAATTTGATAGGTGGGCTATTCCAATGTATCTATTTTCATTTTAATTGTATCAGTTCTACCTAAATCAGAATTTTAATTGCGAATAAATCATGATTATCTGTGTCTAATTTAGTAATAATATTTTTATGTTCCGGCGGGACATTGATATTTGACGTAATATCGATAGAGTCATCATCCTCGTGATGAAAATTGATTTAAGGATGCTATTTCAATTTTTGAAACGGGAGTAAGCTTTCCGATAACTGTACCTTTAGTTAGGTCGAAGTATTTGTTTGTGTTGTTTACTAAAAGAGCGGGACTTTTTCTTGTTTTGTTCAAAATGCCAATGGAATTTGAAACCATAAGACCTGGTTCGTCAAAGATATGTCCTTGATTCAAAGCGGAAATTTGGTATGTTTTCGCAGTGTTAAATGATGGATTAGCTTTTGATTTAGCCCATACGATTTTTGAGGTTTGTGGTTCAATTGAAATTTTTGAATTTAGTCTCAGTATAGAAGAGACAGTTTCCCCGCCGGAACTGATGTGTTAACAATAGAAAGACAATTGATAGGGTTTTATTATTGATGGTTTGCGGAAGGATTCCTTAAAAATAAAACTTACGCGCGACAATCCAACCTCTTTCCAAACAGCTGTTTCAACAGCTTTACAAGAACAAATTTACGGCGAAGGTTTAATTAACGTTCTGGCCAGCAATCATCATTTACAACAAAGGAAATTATTCATATTCACAACGCAATAATGAGCAACCTCATACTCAACGTGGAATTCCAATGGAGGTAGATCACATTAGACCTCGTTCTCAAGCAGATCATAACAATGATAGGTACCTAGTTTTTGACCCCAGTTGACCCAGTTATGAAATTGTCTGACCAATTTTAAAATTGATTGTGGAAAAAAATGTGGCCTCATGAGTGCGTACAAGGTTTTTCTAAAATTGGACCCTGTGACCTAGTTTTTGACACCAGTTGACCCAGTTTCGAACTCGTACAACAATCATTCTGACCCAATTTCAGGTTGATCGGGCATCTAGAGTGCAGACAAGGGTTTTCTAAGAATTGACGCCTTGACCTAGTTTTGAACCCAATGTGACCAAATTTCATGAGAGTGCATACAAGATAAATGTTGACGTCGGTTTTACGTCTCAGTGAAAACGGTAGCACCTTGATAAAGGAAAACATCTTTTAACCCATTACCACACAATGACGCTTTTTGACACCTCCACAATGTTTTATACCCAGTAATATGAAAAAATGAGCTCGATCCCCGTCGGCGGCAAATATTCTTTACGACATTTGTCTCTCATCAATGGGTAGATGATCGTAAACCTAAGTGGGATAGCAGCTGGAGGCTAGGAAAGGATGTTGTGCTAGAACTGGTGTAAGAAATACCATTAATCAATTGTTAGGTGCTCCAGCCGCCTCGATATGACTGAAATACTGTTAAAAGCGGCGTTAAACCCCATTCAATCACTCAAACAATATAATATTGATATTTTATATCGCCTCAGGAATGGGACGACCCTTTAAAAAGATTTTTCGTTCACCGGAAGTAATGTCGAATGACTGTAGTGAAGCCGTATCGGAGATGTTTTTAGCTCACTTGTGGTTAGGTGGATGTCCGTCAAGCGTCGTCCGTCGCCAACATTAACCTTCTATGCAACCCAATCAAGCTGAAAATTTCAGGTATCGACCTGACATAGGCAAAAAATGTGGCCTCTAGAGTGCATACAAGTCTTTTCATACGTCATCGTATGTTTATGAATCCGACACCGTATGTTGATGAATCCGACACCGTATGTTGTTGAATCCGACACCGTAGGTTGTTGAATCCGACACCGTAGGATAACGCTTAGAAATAGTCCTCGGATGTTTCAACACAAATTTTACTGTTTTATTTTTACTTTGCGATTGCAAGAACTATATTACTCCTTCGCGCGACTTGTGTCGGCGAAAATGTTTATTTACACCCGTCCTTTTTATGCTGTCTTTGCGGGCACTAGCTCAAGTCTTGGATATATTGATTCATCTTGGTGTTGATTATCCTTCAGTATGAATGGCGCTGAAGGTACTGGTGGTGATGAAGGAGTGTTCTCGTACGGGCCCATTTCCTCGGGTTGACGTCTGGCGAATCTTGCCCACACGCTAGTCTGTGCATTCGAACTCAGCCTGCTACCTCTAAGTTGGCCAATATTCATTTACTTATAGATTTGTATTTGCAAATTATGTAGGAGTGTTCTCGTACGGGCCAATTTCCTCGGGTTGACGTCTGGCGAATCTTGCCCACACGCTAGTCTGTGCATTCGAACTCAGCCTGCTACCTCTAAGTTGGCCAATATTCATTTACTTAAAGATTTGTATTTGCAAATTATGATTAAAAAAAACCACTAACGAACCATAAGTATGATTATATACCCCCAGAATGGAAAAATAAAAGTCTTGTGGGCGGTAATTAAATCAAAGGAATCGAGTTCATTTAAGAAATGATCCACAGGGATGCTATCCATAGCTTTTAAATGATTCGGTAACTTGGTCACAATCAAATCCAGTCTTTTAATCAAAAGAGGTTTCCATACATCGATTTTTGAGAGCTCAAAGGAATTATTTATATCACTTAAAGGATCTCCAACTTCGTATTTCGATTCGTTATTGAAAGAGGCTGGCAGATAGAGATAATCGTTCGAAGCAGTACATGATTGATCCAGTTTCAAAAGATCTATTGGTGGCCTTATATCATACGTAGAATCTCTTAAGACAAGATCCGAATCGAGGAAATATTTCTTCGATCAGTATGTGTGCAATTGTTTCACCTTTCTTATCTGGGATTTAGAAAGCCTCATGTCACCCAGAATACCAGTCAACAAAGGTTGCAATGTATATATTTCCAGTCAAAGTGGTGGGATATGGTCCTGAAAGGTCCAACCCAATTTTTGCAAAGGGGTAAGGCGGAATGTCAGTTTCTTGCATAAGGGCCTTTTGTGACCTCAATCCTCGTTTTTGACAAGTTATGCACTTCGAGAGATAGGTTGTAATTTCTTTATACATGTTTGGCCAATAAAACTTATTTTTGATAGTGTCAAAAGTTTTGTCTATTCCCATTTGACCATTATAATCATGGAACTGTAAAAGAACTTCAGATTTGATATGAGCCTAAGAGAAGGATCATCATCTGGACTACTTATGTAATACAGAAGATCATCCAGTAAAGCATGACGTTTGTCAAGTGATTTTATAATTGTACCATTGACTAGGTCACGTTTGATAGTTTTAATTGACTCACCCTTCTCTTGCTCCTCTATCATATTGAGACCTAAATAGCCTTTTGCAGGATTTTGTTTATCTGGTACATCATTTTCGTAAATTGTGAATGATTTTGGATCGAAATGGTTTGAATTTATGGCGCTGATTTCTAGAGAGTTAGGATTTATGTCTAGTTCAATTGCATGATCATTGCATGAGTTTTCTAGGTCATCTATATTGATAGGTCTAATAATAAATCTGCACAGGTATTTGACTTCCCTTCAATATATTCTATTTTACAGTTATAACCAGCGATACTTAAAGCGAAAAGTTGAATCTTTTTATTTTGAATTGGAGAATCAAGAAGATACTTTAGTGGTTTGTGGTCTGTTTTAATAATGAACTCTGGGTTATGCAAGTAATGATCTAAACGTTTTAAAGCGTAATGTATATCAAAAGCTTTTTTCTTTATTGTAGACCATCTAGTTTTGGCATCACTTAATTTATGTGACAGGAAGTATTGGTACTTCTGTTGTTATACCCGGTAAATAACTTTCTGAATCTGTGCAAGGCTGGGTAAGACAAGCACCGATTACATCCGTGTAAAGGATATACGGTTTATTCAGATCAGGGCAGGACAACAAGGGAATATTCGTCAAGTGTTTCTTGAGGGTATCAAAAGAAGTTTGGCATACAGTTGACCATTTAAATTTTGCTTGTTTTTTAGTCAAGTTGATAAGAGGGGAAGAAATTTCAGAGAAATTAGGAAGAAATCGCTTATAGTAACTACACATTCCTATGAAGCTTCGGACATGCATTACGGAAGCTGGGTTTTGCATACTGCGGATTGCTTTAACTTTGTTAGCATCTGGTTTGAAACCGCGATCATTTATTACAAAGCCTAAGTAATTAGGTCCCTTTTGAACGAAATTGCATTTTTTAAGCTTTAATTTTAACCCATGCTGAAGTAACCTATCAAAAACGCATTGAATATACAGTTGGTGTTCTTCAAACGAAGATGAATATATGACGGATGGCGCATTAGCAAGCCCAAATGGCATAACATTGAACTCAAAGAGTCCAGCATGACACGTGAATGCTGTCTTTTCTTGGTCCTTTGGATCGATAGCTACTTGCCAATAACATGACTTAAGATCGAGAGTGGTGAAGTATTTTGCCTAATATTGCAAGAATCTCATCAATAAAGGGTAAAGGGTATGAATTTTTCTTAGTAATTTTATTTAGCTGTGTGAATCTTTTAGACTCATCCTTTTTATGCACAATGACAACCGGAACTGACCATGGGGACTGTGTCTTACGAAAGACCTTTTGCCTGCAACATCTCTTGAACTGCATTTTCTGCAACTTTTCTATTGTTTAGTATCAGTTCTACCTAAATCAGAATTCTAATTGCGAATAAATCATGATTATCTGTGTCTAATTTAGTAATAATATTTTTATGTTCCGGCGGGACATTGATATTTGACGTAATATCGATAGAGTCATGTTCGTGATTATTTGATGAAAATTGATTTAAGGATTCTATTTCAATTTTTGAAACGGGAGTAAGCTTTCCGATAACTGTACCTCTAGTTAGTTCGAAGTGTTCAAAATGCCAATGGAATTTGAAACCATAAGACCTGGTTCGTCAAAGATATGTCCTTGATTCAAAGCGGAAATTTGGTATGTTTACGCAGAGTTAAATGATGGATTAGCTTTTGATTTAGCCCATACGATTTTTGAGGTTTGTGGTTCAATTGAAATTTTTGAATTTAGTCTCAGTATAGAAGAGACAGTTTCCCCGCCGGAACTGATGTGTTAACAATAGAAAGATAATTGATAGGGTTTTTTATTGATGGTTTGCGGGAGGATTCCTTAAATATAAAACTTACGCGCGACAATCCAACCTCTTTCCAAACAGCTGTTTCAACAGCTTTACAAGAACAAAATTTACGGCGAAGGTTTTATTAACGTTCTGGCCAGCAATCATCATTTACAACAAAGGACCGGTAATTATTCATATTTACAACGCAATAATGAGCAACCTCATACTCAAAGTGGAATTCCTATGGAGGTAGATCACATTAGACCTCGTTCTCAAGCAGATCATAACAATGATAGGTACCAAATTCATAGAGATGATAACCGTTGGCGTTATGAACATGCCGTAAATGCACAACCGAAAAATTTCGAAAACTATGTCTGCTATAAATGTGGGAAAAGGGTCACATTCAGCGGTTTTGCAAAATAGGTCAGGTAATTAAAAGAGAGTCGGAAAACTAGGCAATCCTTTTTGTGATGGAGCCGACAAAAAGGATTTTGATGATAAAAATATGCAAATACCACAAATACCCACTAAAATTTCTTTAGCAGGTACATGTCTTTTACAAACAAAAATTCAGGGCATTAATTGATAGTGGTGCAAAGGTCAGTTCTCTGGTCACGTTCACCAAAATAAACAAGATGTGTAACAGGTTAATGGGACAAAAAATGAGGCTTCCAGAGAGCATGCAAGGTTTTTCTGAGTTAGATCCTGTGACCTAGTTTTTCCCCAAACTTATCTAACTCATAATAGATTTCATCAAGACAATCAATCTGACCAAATTTAAGGTCAATTAGGTATAAAAAGTGGCCTCTAAGATTGAAAAAAGGTTTTTCTAAGTTTTAACCCAATGACCTAGTTTATGACCCCAGTTGACCCAGTTATGAAATTGTCCTAGATTTTACCAAGATAATAATTCTGACCAATTTTAAAATTGATTGTGGAAAAAAAATGTGGCCTCTTGAATGCGTACAAAGTTTTTCTAAAATTAGACCCTGTGACCTAGTTTTTGACACCAGTTGACCCAGTTTCGAACTCGTACAACAATCATTCTGACCCAATTTCAGGTTGATCGGACATCTAGAGTGCAGACAAGGGTTTTCTAAGAATTGACGCCTTGACCTAGTTTTGAACCCAATGTGACCCAATTTCATTAGAGTGCATATAAGATAAATGATACGTCGGTTTTACGCCTCAGTGAAAACGGTAGCACCTTGATAAAGGAAAACATCTTTTAACCCATTACCACACAATGACGCTTTTTGACACCTCCACAATGTTTTATACTCAGTAATATGAAAAAATGGGATCGATCCCCGTCGGTGGCAAATATTCTTTACGACATTTGTCTCTCATCAAGGAGGTTTCTTAGATTTGACCTCGTGACCTAGTTTTTGACTCAAGTTGACCAAATTTAAAAAATGTCCGAGATTTTATCAAGACAATCATTTTGACCAATTCATAGCTTGATTAGGCAAAAATGTAGCCTCTAGAGTGCAAACAAGGTTAATGTTGCATAGAAAATCATTTTTAAAGAAGAAATCACTTAGTCGTTGGAACGAGACATAACAGAGACTAGAAATGGTCCTTGGTCGTCTACAATTGTACTTGTAACTAAGGCCGATAATTCAGTCTAGATTACAGGAACTTAATTTCGTCAAAAGAAAAGACTGTCAGAAAAGTTATGTAACTCTAAATGAGTTACTAGTGTCAGAACCTATTCTTGGTTTTCGGGAAACGGACGGTGGTTTCATTCAAGACACTGATGGAAGTAAATTTGGATTTGGGGCTGTATTGTTTCAAGTTCAAATGGCGAAGAACGTGTCATAGCTAATGCAAGCAAAAGTCTTAAAAAATCGCAACAAAGGTATTGCGCTACGTACCTTGATCTACTTGCTGTAGAAACCTATATTAGGTATTTAAGGCAGTATCTCTCGGGAAGACATTTTCTCGTTAGATATGATCTTTCCTCCTTGACATGGCTTAGAAATTTTAAAGATCCAGAGGAAATGATAGCCCGATTGTTGACTATCCTACAAACTTACGATTTCAAAATTCAGCACAGGAAAGGTTCTTTACATTACAACGCAGATGCTTTATCTAGGTTACTCACGAGGAAATGTAAAAGATCTGATTGTCTAAGGTATATTTTATTTATTCGGTTGACGAAGTATGCAACAGATGCAACAATCAGACATAGTTATTATGGTTTTATTGAATCTAAAGGAAAGCTTTGCAGAAAAGCCTCCTAGGCACGTTGTCAAGAACTATCCATCTTGAGTCCGTATCTTGTGGAGCATTGGGGTATCTCTTTTTGTTGAAAATGCTTTCCTGTTTAGGAAATACGTTTAAACAGGAAGAGATGAAAGTGAGAGATTACAATTTGTAGTCCCCGGTGCTTTAAAAGAAGAAATATTCTATGAACTGCTCGTAAAAAAATCAGCTCGTTATTTTGGAAAATAATCTAAAGGAAAGCTTTGCAGTAAAGCCTCCTAGGCATGTTGTCAAGAACTACCCATCTTGCGTCCGTATCAAACAACTACCCAGGTTCAATAACAAGAGTCTTTTAATATAACAAAGAAATGTCCAGCATAAAACGAACTTATTTTAATAATTGAGACAGACAAGTGACCTTTGATGGATTACTGGACGTAACGTGCTACTAGTACACAACTCTGAGGCCGCTAGGATTTGCTAGGATTTGACAATGCATACAATACATACATATATACTGACTATCTACAAGAAGGGCCTTCAGTCAAGTCATGTAAGCATGGACCACTAAATTGCAGCCCACCATGTATATTTCTATTTAATCGCGGCATCATAAAAACGAGTAACTATGTTACACACTTTTTTTTTTTTTTTTTGAAATTGTCCAAATGCAGGAAGTTTTAACCTAAGGAAAGAAATATTTAAAGAATCTTGAATACAATTTAACAGCACATAGAATAAGTGCACATATGCATGGCTTAAATACAAATAATACATTTATGAACATTCGTAATGTCAATCACAAAAGTAATTTAAAGCATAGTGTCTCTGGTACATCTTTGTTGTTTGTCGTGGCTGTATATGGTTACCGCATGGTTGGTGAGATGTTTATGCGTATCTGACAATGTATGTTGATGAAATGGATTATAGTATTTGACACTGTTTGTTGATGAAATGTTTTAAAATATCCGACACCTTATTTTGATGAATCCGACACCGTATGTTGATGAATCTAACATCGTATATTAATGAATCTGACAACGAATGTTGATAAATACGTCACCGTACGTTGATGAATCCGACACCGTATGTTGATGAATCGATGAATACGTCATTGTATGTTGATGAATACGTCATCGTATGTTGATGAATCCGACATCGTATGTTGATGAATCGATGAATACGTCATCGTATGTTTATGAATACGTCATCGTATGTTTATGAATCCGACACCGCATGTTGATGAATCCGACACCGTATGTTGTTGAATCCGACACCGTATGTTGATGAATCCGACACCGTATGTTGTTGAATCCGACACCGAAGGTTGTTGAATCCGACACCGAAGGTTGTTGAATCCGACACCGTAGGATAACGGTTAGAAATAGTCCTCGGATGTTTCAACACAAATTTTACTGTCCTATTTTTACTTTGCGATTGCAGGAACTATATTATCTCCTTCGCGCGACTTGTGTCGGCGAAAATGTTTATTTACACCCGTCCTTTTTATGCTGTCTTTGCGGGCACTAGCTCAAGTCTTGGATATATTGATTCATCTTGGGGTGATTATCCTTCAGTATGAATGGCGCTGAAAGTACTGGTGGTGATGTAGGAGTGTTCTCGTACGGGCCCATTTCCTCGGGTTGACGTCTGGCGAATCTTGACCACACGCTAGTCTGTGCATTCGAACTCACACTGCTACCTCTAAGTTGGCCAATATGCATTTACTTATATATTTGTATTTGCAAATTATGATTATAAAAACCACTAACGAACCAATAAGTATGATTATATACCCCCAGAATGGAAAAATAAAAGTCTTGTGGGCGGTAATTCAATCAAAGGAATCGAGTTCATTTAAGAAATGATCCATAGGGATGCTATCAATAGCTTTTAAATGTTTCAGTAACTTGGTCACAATCAAATCCGGTCTTTTAATCAAAAGAGGTTTCCATACATCGATTTTTGAGAGCTCAAAGGAATTATTTATATCACTAATGATCTCCAACTTCGTATTTCGATTCGTTATTGAAAGAGGCTGGCAGGTAGAGATAATCGTTCGAAGCAGTACATGATTGATCCAGTTTCAAAAGATCTATTGGTGGCCTTATATCATACGTAGAATCTCTTAAGACAAGATCCAAATCGAGGAAATATTTCTTCGATCAGTATGTGTGCAATTGTTTCATCTTTGTTATCTTGGGTTGAGAAAGCCTTATGCCACCCAGAATACCAGTCAACAAAGGTTGCAATGTATATATTTCCAGTCAAAGTGGTGGGATATGGTCCTGAAAGGTCCAACCCAATTTTTGCAAAGGGGTAAGGCGAAATGTCAGTTTCTTGCATAGGAGCCTTTTGTGACCTCAATCCTCGTTTTTGACAAGTTATGCACTTCGAGAGATAGGTTGTAATTTCTTTATACATGTTTGGCCAATAAAACTTATTTTTGATAGTGTCAAAAGTTTTGTCTATTCCCATTTGGCCATTATAATCATGGAACTGTAAAAGAACTTCAGATTTGATATGAGCCTAAGAGAAGGATCATCATCTGGACTACTTATGTAATACAGAAGATCATCCAGTAAAGCATGACGTTTGTCAAGTGATTTTATAATTGTACCATTGACTAGGTCACGTTCGATAGTTTTAATTGACTCACCCTTCTCTTGCTCCTCTATCATATTGAAACCTAAATAGCCTTTTGCAGGATTTTGTTTATCTGGTACATCATTTTCGTAAATTGTGAATGATTTTGGATCGAAATGGTTTGAATTTATGGCGCTGATTTCTAGAGAGTTAGGATTTATGTCTAGTTCAATTGCATGATCATTGCATGAGTTTTCTGGGTCATCTATATTGATAGGTCTAATAATAAATCTGCACAGGTATTTGACTTCCCTTCAATATATTCTATCTTACAGTTATAACCAAAGATACTTAAAGTGCAAAGTTGAATCTTTTTATTTTGAATTGGAGAATCAAGAAGATACTTTAGTGGTTAGTGGGCTGTTTTAATAATGAACTCTGGGTTATGCAAGTAATGATCTAAACGTTGTAAAGCGTAATGTATAGCAAAAGCTTCTTTCTCTATTGTAGACCATCTAGTTTTGGTATCACTTAATTTATGTGACAGTAAGTGTATTGGTACTTCTGTTGTTATACCCGGTAAATAACTTTCTGAATCTGTGCAAGGCTGGGTAAGACAAGCACCGATGGCTTTGTCGCTTACATCCGTGTAAAGGATATACGGTTTATTCAGATCAGGGCAGGACAACAAGGGAATATTCGTCAAGTGTTTCTTGAGGGTATCAAAAGAAGTTTGGCATGCAGTTGACCATTTAAATTTTGCATGTTTTTTAGTCAAGTTGATAAGAGGTGAAGAAATTTCAGAAAAATTAGGAAGAAATCGCCTATAGTAACTACACATTCTTATGAAGCTTCGGACATGCTTTACGGAAGCTGGGTTTTGCATACTGCGGATTGCTTTTACTTTGTTAGCATCTGGTTTGAAACCGCGATCATTTATTACAAAGCCTAAGTAATTAGTTTCCTTTTGAACGAAATTGCATTTTTTAAGCTTTAATTTTAACCCATGCCGAAGTAACCTATCAAAAACGCATTGAATATACAGTTGGTGTTCTTCAAACGAAGATGAATATATGAGTATGTCATCAATGTATGCCACACAGAATTCTTAACCCTCCTGAGCGTTAGACATCAGTTCCTGGAAGACGGATGGCGAATTAGCAAGCCCAAATGGCATAACATTGAACTCAAAGAGTCCAGCATGACACGTGAATGCTGTCTTTTCTTGGTCCTTCGGATCAATAGCTACTTGCCAATAACCTGACTTAAGATCGAGAGTGGTGAAGTATTTTGATTTGCCTAATATTGCAAGAATCTCATCAATAACGGGTAAAGGGTATGAATTTTTCTTAGTAATTTTATTTAGCTGTCTGAATCTTTTAGACTCATCCTTTTTATGCACAATGACAACCGGAACTGACCATGGGGACTGTGTCTTACGAATGACATTTTGCCTGCACCATCTCTTGAACTGCATTTTCTACAACTTTTCTATTGTTTAGTGGTGTCTTGTATGATTTTAATTTGATAGGTGGGCTATTCCCATGTATCTATTTTCATTTTAATTGTATCAGTTCTACCTAAATCAGAATTTTAATAGCGAATAAATCATGATTATCTGTGTCTAATTTAGTAATAATATTTTTATGTTCCGGCGGGACATTGATATTTGACGTAATATCGATAGAGTCATCATCCTCGTGATGAAAATTGATTTAAGGATGCTATTTCAATTTTTGAAACGGGAGTAAGCTTTCCGATCACTGTACCTTTAGTTAGGTCGAAGTATTTGTTTGTGTTGTTTACTAAAAGAGCGGGACTTTTTCTTGTTTTGTTCAAAATGCCAATGGAATTTGAAACCATAAGACCTGGTTCGTCAAAGATATGTCCTTGATTCAAAGCGGAAATTTGGTATGTTTTCGCAGTGTTAAATGATGGATTAGCTTTTGATTTAGCCCATACGATTTTTGAGGTTTGTGGTTCAATTGAAATTTTTGAATTTAGTCTCAGTATAGAAGAGACAGTTTCCCCGCCGGAACTGATGTGTTAACAATAGAAAGACAATTGATATGGTTTTTTATTGATAGTTTGCGGGAGGATTCCTTAAAAATAAAACTTACGCGCGACAATCCAACCTCTTTCCAAACAGCTGTTTCAACAGCTTTACAAGAACAAATTTACGGCGAAGGTTTAATTAACGTTCTGGCCAGCAATCATCATTTACAACAAAGGAAATTATTCATATTCACAACGCAATAATGAGCAACCTCATACTCAACGTGGAATTCCTATGGAGGTAGATCACATTAGACCTCGTTCTCAAGCAGATCATAACAATGATAGGTACCTAGTTTTTGACCCCAGTTGACCCAGTTATGAAATTGTCTGACCAATTTTAAAATTGATTGTGGAAAAAAATGTGGCCTCATGAGTGCGTACAAGGTTTTTCTAAAATTGGACCCTGTGACCTAGTTTTTGACACCAGTTGACCCAGTCTCGAACTCGTACAATAATCATTCTGACCCAATTTCAGGTTGATCGGACATCTAGAGTGCAGACAAGGGTTTTCTAAGAATTGACGCCTTGACCTAGTTTTGAACCCAATGTGATCAAATTTCATGAGAGTGCATACAAGATAAATGTTGACGTCGGTTTTACGTCTCAGTGAAAACGGTAGCACCTTGATAAAGGAAAACATCTTTTAACCCATTACCACACAATGACGCTTTTTGACACCTCCACAATGTTTTATACCCAGTTATATGAAAAAATGAGCTCGATCCCCGTCGGCGGCAAATATTCTTTACGACATTTGTCTCTCATCAATGGGTAGATGATCGTAAACCTAAGTGGGATAGCAGCTGGAGGCTAGGAAAGGATGTTGTGCTAGAACTGGTGTAAGAAATACCATTAATCAATTGTTAGGTGCTCCAGCCGCCTCGATATGACTGAAATACTATTAAAACTGGCGTTAAACCCCATTCAATCACTCAAACAATATAATATTGATATTTTATATCGCCTCAGGAATGGGACGACCCTTTAAAAAGATTATTCGTTCACCGGAAGTAATGTCGAATGACTGTAGTGAAGCCGTATCGGAGATGTTTTTAGCTCACTTGTGGTTAGGTGGATGTCCGTCAAGCGTCGTCCGTCGCCAACATTAACCTTCTATGCAACCCAATCAAGCTGAAAAATTCAGGTATCGACCTGACATAGGCAAAAAATGTGGCCTCTAGAGTGCATACAAGTCTTTTTATCTAAATTTCATCCTGTGACCTAGTTTTTGACACCAGCTGACCAGTTTCGAACTTGTACAAGATTTCACCAAAACAGTCATCCTGACCCAATTTCAGGTTACTCAGGCAAAAAATGAGGCACCTAGAGTGCAGGAGGTTTCTAAGATTTGACCTCGTGACCTAGTTTTTGACTCAAATTGACCAAATTTAAAAAATGTCCGAGATTTTATCAAGACAATCATTTTGACCAATTTATAGCTTGATTAGGCAAAAATGTAGCCTCTAGAGTGCAAAGATAAATCGATGAATACGTCATCGTATGTTTATGAATCCGACACCGTATGTTGATGAATCCGACACCGTATGTTGTTGAATCCGACACCGTAGGTTGTTGAATCCGACACCGTAGGATAACGCTTAGAAATAGTCCTCGGATGTTTCAACACAAATTTTACTGTTTTATTTTTACTTTGCGATTGCAAGAACTATATTACTCCTTCGCGCGACTAGTGTCCGCGAAAATGTTTATTTACACCCGTCCTTTTTATGCTGTCTTTGCGGGCACTAGCTCAAGTCTTGGATATATTGATTCATCTTGGTGTTGATTATCCTTCAGTATGAATGGCGCTGAAGGTACTGGTGGTGATGTAGGAGTGTTCTCGTACGGGCCCATTTCCTCGGGTTGACGTCTGGCGAATCTTGCCCACACGCTAGTCTGTGCATTCGAACTCAGCCTGCTACCTCTAAGTTGGCCAATATTCATTTACTTATAGATTTGTATTTGCAAATTATGTAGGAGTGTTCTCGTACGGGCCCATTTCCTCGGGTTGACGTCTGGCGAATCTTGCCCACACGCTAGTCTGTGCATTCGAACTCAGCCTGCTACCTCTAAGTTGGCCAATATTCATTTACTTATAGAGTTGTATTTGCAAATTATGATTAAAAGAACCACTAACGAACCATAAGTATGATTATATACCCCCAGAATGGAAAAATAAAAGTCTTGTGGGCGGTAATTAAATCAAAGGAATCGAGTTCATTTAAGAAATGATCCACAGGGATGCTATCCATAGCTTTTAAATGTTTCGGTAACTTGGTCACAATCAAATCCGGTCTTTTAATCAAAAGAGGTTTCCATACATCGATTTTTGAGAGCTCAAAGGAATTATTTATATCACTTAAAGGATCTCCAACTTCGTATTTCGATTCGTTATTGAAAGAGGCTGGCAGGTAGAGATAATCGTTCGAAGCAGTACATGATTGATCCAGTTTCAAAAGATCTATTGGTGGCCTTATATCATACGTAGAATCTCTTAAGACAAGATCCGAATCGAGGAAATATTTCTTCGATCAGTATGTGTGCAATTGTTTCACCATTCTTATCTGGGATTTAGAAAGCCTCATGCCACCCAGAATACCAGTCAACAAAGGTTGCAAAGTATATATTTCCAGTCAAATTGGTGGGATATGGTCCTGAAAGGTCCAACCCAATTTTTGCAAAGGGGTAAGGCGGAATGTCAGTTTCTTGCATAGGAGCCTTTTGTGACCTCAATCCTCGTTTTTGACAAGTTATGCACTTCGAGAGATAGGTTGTAATTTCTTTATACATGTTTGGCCAATAAATCTTATTTTTGATAGTGTCAAAAGTTTTGTCTATTCCCATTTGACCATTATAATCATGGAACTGTAAAAGAACTTCAGATTTGATATGAGCCTAAGAGAAGGATCATCATCTGGACTACTTATGTAATACAGAAGATCATCCAGTAAAGCATGACGTTTGTCAAGTGATTTTATAATTGTACCATTGACTAGGTCACGTTTGATAGTTTTAATTGAGTCACCCTTCTCTTGCTCCTCTATCATATTGAAACCTAAATAGCCTTTTGCAGGATTTTGTTTATCTGGTACATCATTTTCGTAAATTGTGAATGATTTTGGATCGAAATGGTTTGAATTTATGGCGCTGATTTCTAGAGAGTTAGGATTTATGTCTAGTTCAATTGCATGATCATTGCATGAGTTTTCTAGGTCATCTATATTGATAGGTCTAATAATAAATCTGCACAGGTATTTGACTTCCCTTCAATATATTCTATCTTACAGTTATAACCAGCGATACTTAAAGCGAAAAGTTGAATCTTTTTATTTTGAATTGGAGAATCAAGAAGATACTTTAGTGGTTTGTGGTCTGTTTTAATAATGAACTCTGGGTTATGCAAGTAATGATCTAAACGTTTTAAAGCGTAATGTATATCAAAAGCTTTTTTCTCTATTGTAGACCATCTAGTTTTGGTATCACTTAATTTATGTGACAGGAAGTATTGGTACTTCTGTTGTTATACCCGGTAAATAACTTTCTGAATCTGTGCAAGGCTGGGTAAGACAAGCACCGATGGCTTTGTCGCTTACATCCGTGTAAAGGATATACGGTTTATTCAGATCAGGGCAGGACAACAAGGGAATATTCGTCAAGTGTTTCTTGAGGGTATCAAAAGAAGTTTGGCATGCAGTTGACCATTTAAATTTTGCTTGTTTTTTAGTCAAGTTGATAAGAGGGGAAGAAATTTCAGAGAAATTAGGAAGAAATCGCTTATAGTAACTACACATTCCTATGAAGCTTCGGACATGCATTACGGAAGCTGGGTTTTGCATACTGCGGATTGCTTTTACTTTGTTAGCATCTGGTTTGAAACCGCGATCATTTATTACAAAGCCTTAGTAATTAGTTTCCTTTTGAACGAAATTGCATTTTTTAAGCTTTAATTTTAACCCATGCCGAAGTAACCTATCAAAAACGCATTGAATATACAGTTGGTGTTCTTCAAACGAAGATGAATATATGAGTATGCTATCAATGTATGCCACACAGAATTCTTAACCCTCCAGAACGTTAGACATCAGTTCCTGGAAGACGGATGGCGAATTAGCTAGCCCAAATGGCATAAGATTGAACTCAAAGAGTCCAGCATGACACGTGAATGCTGTCTTTTCTTGGTCCTTCGGATCAATAGCTACTTGCCAATAACCTGACTTAAGATCGAGAGTGGTGAAGTATTTTGATTTGCCTAATATTGCAAGAATCTCATCAATAACGGGTAAAGGGTATGAATTTTTCTTAGTAATTTTATTTAGCTGTCTGAATCTTTTAGACTCATCCTTTTTATGCACAATGACAACCGGAACTGACCATGGGGACTGTGTCTTACGAATGACATTTTGCCTGCACCATCTCTTGAACTGCATTTTCTACAACTTTTCTATTGTTTAGTGGTGTCTTGTATGATTTTAATTTGATAGGTGGGCTATTCCAATGTATCTATTTTCATTTTAATTGTATCAGTTCTACCTAAATCAGAATTTTAATTGCGAATAAATCATGATTATCTGTGTCTAATTTAGTAATAATATTTTTATGTTCCGGCGGGACATTGATATTTGACGTAATATCGATAGAGTCATGTTCGTGATTATTTGATGAAAATTGATTTAAGGATGCTATTTCAATTTTTGAAACGGGAGTAAGCTTTCCGATAACTGTACCTTTAGTTAGGTCGAAGTATTTGTTTGTGTTGTTTACTAAAAGAGCGGGACTTTTTCTTGTTTTGTTCAAAATGCCAATGGAATTTGAAACCATAAGACCTGGTTCGTCAAAGATATGTCCTTGATTCAAAGCGGAAATTTGGTATGTTTTCGCAGTGTTAAATGATGGATTAGCTTTTGATTTAGCCCATACGATTTTTGAGGTTTGTGGTTCAATTGAAATTTTTGAATTTAGTCTCAGTATAGAAGAGACAGTTTCCCCGCCGGAACTGATGTGTTAACAATAGAAAGACAATTGATAGGGTTTTATTATTGATGGTTTGCGGAAGGATTCCTTAAAAATAAAACTTACGCGCGACAATCCAACCTCTTTCCAAACAGCTGTTTCAACAGCTTTACAAGAACAAATTTACGGCGAAGGTTTAATTAACGTTCTGGCCAGCAATCATCATTTACAACAAAGGAAATTATTCATATTCACAACGCAATAATGAGCAACCTCATACTCAACGTGGAATTCCAATGGAGGTAGATCACATTAGACCTCGTTCTCAAGCAGATCATAACAATGATAGGTACCTAGTTTTTGACCCCAGTTGACCCAGTTATGAAATTGTCTGACCAATTTTAAAATTGATTGTGGAAAAAAATGTGGCCTCATGAGTGCGTACAAGGTTTTTCTAAAATTGGACCCTGTGACCTAGTTTTTGACACCAGTTGACCCAGTTTCGAACTCGTACAACAATCATTCTGACCCAATTTCAGGTTGATCGGGCATCTAGAGTGCAGACAAGGGTTTTCTAAGAATTGACGCCTTGACCTAGTTTTGAACCCAATGTGACCAAATTTCATGAGAGTGCATACAAGATAAATGTTGACGTCGGTTTTACGTCTCAGTGAAAACGGTAGCACCTTGATAAAGGAAAACATCTTTTAACCCATTACCACACAATGACGCTTTTTGACACCTCCACAATGTTTTATACCCAGTAATATGACAAAATGAGCTCGATCCCCGTCGGCGGCAAATATTCTTTACGACATTTGTCTCTCATCAATGGGTAGATGATCGTAAACCTAAGTGGGATAGCAGCTGGAGGCTAGGAAAGGATGTTGTGCTAGAACTGGTGTAAGAAATACCATTAATCAATTGTTAGGTGCTCCAGCCGCCTCGATATGACTGAAATACTGTTAAAAGCGGCGTTAAACCCCATTCAATCACTCAAACAATATAATATTGATATTTTATATCGCCTCAGGAATGGGACGACCCTTTAAAAAGATTTTTCGTTCACCGGAAGTAATGTCGAATGACTGTAGTGAAGCCGTATCGGAGATGTTTTTAGCTCACTTGTGGTTAGGTGGATGTCCGTCAAGCGTCGTCCGTCGCCAACATTAACCTTCTATGCAACCCAATCAAGCTGAAAATTTCAGGTATCGACCTGACATAGGCAAAAAATGTGGCCTCTAGAGTGCATACAAGTCTTTTCATACGTCATCGTATGTTTATGAATCCGACACCGTATGTTGATGAATCCGACACCGTATGTTGTTGAATCCGACACCGTAGGTTGCTGAATCCGACACCGTAGGATAACGCTTAGAAATAGTCCTCGGATGTTTCAACACAAATTTTACTGTTTTATTTTTACTTTGCGATTGCAAGAACTATATTACTCCTTCGCGCGACTAGTGTCCGCGAAAATGTTTATTTACACCCGTCCTTTTTATGCTGTCTTTGCGGGCACTAGCTCAAGTCTTGGATATATTGATTCATCTTGGTGTTGATTATCCTTCAGTATGAATGGCGCTGAAGGTACTGGTGGTGATGAAGGAGTGTTCTCGTACGGGCCCATTTCCTCGGGTTGACGTCTGGCGAATCTTGCCCACACGCTAGTCTGTGCATTCGAACTCAGCCTGCTACCTCTAAGTTGGCCAATATTCATTTACTTATAGATTTGTATTTGCAAATTATGTAGGAGTGTTCTCGTACGGGCCCATTTCCTCGGGTTGACGTCTGGCGAATCTTGCCCACACGCTAGTCTGTGCATTCGAACTCAGCCTGCTACCTCTAAGTTGGCCAATATTCATTTACTTAAAGATTTGTATTTGCAAATTATGATTAAAAAAAACCACTAACGAACCATAAGTATGATTATATACCCCCAGAATGGAAAAATAAAAGTCTTGTGGGCGGTAATTAAATCAAAGGAATCGAGTTCATTTAAGAAATGATCCACAGGGATGCTATCCATAGCTTTTAAATGATTCGGTAACTTGGTCACAATCAAATCCAGTCTTTTAATCAAAAGAGGTTTCCATACATCGATTTTTGAGAGCTCAAAGGAATTATTTATATCACTTAAAGGATCTCCAACTTCGTATTTCGATTCGTTATTGAAAGAAGCTGGCAGATAGAGATAATCGTTCGAAGCAGTACATGATTGATCCAGTTTCAAAAGATCTATTGGTGGCCTTATATCATACGTAGAATCTCTTAAGACAAGATCCGAATCGAGGAAATATTTCTTCGATCAGTATGTGTGCAATTGTTTCACCTTTCTTATCTGGGATTTAGAAAGCCTCATGTCACCCAGAATACCAGTCAACAAAGGTTGCAATGTATATATTTCCAGTCAAAGTGGTGGGATATGGTCCTGAAAGGTCCAACCCAATTTTTGCAAAGGGGTAAGGCGGAATGTCAGTTTCTTGCATAGGGGCCTTTTGTGACCTCAATCCTCGTTTTTGACAAGTTATGCACTTCGAGAGATAGGTTGTAATTTCTTTATACATGTTTGGCCAATAAAACTTATTTTTGATAGTGTCAAAAGTTTTGTCTATTCCAATTTGACCATTATAATCATGGAACTGTAAAAGAACTTCAGATTTGATATGAGCCTAAGAGAAGGATCATCATCTGGACTACTTATGTAATACAGAAGATCATCCAGTAAAGCATGACGTTTGTCAAGTGATTTTATAATTGTACCATTGACTAGGTCACGTTTGATAGTTTTAATTGACTCACCCTTCTCTTGCTCCTCTATCATATTGAAACCTAAATAGCCTTTTGCAGGATTTTGTTTATCTGGTACATCATTTTCGTAAATTGTGAATGATTTTGGATCGAAATGGTTTGAATTTATGGCGCTGATTTCTAGAGAGTTAGGATTTATGTCTAGTTCAATTGCATGATCATTGCATGAGTTTTCTAGGTCATCTATATTGATAGGTCTAATAATAAATCTGCACAGGTATTTGACTTCCCTTCAATATATTCTATTTTACAGTTATAACCAGCGATACTTAAAGCGAAAAGTTGAATCTTTTTATTTTGAATTGGAGAATCAAGAAGATACTTTAGTGGTTTGTGGTCTGTTTTAATAATGAACTCTGGGTTATGCAAGTAATGATCTAAACGTTTTAAAGCGTAATGTATATCAAAAGCTTTTTTCTTTATTGTAGACCATCTAGTTTTGGCATCACTTAATTTATGTGACAGGAAGTATTGGTACTTCTGTTGTTATACCCGGTAAATAACTTTCTGAATCTGTGCAAGGCTGGGTAAGACAAGCACCGATTACATCCGTGTAAAGGATATACGGTTTATTCAGATCAGGGCAGGACAACAAGGGAATATTCGTCAAGTGTTTCTTGAGGGTATCAAAAGAAGTTTGGCATACAGTTGACCATTTAAATTTTGCTTGTTTTTTAGTCAAGTTGATAAGAGGGGAAGAAATTTCAGAGAAATTAGGAAGAAATCGCTTATAGTAACTACACATTCCTATGAAGCTTCGGACATGCATTACGGAAGCTGGGTTTTGCATACTGCGGATTGCTTTAACTTTGTTAGCATCTGGTTTGAAACCGCGATCATTTATTACAAAGCCTAAGTAATTAGGTCCCTTTTGAACGAAATTGCATTTTTTAAGCTTTAATTTTAACCCATGCTGAAGTAACCTATCAAAAACGCATTGAATATACAGTTGGTGTTCTTCAAACGAAGATGAATATATGACGGATGGCGCATTAGCAAGCCCAAATGGCATAACATTGAACTCAAAGAGTCCAGCATGACACGTGAATGCTGTCTTTTCTTGGTCCTTTGGATCGATAGCTACTTGCCAATAACATGACTTAAGATCGAGAGTGGTGAAGTATTTTGCCTAATATTGCAAGAATCTCATCAATAAAGGGTAAAGGGTATGAATTTTTCTTAGTAATTTTATTTAGCTGTGTGAATCTTTTAGACTCATCCTTTTTATGCACAATGACAACCGGAACTGACCATGGGGACTGTGTCTTACGAAAGACCTTTTGCCTGCAACATCTCTTGAACTGCATTTTCTGCAACTTTTCTATTGTTTAGTATCAGTTCTACCTAAATCAGAATTCTAATTTCGAATAAATCATGATTATCTGTGTCTAATTTAGTAATAATATTTTTATGTTCCGGCGGGACATTGATATTTGACGTAATATCGATAGAGTCATGTTCGTGATTATTTGATGAAAATTGATTTAAGGATTCTATTTCAATTTTTGAAACGGGAGTAAGCTTTCCGATAACTGTACCTCTAGTTAGTTCGAAGTGTTCAAAATGCCAATGGAATTTGAAACCATAAGACCTGGTTCGTCAAAGATATGTCCTTGATTCAAAGCGGAAATTTGGTATGTTTACGCAGAGTTAAATGATGGATTAGCTTTTGATTTAGCCCATACGATTTTTGAGGTTTGTGGTTCAATTGAAATTTTTGAATTTAGTCTCAGTATAGAAGAGACAGTTTCCCCGCCGGAACTGATGTGTTAACAATAGAAAGACAATTGATAGGGTTTTTTATTGATGGTTTGCGGGAGGATTCCTTAAATATAAAACTTACGCGCGACAATCCAACCTCTTTCCAAACAGCTGTTTCAACAGCTTTACAAGAACAAAATTTACGGCGAAGGTTTTATTAACGTTCTGGCCAGCAATCATCATTTACAACAAAGGACCGGTAATTATTCATATTTACAACGCAATAATGAGCAACCTCATACTCAAAGTGGAATTCCTATGGAGGTAGATCACATTAGACCTCGTTCTCAAGCAGATCATAACAATGATAGGTACCAAATTCATAGAGATGATAACCGTTGGCGTTATGAACATGCCGTAAATGCACAACCGAAAAATTTCGAAAACTATGTCTGCTATAAATGTGGGAAAAGGGTCACATTCAGCGGTTTTGCAAAATAGGTCAGGTAATTAAAAGAGAGTCGGAAAACTAGGCAATCCTTTTTGTGATGGAGCCGACAAAAAGGATTTTGATGATAAAAATATGCAAATACCACAAATACCCACTAAAATTTCTTTAGCAGGTACATGTCTTTTACAAACAAAAATTCAGGGCATTAATTGATAGTGGTGCAAAGGTCAGTTCTCTGGTCACGTTCACCAAAATAAACAAGATGTGTAACAGGTTAATGGGACAAAAAATGAGGCTTCCAGAGAGCATGCAAGGTTTTTCTGAGTTAGATCCTGTGACCTAGTTTTTCCCCAAACTTATCTAACTCATAATAGATTTCATCAAGACAATCAATCTGACCAAATTTAAGGTCAATTAGGTATAAAAAGTGGCCTCTAAGATTGAAAAAAGGTTTTTCTAAGTTTTAACCCAATGACCTAGTTTATGACCCCAGTTGACCCAGTTATGAAATTGTCCTAGATTTTACCAAGATAATAATTCTGACCAATTTTAAAATTGATTGTGGAAAAAAAATGTGGCCTCTTGAATGCGTACAAGGTTTTTCTAAAATTAGACCCTGTGACCTAGTTTTTGACACCAGTTGACCCAGTTTCGAACTCGTACAACAATCATTCTGACCCAATTTCAGGTTGATCGGACATCTAGAGTGCAGACAAGGGTTTTCTAAGAATTGACGCCTTGACCTAGTTTTGAACCCAATGTGACCCAATTTCATTAGAGTGCATATAAGATAAATGATACGTCGGTTTTACGCCTCAGTGAAAACGGTAGCACCTTGATAAAGGAAAACATCTTTTAACCCATTACCACACAATGACGCTTTTTGACACCTCCACAATGTTTTATACTCAGTAATATGAAAAAATGGGATCGATCCCCGTCGGTGGCAAATATTCTTTACGACATTTGTCTCTCATCAAGGAGGTTTCTTAGATTTGACCTCGTGACCTAGTTTTTGACTCAAGTTGACCAAATTTAAAAAATGTCCGAGATTTTATCAAGACAATCATTTTGACCAATTCATAGCTTGATTAGGCAAAAATGTAGCCTCTAGAGTGCAAACAAGGTTAATGTTGCATAGAAAATCATTTTTAAAGAAGAAATCACTTAGTCGTTGGAACGAGACATAACAGAGACTAGAAATGGTCCTTGGTCGTCTACAATTGTACTTGTAACTAAGGCCGATAATTCAGTCTAGATTACAGGAACTTAATTTCGTCAAAAGAAAAGACTCTTATCTACTTCCAAAAAGAACTAATCACATGATACTGTATCAATTTCCAAATACTTAGCTGTTATTTGCAAATTTCTATGGCTGAAAATCATAAACAGTATACCACCTTTAGAACTCATCTCGAGTTGTATCAGTTCAAGGCCATGCCTTTCGGATTAACCAACGCCCCTGCAGCCATCGAGGGTCTGATAGAAAAAGTTCTTTTTTGATTATGGAAAAAGTGTTGAGGTTATCTTGACGATACCATTGTATTTGGTAGAACATTTGATGAATCTATTAAAAACCTTCAACTTGTTAATCGTAGATTTTAAGAAGCTTGATAAAGCCTAAAACCTAAAAGATACCAAGAAATCAATCCAGTATTTAGGTCATACCGTTTCTGAAGATTGTATTAGTTGTTCACCAGATAAGATGAATGCCGTATTAAATTGGCCTATATCACAGATAAATCAGAATTAAGAATGTTTCTAGGGCTGATATCTTACAGATCTTACTACAATTGCATATCCTTCCAAATGCCTCAATCAGAAAAGAAGAAATTTCTCATGGGATAATGACTGTCAGAAAAGTTATGTAACTCTAAATGAGTTACTAGTGTCAGAACCTATTCTTGGTTTTCGGGAAACGGACGGTGGTTTCATTCAAGACACTGATGGAAGTAAATTTGGATTTGGGGCTGTATTGTTTCAAGTTCAAATGGCGAAGAACGTGTCATAGCTAATGCAAGCAAAAGTCTTAAAAAATCGCAACAAAGGTATTGCGCTACGTACCTTGATCTACTTGCTGTAGAAACCTATATTAGGTATTTAAGGCAGTATCTCATGGGAAGACATTTTCTCGTTAGATATGATCTTTCCTCCTTGACATGGCTTAGAAATTTTAAAGATCCAGAGGAAATGATAGCCCGATGGTTGACTATCCTACAAACTTACGATTTCAAAATTCAGCACAGGAAAGGTTCTTTACATTACAACGCAGATGCTTTATCTAGGTTACTCACGAGGAAATGTAAAAGATCTGATTGTCTAAGGTATATTTTATTTATTCGGTTGACGAAGTATGCAACAGATGCAACAATCAGACATAGCTATTATGGTTTTATTGAATCTAAAGGAAAGCTTTGCAGAAAAGCCTCCTAGGCACGTTGTCAAGAACTATCCATCTTGAGTCCGTATCTCGTGGAGCATTGGGGTATCTCTTTTTGTTGAAAATGCTTTCCTGTTTAGGAAATACGTTTAAACAGGAAGAGATGAAAGTGAGAGATTACAATTTGTAGTCCCCGGTGCTTTAAAAGAAGAAATATTCTATGAACTGCTCGTAAAAAAATCAGCTCGTTATTTTGGAAAATAATCTAAAGGAAAGCTTTGCAGTAAAGCCTCCTAGGCATGTTGTCAAGAACTACCCATCTTGCGTCCGTATCAAACAACTACCCAGGTTCAATAACAAGAGTCTTTTAATATAACAAAGAAATGTCCAGCATAAAACGAACTTATTTTAATAATTGAGACAGACAAGTGACCTTTGATGGATTACTGGACGTAACGTGCTACTAGTACACAACTCTGAGGCCGCTAGGATTTGCTAGGATTTGACAATGCATACAATACATACATATATACTGACTATCTACAAGAAGGGCCTTCAGTCAAGTCATGTAAGCATGGACCACTAAATTGCAGCCCACCATGTATATTTCTATTTAATCGCGGCATCATAAAAACGAGTAACTATGTTACACACTTTTTTTTTTTTTTTTTTGAAATTGTCCAAATGCAGGAAGTTTTAACCTAAGGAAAGAAATATTTAAAGAATCTTGAATACAATTTAACAGCACATAGAATAAGTGCACATATGCATGGCTTAAATACAAATAATACATTTATGAACATTCGTAATGTCAATCACAAAAGTAATTTAAAGCATAGTGTCTCTGGTACATCTTTGTTGTTTGTCGTGGCTGTATATGGTTACCGCATGGTTGGTGAGATGTTTATGCGTATCTGACAATGTATGTTGATGAAATGGATTATAGTATTTGACACTGTTTGTTGATGAAATGTTTTAAAATATCCGACACCTTATTTTGATGAATCCGACACCGTATGTTGATGAATCTAACATCGTATATTAATGAATCTGACAACGAATGTTGATAAATACGTCATCGTATGTTGATGAATCGGACACCGTACGTTGATGAATCCGACACCGTATGTTGATGAATCGATGAATACGTCATTGTATGTTGATGAATACGTCATCGTATGTTGATGAATCCGACATCGTATGTTGATGAATCGATGAATACGTCATCGTATGTTTATGAATACGTCATCGTATGTTTATGAATCCGACACCGCATGTTGATGAATCCGACACCGTATGTTGTTGAATCCGACACCGTATGTTGATGAATCCGACACCGTATGTTGTTGAATCCGACACCGAAGGTTGTTGAATCCGACACCGAAGGTTGTTGAATCCGACACCGTAGGATAACGGTTAGAAATAGTCCTCGGATGTTTCAACACAAATTTTACTGTCCTATTTTTACTTTGCGATTGCAGGAACTATATTATCTCCTTCGCGCGACTTGTGTCGGCGAAAATGTTTATTTACACCCGTCCTTTTTATGCTGTCTTTGCGGGCACTAGCTCAAGTCTTGGATATATTGATTCATCTTGGGGTGATTATCCTTCAGTATGAATGGCGCTGAAAGTACTGGTGGTGATGTAGGAGTGTTCTCGTACGGGCCCATTTCCTCGGGTTGACGTCTGGCGAATCTTGACCACACGCTAGTCTGTGCATTCGAACTCACACTGCTACCTCTAAGTTGGCCAATATGCATTTACTTATATATTTGTATTTGCAAATTATGATTATAAAAACCACTAACGAACCAATAAGTATGATTATATACCCCCAGAATGGAAAAATAAAAGTCTTGTGGGCGGTAATTCAATCAAAGGAATCGAGTTCATTTAAGAAATGATCCATAGGGATGCTATCAATAGCTTTTAAATGTTTCAGTAACTTGGTCACAATCAAATCCGGTCTTTTAATCAAAAGAGGTTTCCATACATCGATTTTTGAGAGCTCAAAGGAATTATTTATATCACTTAAATGATCTCCAACTTCGTATTTCGATTCGTTATTGAAAGAGGCTGGCAGGTAGAGATAATCGTTCGAAGCAGTACATGATTGATCCAGTTTCAAAAGATCTATTGGTGGCCTTATATCATACGTAGAATCTCTTAAGACAAGATCCAAATCGAGGAAATATTTCTTCGATCAGTATGTGTGCAATTGTTTCATCTTTGTTATCTTGGGTTGAGAAAGCCTTATGCCACCCAGAATACCAGTCAACAAAGGTTGCAATGTATATATTTCCAGTCAAAGTGGTGGGATATGGTCCTGAAAGGTCCAACCCAATTTTTGCAAAGGGGTAAGGCGAAATGTCAGTTTCTTGCATAGGAGCCTTTTGTGACCTCAATCCTCGTTTTTGACAAGTTATGCACTTCGAGAGATAGGTTGTAATTTCTTTATACATGTTTGGCCAATAAAACTTATTTTTGATAGTGTCAAAAGTTTTGTCTATTCCCATTTGGCCATTATAATCATGGAACTGTAAAAGAACTTCAGATTTGATATGAGCCTAAGAGAAGGATCATCATCTGGACTACTTATGTAATACAGAAGATCATCCAGTAAAGCATGACGTTTGTCAAGTGATTTTATAATTGTACCATTGACTAGGTCACGTTCGATAGTTTTAATTGACTCACCCTTCTCTTGCTCCTCTATCATATTGAAACCTAAATAGCCTTTTGCAGGATTTTGTTTATCTGGTACATCATTTTCGTAAATTGTGAATGATTTTGGATCGAAATGGTTTGAATTTATGGCGCTGATTTCTAGAGAGTTAGGATTTATGTCTAGTTCAATTGCATGATCATTGCATGAGTTTTCTAGGTCATCTATATTGATAGGTCTAATAATAAATCTGCACAGGTATTTGACTTCCCTTCAATATATTCTATCTTACAGTTATAACCAAAGATACTTAAAGTGCAAAGTTGAATCTTTTTATTTTGAATTGGAGAATCAAGAAGATACTTTAGTGGTTTGTGGTCTGTTTTAATAATGAACTCTGGGTTATGCAAGTAATGATCTAAACGTTGTAAAGCGTAATGTATATCAAAAGCTTCTTTCTCTATTGTAGACCATCTAGTTTTGGTATCACTTAATTTATGTGACAGTAAGTGTATTGGTACTTCTGTTGTTATACCCGGTAAATAACTTTCTGAATCTGTGCAAGGCTGGGTAAGACAAGCACCGATGGCTTTGTCGCTTACATCCGTGTAAAGGATATACGGTTTATTCAGATCAGGGCAGGACAACAAGGGAATATTCGTCAAGTGTTTCTTGAGGGTATCAAAAGAAGTTTGGCATGCAGTTGACCATTTAAATTTTGCATGTTTTTTAGTCAAGTTGATAAGAGGTGAAGAAATTTCAGAAAAATTAGGAAGAAATCGCCTATAGTAACTACACATTCTTATGAAGCTTCGGACATGCTTTACGAAAGCTGGGTTTTGCATACTGCGGATTGCTTTTACTTTGTTAGCATCTGGTTTGAAACCGCGATCATTTATTACAAAGCCTAAGTAATTAGTTTCCTTTTGAACGAAATTGCATTTTTTAAGCTTTAATTTTAACCCATGCCGAAGTAACCTATCAAAAACGCATTGAATATACAGTTGGTGTTCTTCAAACGAAGATGAATATATGAGTATGTCATCAATGTATGCCACACAGAATTCTTAACCCTCCTGAGCGTTAGACATCAGTTCCTGGAAGACGGATGGCGAATTAGCAAGCCCAAATGGCATAACATTGAACTCAAAGAGTCCAGCATGACACGTGAATGCTGTCTTTTCTTGGTCCTTCGGATCAATAGCTACTTGCCAATAACCTGACTTAAGATCGAGAGTGGTGAAGTATTTTGATTTGCCTAATATTGCAAGAATCTCATCAATAACGGGTAAAGGGTATGAATTTTTCTTAGTAATTTTATTTAGCTGTCTGAATCTTTTAGACTCATCCTTTTTATGCACAATGACAACCGGAACTGACCATGGGGACTGTGTCTTACGAATGACATTTTGCCTGCACCATCTCTTGAACTGCATTTTCTACAACTTTTCTATTGTTTAGTGGTGTCTTGTATGATTTTAATTTGATAGGTGGGCTATTCCCATGTATCTATTTTCATTTTAATTGTATCAGTTCTACCTAAATCAGAATTTTAATAGCGAATAAATCATGATTATCTGTGTCTAATTTAGTAATAATATTTTTATGTTCCGGCGGGACATTGATATTTGACGTAATATCGATAGAGTCATCATCCTCGTGATGAAAATTGATTTAAGGATGCTATTTCAATTTTTGAAACGGGAGTAAGCTTTCCGATCACTGTACCTTTAGTTAGGTCGAAGTATTTGTTTGTGTTGTTTACTAAAAGAGCGGGACTTTTTCTTGTTTTGTTCAAAATGCCAATGGAATTTGAAACCATAAGACCCAGTTTCGAACTCGTACAACAATCATTCTGACCCAATTTCAGGTTGATCGGACATCTAAAGTGCAGACAAGGGTTTTCTAAGAATTGACGCCTTGACCTAGTTTTGAACCCAATGTGACCCAATTTCATTAGAGTGCATATAAGATAAATGATACGTCGGTTTTACGCCTCAGTGAAAACGGTAGCACCTTGATAAAGGAAAACATCTTTTAACCCATTACCACACAATGACGCTTTTTGACACCTCCACAATGTTTTATACTCAGTAATATGAAAAAATGGGATCGATCCCCGTCGGTGGCAAATATTCTTTACGACATTTGTCTCTCATCAAGGAGGTTTCTTAGATTTGACCTCGTGACCTAGTTTTTGACTCAAGTTGACCAAATTTAAAAAATGTCCGAGATTTTATCAAGACAATCATTTTGACCAATTTATAGCTTGATTAGGCAAAAATGTAGCCTCTAGAGTGCAAACAAGGTTAATGTTTCTCGTTAGATATGATCTTTCCTCCTTGACATGGCTTAGAAATTTTAAAGATCCAGAGGAAATGATAGCCCGATGGTTGACTATCCTACAAACTTACGATTTCAAAATTCAGCACAGGAAAGGTTCTTTACATTACAACGCAGATGCTTTATCTAGGTTACTCACGAGGAAATGTAAAAGATCTGATTGTCTAAGGTATATTTTATTTATTCGGTTGACGAAGTATGCAACAGATGCAACAATCAGACATAGTTATTATGGTTTTATTGAATCTAAAGGAAAGCTTTGCAGAAAAGCCTCCTAGGCACGTTGTCAAGAACTATCCATCTTGAGTCCGTATCTCGTGGAGCATTGGGGTATCTCTTTTTGTTGAAAATGCTTTCCTGTTTAGGAAATACGTTTAAACAGGAAGAGATGAAAGTGAGAGATTACAAGCTGTAGTCCCCGATGCTTTAAAAGAAGAAATATTCTATTATTTGCTCGTACATAAAACAGCTCGTTATCTTGGAAAAGAACGGACTTCGATATCCATTCAGAGAAGGTTGGCCAGGAATGGGTAGAGATAAAAGGGCCATGTAAAGGGATATGAAAAGGATTTATCAAGTAATATTATGTACAGGATAGCCAGTAATGGAGTACCTTCAATCATACATACAGATCAAAGTCGAGTTTGATTCTCAATCTTTCAGTGAAATGTGTAAATTACTTAATATTGAAAAGACAAGGACAACGACGTATATTCCAAAGTGTATGATTAAATGGTTAAAAAGAACGGTTCTACAGATGGTATCTATGTTTCTTAATGAAAATAGGAACGACTGGGATGTCCACATTCGATTTGTCATGATGGCTTACCGTGCAACGTGCCATTTAGTCTAAATAAACTTATGTTTAGAAGGGGAGTTCCCTTTCAAATTGACGTCATGTATAGTTGTCAGGGACACGTCGAACGCGTTTTATAATCGCTATACATTAAATGGTTAACAACATCTCTCGAACATTCATTTGATATCGCCTTTCAAAAGCTCAAAACATCCGCTTCCAAACAGAAAAGAGTATACGATGTTGGTCTAAAACAGAGGAAATTCATTTCAGGTGACGTCGTTTGGCGTTGGTATCCTCCTCTGGGAAAATCAAAATGGGTTGGACCATTAAATACAATTAGAAACTTAACGGAAAATAAGATTCTAATCCAGATGGGGCTAGGGGTTATGATACACCCCAGGATATTTTACTCGGGCTGGACGACGCATCACACCAAAGGAGATATTTTCTCCTTCTTATTTAATTACTTAGCAGACTTTTGTAACAGTGAGAAATTTGGGTTTTTTTTAAACGATCCAAGAGACTGTAGCCGTCATTTTTGGTGTTCAACTTCATTGATGACAATTGATTGGGCTAAAATGTGGCCTCAAGAGTGCATGCAAGGTTTTTCAAAGATTTGACCCTGTGACCTATTTTTTGACCCAGTTTCGAATTTACCATATTTTATCACAACAATCATTCTAACGAAATTTAAGGTAAATGGGGCAAAAAATGAGGCTTCCAGAGTGCATGCAAGGTTTTTCTGAGTAAGACCCTGTGACCTAATTTTTCACTAAACTTGACCCAGTATCGAACTCACACTAGATTTCATCAAGACAATCAATCTGACCAAATTTAAGGTCAATTGGGTATAAAAAGTGGCCTCTAGATTGAAAACAAGGTTTTTCTAACTTTTACCTCAATGACCTAGTTTTTGACCCCAGTTGACCCAGTTATGAAATTGTCCGAGATTTCATCAAGATAATAATTCTGATCAATTTCAAAATTGATTGTGGAAAAAAATGTGGCCTCTTGAGTACGTACAAGGTTTTTCTAAAGTTGGACCCTGTGACCTAGTTTTTGACACCAGTTGACCTAGTTATGACCCAGTTATGAAATTGTCCGAGATTTCATCAAAATAATAATCAGACCAATTTCAAAATTAATTGGGGAAAAAAATGTAGCCTATTGAGTGCGTACAAGAGTTTTTTTAAAATTGGACCCTGTTACCTAGTTTTTGACATCAGTTGTCCAAGTTTCGAAATCGTACAAGAATCATTCTTACCCAATTTCAGGTTGATAGGGCAAAAAAAGTGGCATCTAGAGTGAAGACAAGGTTTTTCTAAAAATTGACTCCTTGACCTAGTTTTGAACCAAAGGTGACCCAATTTCATGTCCAAAATTTTTGCAAGACAATCATTTAGAAATACTCTTTGGTCGTTTCCAATTGTACTAGTAACTAAGGCCGATAATTCAGTCTAGATTACAAGAACTAAATTTCGTCAAAAGAAAAGACTCTTATCTACTTCCAAAATAAATGAATCACATGATACTTTATCAATTTCAAAATATTTTTGTACCTTGGTTTTAGCTGTTATTTGCAAATACCTATGGCTGAAAATCATAAACAATATAACACCTTTAGAACTCATCTCGAGTTGTATCAGTTCAAGGCCATGCCTTTCGGATTAAACAACGCCCCTGCAGCCATCGAGGGTCTGATAGAAAAAGGTTTTTTGGATTATGGAAAAAGTGTTGAGGTTATCTTGACGATATCATTGTATTTGGTAGAACATTTGATGAAACTATTGAAAACCTTCAACTTGTTATTCGTAGATTTTAAGAAGCTTGATAAAGCCTTAAACCTAAAAGATACCAAGAAATCAATCCAGTATTTAGGTCATACCGTTTCTGAAGATTGTATTAGTTGTTCACCAGATAAGATAAATGCCGTATTAAATTGGCCTGTGCACAGATAAATCAGAATTAAGAATTTTTCTGGGGCTGATATCTTAAAGATCTTACTACAATTGCATATCCTTCCAAACGCCTCAATCAGAAATTTCTCATGGGATAATGACTGTCAGAAAAGTTATGTAACTCTAAAGGAGTTACTAGTGTCAGAACCTATTCTTGGTTTTCGGGAAACGGACGGTGGTTTCATTCAAGACACTGATGGAAGTAAATTTGGATTTGGGGCTGTATTGTTTCAAGTTCAAATGGCGAAGAACGTGTCATAGCTAATGCAAGAAAAAGTCTTAAAAAATCACAACAAATGTTTTGCGCTACGTACCTTGATCTACTTGCTGTAGAAACCTATATTAGGTATTTAAGGCAGTATCTCTCGGGAAGACATTTTCTCGTTAGATATGATCTTTCCTCCTTGACACGGCTTAGAAATTTTAAAGATCCAGAGGAAATGATAGCCCGATGGTTGACTATCCTACAAACTTACGATTTCAAAATTCAGCACAGGAAAGGTTCTTTACATTACAACGCAGATGCTTTATCTAGGTTACTCACTAGGAAATGTAAAAGATCTGATTGATTGAGGTATATTTTATTTATTCGGATGACGAAGTAAGCAATAGATGCAACAATCAGACATAGTTTTTGTGGTTTTATTTGAATCTAAAGGAAAGCTTTGCAGAAAAGCCTCCTAGACACGTTGTCAAGAACTATCCATCTTGAGTCCGTATCTCGTGGAGCATTGGGGTATCTCTTTTTGTTGAAAATGCTTTCCTGTTTAGGAAATACGTTAAAACAGGAAGAGATGAAAGTGAGAGATTACAAGTTGTAGTCCCCGATGCTTTAAAAGAAGAAATATTCTATGAATTGCTCGTACATAAAACAGCTCGTTATCTTGGAAAAGAACGGACTTCGATATCCATTCAGAGAAGGTTGGCCAGGAATGGGTAGAGATAAAAAGGCCATATAAAGGCATATGAAAAGGATTTATCAAGAAATGTTATGTACAGGATAGCCAGTAATGGAGTACCTTCAATCATACATACAGATCAAAGTCGAGAGTTTGATTCTCAATCTTTCAGTGAAAGTGTAATTTACTTAATATTGAAAAGACAAGGACAACGACGTATATTTCAAAGTCTGACGGTATGATTAAATGGTTAAATAGAACGGTTCTACAGATGGTATCTATGTTTCTTAATGAAAATAGGAACGACTGGGATGTCCACATTCGATTTGTCATGATGGCAACGTAACATTCAGTACTGGATTAAGTCCAAATAAACTTATGTTTAGAAGGGGAGTTCCCTTTCAAATTGACGTCATGTATAGTTGTCAGGGACACGTCGAACGCGTTTGATAATCGCTATACATTAAATGGTTAACAACATCTCTCGAACATTCATTTGATATCGCCTTTCAAAAGCTCAAAACATCCGCTTCCAAACAGAAAAGAGTATACGATGTTGGTCTAAAACAGAGGAAATTCATTTCAGGTGACGTCGTTTGGCGTTGGTATCCTCCTCTGGGAAAATCAAAATGGGTTGGACCATTAAATACAATTAGAAACTTAACGGAAAATAAGATTCTAATCCAGATGGGGCTAGGGGTTATGATACACCCCAGGATATTTTACTCGGGCTGGACGACGCATCACACCAAAGGAGATATTTTCTCCTTCTTATTTAATTACTTAGCAGACTTTTGTAACAGTGAGAAATTTGGGTTTTTTTTTAAACGATCCAAGAGACTGTAGCCGTCATTTTTGGTGTTCAACTTCATTGATGACAATTGATTGGGCTAAAATGTGGCCTCAAGAGTGCATGCAAGGTTTTTCAAAGATTTGACCCTGTGACCTATTTTTTGACCCAGTTTCGAATTTACCATATTTTATCACAACAATCATTCTAACGAAATTTAAGGTAAATGGAACAAAAAATGAGGCTTCCAGAGTGCATGCAAGGTTTTTCTGAGTAAGACCCTGTGACCTAATTTTTCACTAAACTTGACCCAGTATCGAACTCACACTAGATTTCATCAAGAAAATCAATCTGACCAAATTTAAGGTCAATTGGGTATAAAAAGTGGCCTCTAGATTGAAAACAAGGTTTTTCTAACTTTTACCTCAATGACCTAGTTTTTGACCCCAGTTGACCCAGTTATGAAATTGTCCGAGATTTCATCAAGATAATAATTCTGATCAATTTCAAAATTGATTGTGGAAAAAAATGTGGCCTCTTGAGTGCGTACAAGGTTTTTCTAAAATTGGACCCTGTGACCTAGTTTTTGACACCAGTTGACCTAGTTATGACCCAGTTATGAAATTGTCCGAGATTTCATCAAGATAATAATTTTGACCATTTTCAAAATTAATTGGGGGGAAAAATGTGGCCTATTGAGTGCGTACAAGGTTTTTCTAAAATTGGACCCTGTTACCTAGTTTTTGACATCAGTTGTCCCAGTTTCGAAATAGTACAAGAATCATTCTTACCCAATTTCATGTTGATAGGGCAAAAAAGTGGCATCTCGAGTGCAGACAAGGTTTTTCTAAAAAATTGACTCCTTGACCTAGTTTTGAACCAAAGGTGACCCAATTTCATGTCCAAAATTTTTGCAAGACAATCATTTAGACCAATTTTCACTTGAATTGGGCAAAAAATGAAGCGTCTAGAGTGCATACAAGATTAATGTTTACGACGGACGACGCACGACGGAGGTTTTACGCCTCAGTGAAAACGGTAGCACCTTGATAAAGGAATACACCTTTTAACCCATTACCACACAATGACGCTTTTTGACACCTCTAAATAAAACAATTGGGAAAAGAAGCAAGCAATTCTTTCATTTTCCACAATGTTTTATACCCAGTAATATGAAAAAATGGGCTCGATCCCCGGCGGCGGTAAATATTCTTTACGACATTTGTCTCTCATCAATGGTTGGATAATCATATACCTAAGTGGGGCAGCTGGAGGCTAGGAAAAGATGTAGTGGTAGAACTGGGGTGAGAAATATCATCAATTAATTGTTAGGTGCTCCAGCCGCCGCGATATGACTAAAATAATGTTAAAAGCGGCGTTAAACCCAACTCAATCACTCAAACAATATGATCTTGATATTTAATATCGCCTCAGGAATGGGAGAACCCTTTCAAAAGATTATTCGTTCACCGGAAGTAATGACGAATGACTGTAGTGAAGCCGTATCGGAGATGTTTTTTAGCTCACTTGTGGTAAGATGGATGTCCGTCGCTAACATTAGGTCGATTGGGCAAAAAATGTGGCCTCTAGAGTGCATACAAGTTTTTTTCCCTAAATTTGATCCTGTGACCTAGTTTTTGACACCAGCTGATCCTCTTTCCAACTTGTACAAGATTTCATTAAAACTATCATTCCGACCAATTTCGGGTTGCCCAGGCAAAAAATGTGGCACCTAGATTGCAGGCGGTTTCTAAGATTTGACCCCCTGACCTAGTTTTTGACTCAAGTTGACCCAATTTCAAATATGTCCGAGATTTCATCAAGACAATCATTTTGACCAATTTATAGCTTGATTGGGCAAAAAATGTAGCAATCTAGAGTGCAAACAAGGTTTATGTTGCATAGAAAATCATTTTTAAAGAAGAAATCACTGAGTCGTTGGAACGAGACATAGCCTAATATAGTCCTTGGTCGTCTCCAAATGTTCTAGTAACTAAGGCCGATAACTCAGTCTAGATTACAGGAACTTAATTTCGTCGTAAGAAAAGACTCTTATCTACTTCCAAAAATAAATAAATCACGTGGTACTTTATCAGTTTCAAAATACTTTTGTATTTGGACTTAGCTGTTATTTGCAATTTCCGATGGCTGAAAATCATAAACTATACTACCTCTTTTAGAACTCATCTCGAGTTGTATCAGTTCAAGGCCATGCCTTTCGGATTAACCAACGCCCCTGCAGCCATCGAGGGGTTGATAGAAAAAGTGTATTTTTTTGATTATGGAAAAAGTGTTGAGGTTATCTTGACGTTATCATTGTATTTGGTAGAACATTTGTTGAAACTATTGAAAATCTTCAACATGTTGTTCGTAGATTTAAAGAAGCTGGATAAAGCCTAAAAAACTAAAAGATACCAAGAAATCGATAAAGTATTTAAGTCATGCCGTTTAGGAAGATGGTATTAGTTGTTCACCAGATAAAGTAAATGCTGTATTAAATTGGCCTATACCACAGATAAATCAGAATTTAGAGTTACTAGTGTCCGAACCTATTCTTGGTTTTCCGGAAACGGACGGTGGTTTCATTCAAGACACTGATGGAAGTAAATTTGGAATTGGGGCTGTATTGTTTCAAGTTCAAATGGCGAAGAACGTGTCTAGCTAATGCAAGCAAAAGTCTTAAAAAATCATAACAAAGGTATTGCGCTACGTATCTTGATCTACTTTCTGGAGAAACCTGTATTAGGCATTTAAGGCACAATCTCTGTGGAAGATATTTTCTCGTTAGATATGATCTTTCCTCCTTGACATGGCTTAGAAATTTTAAAGATCCAGAGGAAATGATAGCCCGATGGTTGACTATCCTACAAACTTACGATTTCAAAATTCAGCACAGGAAAGGTTCTTTACATGGCAACGCAGATGCTTTATCTAGGTTACTCACGAGGAAATGTAAAAGATCTGATTGATTAAGGTATATTTTATTTATTCGGATGACGAAGTAAGCAATAGATGCAACAATCAGACATAGTTTTTGTGGTTTTATTTGAATCTAAAGGAAAGCTTTGCAGAAAAGCCTCCTAGGCACGTTGTTAAGAACTATCCATCTTGAGTCCGTATCTCGTGGAGCATTGGGGTATCTCTTTTTGTTGAAAATGCTTTCCTGTTTAGGAAATACGTTAAAACAGGAAGAGATGAAAGTGAGAGATTACAAGTTGTAGTCCCCGATGCTTTAAAAGAAGAAATATTCTATGAATTGCTCGTAAATAAAACAGCTCGTTATCTTGGAAAATAATCTAAAGGAAAGCTTTGCAGTGAAGCCTCCTAGGCATGTTGTCAAGAACTACCCATCTTGAGTCCGTATCAATCAACTACCCAGGTTCAATAACACGAGTCTTTTAATATAACAAAGAAATGTCCAGCATAAAACGAACTTTTTTTAATAATTGAGACAGACAGACTGACGAATGGCAAGTCTGGAGTGCAGGAGACAAAATAGAGCCACAGGAGATGTTACCAGTTACAGACTCGGATCAACACTGGTTTTGTCTAGAAAACGGCCTGGTATATATCAAACCTCTGCTGGCTTGATTGACGTTTTAGTATGGAGTCATAAAAACTGGCGATCATTAAATCGATGCAATCGCCTGAGTCGTAAAAACTGGCGATCGTTAAATTGTTGTAATCGTTTCTTTGGCTATATAATAAATTTGACAAGTGACCTTTGATGGATTACTAGACGTAACGTGCTTCTGTGAGGCTCTGCTGTCAAATCCGCATACAATACATACATATATACTGACTATCTACAAGAAGGGCCTTCAGTCAAGTCATGTAAGCATGGACCACTAAATTGCAGCCCACCGTATTACAATGTATATTATTACACACTTTTTTTTTTCATTTTTTTTTATTTTTTTTGAAATTGTCCAAATGCAGGAAGTTTTATCTTAAGGAAATAAATTTTTAAAGAATCTTAAACACAAATTAGCATTACATAGAATAAGTGAACATATGCATGGCTTAAATACAAATAATACATTTATGAACATTCGTAATGTCAATCACAAAAGTAATTTAAAGCATAGTGTCTCTGGTACATCTTGTTGTTTGTCGTGGCTGTATATGGTTACCAACGCATGGTTGGTGAGATGTTTATGCGTATCTGACAATGTATGTTGATGAAATGGATTATAGTATTTGACACTGTTTGTTGATGAAATGGTTTATGATATCCGACACCGTTTGATGATGAAATGTTTTAAAATATCCGACACCTTATTTTGATGAATCCGACACCGTATGTTGATGAATCCAATATCGTATGTCTATGAATCTGACACCGTTTTATGCTGTCTTTGCGGGCATTAGCTCAAGTCTTGGATATATTGATTCATCTTGGGGTTGATTATCCTTCAGTATGAATGGCGCTGAAGGTACTGGTGGTGATGTAGGAGTGTTCTCTTACGGCCCATTTCCTCGGGTTGACGTCTGGCGAATCTTGCCCACACGCTAGTCTGTGCATTCGAACTCAGCCTGCTACCTCTAAGTTGGCCATATGCATTTACTTTAGATTTGTATTAGCAAATTATGATTAAAAAAACCACTAACGAACCAATAAGTATGATTATATACCCCCAGAATGGAAAAATAAAAGTCTTGTGGGCGGTAATTAAATCAAAGGAATCGAGTTCATTTAAGAAATGATCCATAGGGATGCGATCAATAGCTTTTTAAATGTTTCGGTAACTTGGTCACAATCAAATCCGGTCTTTTAATCAAAAGAGGTTTCCATAGATCGATTTTTGAGAGCTCAAAGGAATTATTTAGACCACTTAAAGGATCTCCAACTTCGTATTTCGATTCGTAATTGAAAGAGGCTGGCAGGTAGAGATAATCGTTCGAAGCAGTACATGATTGATCCAGTTTCAAAAGATCTATTGGTGGCCTTATATCATACGTAGAATCTCTTAAGTTTGAATATTGACATACAATAGTAAATTTTAAAGGTTTAACAGATTGTCTAGCTAATTTTGTTGCTTTAGCTTTTGGTACCTCCCATTTGTCTATCGGAACCAATCTTATTTGTTCCACATGAGTCTTAACGGTTCGTCCACTTAAAGGATCTCCAACTTCGTATTTCGATTCGTAATTGAAAGAGGCTGGCAGGTAGAGATAATCGTTCGAAGCAGTACATGATTGATCCAGTTTCAAAAGATCTATTGGTGGCCTTATATCATACGTAGAATCTCTTAAGTTTGAATATTGACATACAATAGTAAATTTTAAAGGTTTAACAGATTGTCTAGCTAATTTTGTTGCTTTAGCTTTTGGTACCTCCCATTTGTCTATCGGAACCAATCTTATTTGTTCCACATGAGTCTTAACGGTTCGTCCACTTAATTGATATTTAATCATATAACTTACAGGACCTTTTTGTTCAATTATCCTGAAATAGGGTCGCCAATTATTTTGGAGTTTACTTGATTTTCTGAAATTCTTATAAAACACAGGGTCACCGACATTGAATTTGGTGTCGGTGCTATGCTTATCAGCATATTTGGCTTGCCATCGCTTAGCCCTTTTAAGAAGTTTATGAACTGTCAGAAACGTTTTGTGTTGTTGTTCTAGAGTAATAAGGTGAGTTTCTTCGCCTTGATACTTTCGTCGAGGTTGCAACAGATTATCAATAGGCAGAACAACATCTCTATTGTATAATAAGAAATACGGGGAGAATCTTGAAGATTCGCTCACATTAAATCGGACAGCAGGGAGTGCTTGATTTAGAAATAAATCCCATTTGTGAACTTGGTCATCAATTAATTTGGCTAAAATGTCATGCATTGTGCGATGAAATTTTTCAACTTTCGCATTACTTTGAGGGTGATAGAAGGATTATGTAACATGAGTGATGTTTAAAGCTTCTGAAGTTATCTCACAAATTCTGTCCCATTATCTGTAACAATTTGAAGACAAGATTCGAATCGGGGAAATATTTCTTCGATCAGTATGTGTGCAATTGTTTCACCTTTCTTATCTGGGATTTAGAAAGCCTCATGCCACCCAGAATACGAGTCAACAAAGGTTGCAATGTATATATTTCCAGTTATAGTGGTGGGATATGGTCCTGAAAGGTCCAACCCAATTTTTGCAAAGTGGTAAGGCGGAATGTCAGTTTCTTGCATAGGAGCCTTTTGTGACCTCAATCCTCGTTTTTGACAAGTTATGCACTTCGAGAGATAGGTTGTAATTTCTTTATACATGTTTGGCCAATAGTACTTATTTTTGATAGTGTCAAAAGTTTTGTCTATTCCCATTTGACGATTATTATCATGGAACTATCAAAGAACTTCAGATTTGATATGAGTGGGTATGTAAAGCCTAAGAGAAGGATCATCATCTAGACTTCTTATGTAATACAGAAGATCATCCAGTAAAGCCTGACGTTTGTCAAGTGATTTTATAATTGTACCATTGACTAGGTCACGTTTGATAGTTTTAATTGTCTCATCTTTCTCTTGCTCCTCTATCATATTGAAACCTAAATATCCTATTGCAGGTAGGTACATCATTTTCGTAATTTGTGAATGATTTTGGATCGAAACGGTTTGAATTTATAGGATTTCTAGAGAGTTAGGATTTATGTTTAGTTCTATTGCATGATCATTGCATGAGTTTTCTAGGTCATCTATATTGATAGGTCTGGATATTAAATCTGCACAGGTATTTGACCTTCAATATATTCTATCTTACACTTATAACCAGCGATACTTAAAGCCCAAAGTTGAATCTTTTTATTTTGAATTGGAGAATCGAGAAGATACTTTAATGGTTTGTGTTCTGTTTTAATAATGAACTCTGCGTTATGCAAGTAATGATCTAAATGTTGTAAAGCGTAATGTATAGCAAAAGCTTCTTTATCTATTGTAGACCATCTAGTTTTGGGTATCACTTAATTTATGTGACAGGAAATGTATAGGTACTTCTGTTGTTATACCCGGTAAATAACTTTCTGAATCTGTGCAAGGCTGGGTAAGACAAGCACCGATGGCTTTGTCGCTTGCATCCGTGTAAAGGATATACGGTTTCTTCAGATCAGGGCAGGACAACAAGGGAATATTCGTCAAGTGTTTCTTGGGGGTATCAAAAAAAGTTTGGCATGCAGTTGACCATTTAAATTCTGCATGTTTTTTAGTCAAGTTGATAAGAGGTGAAGCAATTTCAGAGAAATTAGGAAGAAATCGCCTATAGTAACTACACATTCCTATGAAGCTGCGGACATGCTTTACGGAAGCTGGGTTTTGCCTACTGCGGATTGCTTTTACTTTGAAACCGCGATCATTTATTACAAAGCCTAAGTAATTAGTTTCCTTTTGAACGAAATTGCATTTTTTAAGCTTTAATTTTAACCCATGCTGACGTAACCTATCAAAAACGTATTGAATTTGCAGTTGGTATTCTTCAAACGAAGATGAATATATGAGTATGTCATCAATGTATGCCACACAGAATTCTTAACCCTCCAGAACGTTAGACATCAGTTCCTGGAAGACGGATGGCGCATTAGCAAGCCCAAATGGCATAACATTGAACTCAAAGAGTCCAGCATGACACGTGAATGCTGTCTTTTCTTGGTCCTTCTTATCAATAGCTACTTGCCAATAACCTGACTTAAGATCGAGAGTGGTGAAGTATTTTGATTTGCCTAATATTGCAAGAATCTCATCAATAACGGGTAAAGGGTATGAATTTTTCTTAGTAATTTTATTTAGCTGTCTGAATCTTTTAGACTTATCCTTTTTATCCACAATGACAACCGGAACTGACCATGGGGACTGTGTCTGAGGAATGACTTTTTGCCTGCAACATCTCTTGAACTGCATTTTCTACAACTAGGCAATCCTTCTTGTGATAGAAAACTAGACAATCCTTTTTGTGATGGAGCCGACAAAAAGGATTTTGATGATAAAAATATGCAAATACCACAAATACCCACTTATAAAATTTCTTTAGCAGGTAATCCAAGTACATGTCTTTTACACTTTGGCAAACAAAAATTCAGGGCATTAATTGATAGTGGTGCAGAGGTCAGACTTATGCACAATAGGGTATTTGAATCATTAAAGCAGGCTCCTAAACTTACTAAAAAGACTATAAATTCACAATCAGCTAATGGAAGAAATCCGTCAGTAAAAGTTTGCGCAAATATTAAATTTGATATTAAAGGCAAAAAACTAGAGCATACTTTTTTTTATCGTTAAGGATATGAACCGAAATTTGATACTAAGAAGGGATTGGATGATGGCTATTCAAGTTAGACTCTAATTCGATTTAGGTTGCTTAAGGGTAGAAAATAGTACATATGCACCATTGGAAGAAGAAATCTATACTGATACTAAATTCAAAAATTTCAATTGAACCACAAACCTCAAAAATCGTATGGGCTAAAGCTGAGCTAAGGGCACCTATATTATTATTAACTCCTGAAAGTTGGTTTGATTAGCTACCTATTTGGTTCGAAAAGGTTTGAAAAACGTTTTGAATTTCGTCAATATTGGCCATCCTCAGAAAATAACAAAAACAGAGTTAAAAATGCACTTTTCTAGTTAGCTGGCTTGGTCGTTGCAGCAGAATCGTCTCAAATCCACCAAGTTGGTAGATCTCTGGTCACGTTCACCAAAATAAACAAGATGTGTAACACGGCCGTATAGAATAATCAAACAACTACCCAGGTTCAATAACACGAGTCTTTTAACCCATTCCAACACAAGAAAATTTTGGACTGGTCCAAATTGAAAGAAGGTGCAGACGACAATTTCAAGTTGATGGAATTTTAATTTTTTTCGTCTTTTGGGATAGAAAACATTGTGTATAATGAAGAAATTGCTTGTTACAAGCAATTTCTTCATAGTCCACATGTTTTCCAAAGCTTTTTTCTTGTGGGGCGTAAAAAGGAGGGCTTGAGTTGGAATGGGTTAATATAACAAATGTCTTTTAATATATCCAGCATTAAACGAACTAAATGTAATAATTGAGACAGACAGACAGACGAATGGCAAGTCTGGAGTACAGGAGCCAAAATAGAGCCACAGGAGATGTTACCAGTTACAGACTCGGATCAACACTGATTTGGTCTAGAAAACGGCCTGGTATAAATGTTGTGCCCAATCTTGAGAATATGCCCATTCTTAAGAACGGGCAGACACATTTTGCCCATTCTTAAGAATGGTTGCAACCATTCTTAAGAAGGGTCAATGCGTTTTGTATCTTTTATCGGAAAAGTTTTTTTCGATCAATATTGACCAATACATTAATGAATCGACCAACCAGTCGTCAATCAATGAATAGATTAACCAATCAATAAATAAATGGTATATTTAACCGTGCGGGTTGACATATACAAAGCGAAGAGCTTTCACTTCTTCAGAACACAATTTTGTCGCACTTCTCTACCACATTCGGAGCAGCTCGCACCTCGAGATAAATAAACAGGTTTAATTTTTAACTTTTACAAGTCTCTGTTACAAACTGGACTCTAAATACTTTAGATAGTCAAGATTTATCACCTTGTGATAGATAACGCAATGTACTCATGATCCGTCTAGTCGTACCTGAACTATTTCGTACCGTTTATGTTGGGTGGACGTATTGTATCCCTATCACTTGATTTTTACTCGTTGTATACTTAAACCCTTTCATTTAGTGTACAATCCCAGTTTTTTACGTTCCTGTGATTTCATACCTGACAAAACAATGAGGGAAAAGAAGAAATTGTAACAAGCCATTTCTCCTTTTTCTACAATAATTTTTACCTTGTAGGATGATCCTTTTTAAATTGCACCCTCTTCTAATTGTCATCTGAAACTTCTTAGGATTTGGAAAATTCTAAAATTTTGAAAAAAAAAAAAAAAACCAAACAGGAAAGTGTTGAGGGCTCTTATGCAAGGAATGGTTATAGGCTTAATTCTAGAACTATTGCCTTTTACTTTTTAATGTAGTGACATTATCCTATTGCACAATATTGGGATTTGTAATAGCATTTGATTAAGCTATAGCCCGGTTGGTAGGGTATAATGTCTATGTGGGTCCACCCTGGTCCAAATAAAGACCTGGGTTCTACAATTAAGGAAATTATGGAATTGTCAATTAATGCCTGGGAGGTAGAGTATAAAATGTGTGTGTAGGTCCACCCGAGTCGAATCATGGACCCGGGTTCTGCAGTTAAGGATAAATTATGATATTGACATGATGGATGAATTTGAATAGTCTTTTGAATGGTATAGATCAGAACAGAAATGGTTTGATTTTGTATTTTGAAAGTTTTGAGCTATTTGTATTAAATACAAAATGCTCAGCTTATGTTTTAATCAAATTGCTATGAAAAAAAAAAAAAAATTACCGCAGTCCCAAAAAGTTATATTGTACTAGGCAATATACATGGCAATGTGTTACAGTGTTTTCAATAGTCTTTTTTAACGCATCAAAATGTGGAATTGAGTGGGAAAAGGTTCAAGAGCAAATATCAATTGAAATGCATTGTACAATCCAGTTAGCTCAGTTTGTAACACACTTTTTGCTAAATTCACAAGTTGTGAGTTCTAACCCCAGCTAAGCTATAACTCTTTCTGACATTTAACAAAAGTCATTTTGACAATGTCCTTTCTCTATCTGTCTCCAATGTAAAATATAAGTAATTATAAGTACCGGTAGTTCCCTAAGTAGATGAGCATTTGGTGGCCTTTATCGTTTGTCCCGGATTCACTATTGAGAAGAATGACAAGAAGCCATGGTCAGGTGACCAGTTTCTGCATAATAACTGAATAATTGTTGCAAAACTGATAGACATTAAGTGAGATACAATCAATCCAAATGAAATGGATTTAAATCTTTTCAACAAGGAATTAAAACTACATGCTTTAACCCATCATTATAGATTGTACAGTTGTGTGGAAATACAGATTTGCTCTACTTTTCTATGGGCAAGTAAAACATTTTACTTTTCCATAATTTAAACAAACTTGTCTCCTAAAAGCTGAAGAGATAGATTTAGAGAAAAAGTTGTTGTTAATGAAGGAATGCTATATTCTTCGCTTACATCAATGTATTACACCCTTCAATATAGAATCACCATAATTTCCCAATATATAACAAGTTTTCTTAACCCATTTCCAGGTGGCAAAATTTTAGACTGGTCTGAATTGAAAGGAGTTACAGAAGACAATATATAGTTTATGAAATTTTAGATTTTTTTTAACTTACTGGACAGAAAATATTGTTGAAAATGAAGAAATTTCTTGTTGCAAGCAATTTCTTCATTTTCCACAATGTTTTCCAATTGCTTTTCTTTAGGGGCATCAAAAAGTGTGACTGTAAGGGAACGGGTTAAGATCTGTTTTGTACCATTCCAAGATATGCCCTGGTATTTACTATTCCTTCGGCAACTTGCTTTGAAAAATGTACTTTTTCCCAAGAAGATAAGTCTGTCATGTCAGACAAATGGGCATGTGAATTCCACACCCATGAGTTTGGACCATCAAACCTTGGTGAAGAAGAACAATTTTTCAAATGGGTCTAGTATGGCTAAATGGTAAGGTCTGCAGACATGTAATCAGCAAGAAGTCAAGGATTATGGCTTTGAATCCCAGCTGCACCACTGGTCATGTGGGTTTGTCCTTGGGCAAGACATTTCAGGGCTCAAGCCTAGCACTAGTGGTATGCAATAAATAATTGAACTTTACTGTGAAAGAATATTCAGAGAGGTATTAAACCTAATTCAAACAAAACCTTTCTTAACTCTTTACAAAGTGTAAGACCTACTTTGTCAAAATTCAAAGAAGTTGTAGACAACAATGAAATTAGAGTACAATTTGAAAGTAACTAACCCACAGAGTAGAAACTATAGTAGGAACAGAAGATATCACTTGTTACAGGCAATTTCTTCTTTTTCCAAAACAGTTTCTCAAGTATAAAATCTTAAGGACTTATAAAGCAGGGGTTGTATAGGAAAGTGTTAAATATTAAAGAATATGCCAATTAAGAACATACAAATTCTTTTCAGTCTAATAAGAATTAATACTTTCAGACTCAACAAAGATGGTCAGTAAATATGCTCTCCACACGGAGTTAATTGCTAAAAGCTAACATCTGCTGTGTTGACTTGATCACTCATACAAAGTCTATTGTTTTTAGATTTTAATTTCAAGTTTATATCACCCAATGAAATGCAATGTCATTGACATCACTGTTCATGCAAACAATCAATATCTTGTATCCATTAAAGGGGTGATCAAAAGCAAAAAGTCATTTAGCTCACCTGGTCACAATATGTTCATGGTGAGTTTTTGTGATCCTTTAATGTCGGGCATAAATTCAGCAATACCACTTTAGATTTCACAATTTTTGGTGGGTTTTCCAAAACTTACAGAAATTTCTGAATGGTCATTAGGAAGATCCCTTTGGACTTTGATGACCTTCTGTCCTATTTCACAGGAAAACTGTTCTTAATGCCAGTTTCCTCCTAACAATGCAACAGGTGCTTTATTTTGGCTCGATCTTTCTAAAACTTGCTGGAAGTGGTTATATAGTAAAAAATCTTGGCTTAGTCTCTGTGTTTTATGCTGTAGGGGAATTCCCAATATCAAATATAAAGAGCATTTACACCCAATATCAAGAGAAACTGTGCCATTCATACAGGTTAACAAAATGTTAGACTGATCAAAGTTAAAAGAAGTTGCTGACAACAATTTCATCATGACTTGAATTATGATAATCTTTGTCTTTTGGGTAAAAATTTTGTAGATAATGAAGAAAATGGCTTATTACAAGGAATTTCTTGATTGTCCACAATGTTTATCAAAGCTTTTTAAATGACAGGTATCAAAAAGTGGAATGGTGTGGGAATGGGCTAGGTCAAAATATCCTAGCAACTCAAACTCACTATCACACAACAAATTTTAGACTGGTTCTAATTGAAAAACTTACAGTTGACATTTCAAATCGGACTAAGATTGGAAAGTAACTGCCAAATAAAGTAGTAAACATCTGGGGAAAAGGAGATATTACTTGTTACAAGCAATGTCTCCTTTCCCATCAAAGTTTTCTGTGATCATATTATCTCAGGTTGCCAAAAAGCGAAATTGTCTGGTCATGGGTTAATTAGTCAAATTGGTAGAAAGAATCATAATGTAAAAAAATAATTATTTTCCATCAAATATCAAGTAAAAAGGGGACTAAGTATCTATAACAGCTTTGAAGCTCATTTTATACTTTTATGCCCTGCATATAGAGGGCATATTGTTTTATCGTTGTCCATCTGTCTGTCATTGAGTCTGTCTGCAAAACTTAATAAAAAAAATTTAACATTGCCAATTTCTACCAGCCTGTTCAAGATACATCTCCATAATATGCATCTCCTAATTTCAAGGTCAAAGTCATGTGATAAAGTCAAGGTCACATACCAAGATCAAACGCACCCCCCTTCCCAAAAAAAACCCCACTCATGTACAGCGGGACAAACACATCTTGTTTGCCTTTACAGTTTTTCAGTTTTCCTTTAAGATATCTCAAAACTGTAATAACTCTGTTTTTTTCAAATTTTACAGTAGAGAGGCAAAACATTCTCATTTTGTCATTTCTAATTTAATAAAGGAAAAATTCTGAACATATTTTCCTTTTTTTCATTAAAAGAAAATACTAAAGAAAAGAAATTGGAAAAAAGTTTTATATTATGAGTTATGTAAATGTGTGAGTTTCTATATTATCGCGCTGAAACAGCTCTATTTTTTAAAAAAAGAATCATTGAATTACTGTTGTAACTACGGGTACTACTGTATTGCATACTAATTCTGATGAATTTTATGAAAAAAAATCTGTTCAATATTGAAGTAAAAATTAATAAAGCTTATTAAATGGAGATGCCTGGATTAAAATGATATGCATTGTTGATAGGTTACTTGAAGTATGTTACTGCAGCTTGAATACCTTGATGTAGTTACATAGTTTTGATATCCCTCAGGCAAATATACAATCTAACTTCTACTAGCCTAACATCAACCTTGCCTACTAATTCTTGCAATAACAAAATACAAAATACAAAAAAAAAAAAAAAAATATTTTATTAGTTTGCTTTTCGGCCAATTCTAACTTTGGCTGAAGGGGATTTGTCATTGCGTTGACTCTGTCATGACCCATAAAACAGTTTCTTATAAATTTTCCACAGAAAATATTTGATGGATTTAAAACAAATTTCACAGGGATTATCCTTGGTTTACCCTTTTTTTTCTGATTCCTTATGTTAATCTGAAATGATTTTTTTTTATTGGCTAGTCCAATCCCATAAAATGATTATGTATAGTGAAAAATTCATTTGTCAGAACCTTTGGTCAGGTTTCAACCAAATTCCACAACAATAGGTCTTGGAAAAGCTTTCTCATATTTCTGTAAATATGGCGTTTATATACAAGAAAGATTCTTGGGTGATCCCTTATAATGCAGATCCCTTATTATAACCAATAAAAAACAACGGTTTTTTTTATAGGCCAGGCTTAATTCAATGATTCTGATACCAATTATGACCATTGAGAGTCATGTCTCAAGTTGCAGAGACCCACGGAAATGAAATAATTCTGCTTCCTGGCTTAAAAAAGTTTCCTACCATGTATGAATTAACATGTCTAAAGTGGCAGAGTCCCAAAGGGTCAGCCCATATAGAACTAGTGGATTTGGGGTGGAGTGGGATTTAAAAAAAGCATCTCACAAACCCCTAATGCTGTTAAGAAATATCACTTGATTTTCTTTTACATTCTTTACAAACTAGTTATTTTGGCAACTGACAATTGGAAATCCTCTCCCCATGACTAGGATAGCTTATAGCTCTGATATTTGGCATTATGCATAAGATCATGGTCCTCTATGAGAATTGCTATCAACATTACTTTTATAAATTGTGAGATGGCTTAGCAAAAGAGAAGAGAAATGATAGGCCCTTAGAGATACAGAGATATTTTTGGCTGGATTTAACATAAATAACTACATTTTTTCAACATAAAGAGTAGATATGCTATTTGGATGAAATTTTCAGATAGTTCAAAGGTCAAGGTCACAGTTCAATGTAAATTTTGGCAGGCTACTCATGGCATCTCTGAATGACTTTCTTATTTATTATACCCCGAACCTATGAAGTAGAGAGGGATAAATTGGTTTCACCATATCTGTCTGTCCGTCCATAGACATTTTCGTTTCTGTGCTCTAGCCCAATCAACAATTGACCTACAACCTTAATACAATACAATTGTTGCCAATGATCCAAGGAAGTGCCCTTATGTTTTGGTTCAGGTAGGTCAAAGCTCAAGGTAACAATCGAACTTTGATTGAAAACCATTTCTGTGTTCTAACTCATAGGCCATTAGACCTAAGACTATGAAGCTTTATATAAATATTGTCCATGACACGAGGAGGTGCCCTAACATATTTGTGTTACATAGATCAAAAGTCAAGGTCACAATTGAACTTTGATTGAAAACGGTTTCTGTACTCTAACTCATAAGCCATTTGACCTACGACATTGAAACTTTTATGCATGTTGTGCATAACACAAGGAGTGCTCTATTAACTGGGTCCAAGGTCAAAGGTCAATTGCTGATAAAGTACTGGTCTGCTTTGCAACAATTCTAGTTTTAATTACTACAAAGAATTTTCATGCTTCTAAACTGTATTCAGTTGGTTGTGTTTGGTTGATCTATGCTGAATGATGGTCCATCTCATTTACATGATTTGATTTTAGCTCACCTGAACAGGAAGTGCTCAAGGTGAGGTATTTTGGTAAATTTCTGTCTGTCAACTGTCTGACTGTCAGTCTGCTCATAAATTTCAAAGAAATCTTCTACTCCTAAACTAACCATCAGATTTTAAGCAAACTTCACAGAAAGGATCCCTAGGTCATGCTCTTTCATCAAACGTCAAAGAATTGGAATCAATGACAGTCTTTGGTTGCTATAGCAACGGGGAGAAAAAAGTATCTTCTGCTACCAAACCATAAGGTCCGAAGCTTCATATTTTTATTAAGACATTGTATTATGATACTGTGCCAAAATACTTACAATATTTGTGGATTTTCAGTAAGATTTACAGGAGTCAACTTATATATTGTCAAACTGCTATGAAAGTACTCTCCTGGTTATTTATTGCTAAATACCCAATAATATGCACTCAATGTAATATTACTGTAGAATGTATACCAACACATTTAGTTTTGTTTTGTCCTATCCATGAAGACTTACGTGAGCAAATGTGGGTAAGTCTACTAAAAACCCTTGGACATGAGAACTTCTCTAAATTCTGTGAACTATCCCCAAATCTACAATTGATTGAGCTGCTATCAGATTGTATTTCGTTTAACTTGTCCGATGTTGATCGAATACATAATTTCAAACAAGTAATAAAGCATATTCATTTACTAGCTATGAATTTGAGCCTTTATAGAACTTAATCGCACTCATTTTGATGGTGTATTAACGTTCGTAGATAAGTAGCATGTATTGAAAATATGAAAATATATATCTTTAGTTAATTGTTCGCATCATGTAACTCCTTAAAGCAGAAATTGCAGTCTATCGCTGGTCTGTACGTATTTACTGACTAGTCTTAGTCTAAATCTACAATATCAAAATAAAAAAGGAAGTTGCTTAAATGGTAGCCGATTGAAATAATTTTCAAATCTATCAATCAATAATATGTATATAACTAATGTATTATACCTGTAGATATGTATTTATACGTACTTTACACTGACTTTATACGACATTTATACTTGGACGTATGTTTTTTCATAATATGTGTATGATAGTCATGTACTCTTCAATTTTGGAGGAATAAAAGATTATCTATCTTTCAAATTTTTGTCACGAGATGAACTTCAGCTCTCAGATATTAGTTCTCAGATTGAACATAGAGATAATGAAAGAAATCTCTCAAAATCTCCTCCTGCAAACCCATAAGGCCTAAAAGCTTTCAAATTTGAAAATTGCCTCATGATACTTTACAAAAAATCTTCAAATTGTTAATCTGAGATCAAAATAAGTCCTTCATTGTTAGATCCTGGATTTTACTCTGAGAACAACTTAAGCCCTGTATTGTGGGTTTCTGTATTTTGCATAGATATGGAGGGAAATCTTTAAATATCTTCTACCAAACATTAAGGCTTCGAGTTTCCAAATTTTGCTAGTGATATCCCTTTGTAATAGTCTACCAACATACTTCAAATTGTAATTCCAAGATCACAGTAAGCCCTATGTTATTGGTTCCCTGGATTTTTCAAAGAGATAATTGATGAAATCTTTGGAAATCTTCTCCAAATATCTAAGGACAAAGGCTTTAAAATTTAGCATTTATCATCTCAATATGATTCACTACCAAATACTTTAAATTATTACTATGAAAGCAAAGGAAGCCTTATATAGTGGGGAGCCATATTTTACCTAGAATTCTTGAAAATTCTTCTCAGCCCTTGCAAATTTTGTATACAGAATCAATCCATGGTAAAGCTACCATATATTTCTGTAATGCCCTTTGTTGTGTTTTCCTAGATGCTTCCTAAAATTAAAATAAAAAAATCTTTAAACATCTTCTCTCGATTAAACCATGAGATCTAGAGCGTTTAGATTTTACATGCAGAATCACCTTACGGTACTCAATCAAAAGGTTCTGATTTTTGGTCTTGGATCAACATATAAGTTCTATGTTGTGAGCTCATGTTTTACAGGAAATAGCTAGACAGGATAACTTCTCTATCCTTAACAAATGACATATGAGCTTTCAGTTTATTCATGCAGAATCATCTAAATGTTATTGTGCCTAACTCTCTCAAATTATTACTTGTAGATGAACATGAGCCTTTTGTTTTGGGTTCCTATTTTTTTCATAGTGATTAGAAAATCTTTAAAAAATCATGGCCTAAATCTTTCAAATTTTGCATGCAGAAACTTGGCCTAAAAACTTCAATGTCGAAGTTTTTGAACATAAGCTCTATATTGTCCATTCCAATCTTACATGGATTGATAAACCCATTACAAGACAACAAAATTTTAGACTAGCCCAATTTGAAAGAAGTTGCAGATGATAATTTAAAATGGGTGCAATTTAGAAAATCTTCATCTTTTAGGGTAGAAAACATTGAAGAAACTGCTTGTCACATTTAATTTCATCGTTATCCTCAATGTTTTCCAAAGCTTTTTTCTTGAGGGGCATCAAAAGGTGTAATTATGTTAGAATTGGTGAAGAATTAATTCTTTAGAAATTACATCCCCTAAAGCAGAAGTCCAAAAGAGCCTGTACATTTTTTATTCAAAAGTTTTCTGCTTAAGTTCCTAAATTATATTACTCGGAGTACAATATAAACCCAGTGTTCGGGTTCCCTTGACTTCACAAACAGATTCAAAAGGGAATCTTCAAAAATTGTCTCCCTAAAACAAGTCCCAAGTCTTCAACATTTTGCATGCAAATTGTTGCCTTATGGAACCCTACTACAATTCTATAAATGATAACTTTTTTGTCAATATAGGCCAAACTAACTATCAGAGTTCAACCAAACTTCACAGAATCAGCCAAAGGTCATGCTCTTTCAACATACTTCAAAGAATTGATATCAATGAAGAACACTGGTTGCAATGCAACCGGAAGAAAAAATCCTCTCCTCCCAAATCACAAGGCCTAAGGCTTTGATATTTGGTATGTATCAATGCCTATTGACCATCTACCAAAGTACTTCAAAGTATTACTGTAATCTGAAATAATAGCCCTTTCCTGTGCGATCCCTGACTTTGCAATGGAATAAAGAAAGAAATCTTTTGCCAAACCATAAGGCCTTGAGCTTTGATTTGATGGGGGGGAATCTAAAACCATCGCGCTCTGTAAAACAGATTTAAATTTTGTTATCTTTCATTTGTTTTTGCCTATGAGTTGTATTGGGATATTATGCTGGTTAGAACAGTATATCAGTAGCATTCAATGGGTTTAACCCATTACCACAAAATGACGCCTTCTGACACTCAAGAGAGACAGTTTGGAAAACATGGTATGAAATGAAGATTTCTTCATTTTGCACAATGTTTTCTACCCAGTTAGTTGAAAAAATCTAAAATTTTGTGAACTTTAAAATGTTGTCTGCAACCCCTTTCACTTTGGGCCAGGCTAAAATTTTGTTGACTGATATTGGGTTAATTATGCATCTTCATAATGCAGACAACAATATGGTTGGATGCAGTTTGAAATGAAATCATTCTATGTAGTAGAAAATATTGTGGATAAAGAAGAAATTGCTTGTCACAAGCAATGTCTTCTCTTTCCACAACCTTTTCTCAAGTATAAAATCACAGCAAGGGAAAATCCCGACACGGAACAGGTGAGATAGCAACAACATACCAATTGATTTAGTATATCATTGAAAGCATCTTGTTGTAATAGTGATTTTTGCCATTTCAATGTTAATATTACATGTACATTTATTTTCACTTGTATGTCATGGATTAGAAGTTAACTCATTTAACTACTTTGATGAGAACAGCTATATTGAAGTCAGTTGTTTGTTTGTATGGTAATTAATGCCACACTTTAAGGATCTCTAGTTATATCATCACTTAGTCCACCTATCCCTTTCTTGTACAATCTCATTGTAATTTTAAACTTAGAGAACATTGTGAGAATTTTTGAAAAAGCAGGAAAGAATTATTAGAGTATTCACGAGCTTCCTCCGTATCAGTAAATGTAGGCCTGGTCTTTGAATATCTTGCCCCAAAACATAGATACCTATGTGACAAGCAGTGCAGTCGTAGAGATTCGAACCTGCAACCCTCAAATTCTCTGCCACTACTGAGACATGCAAAACCCTTGGTTGATTGTCCAACTTAACAGGCTAGCTATGAAGGAAACTTCTTGGCTTATTTCTGCTTTTTTTTTCATTTAACCTATTCCTACACAATAACACTTTTGGATGCCCCTCAAGAAATACAAATCCTTTGATCAGATGAAAATCATGTCTTTAACCCATTCCCACACGATGACACTCTCTGTCACCCCTCAAGAAAGACAATTGAGAAAACATTTGTAAAATGAAGCAATTTGCTTGAACCAAGCTATTTCTTCATTTTCCACAATGTTTTCAAAAAAAAAAAAAAAAAAAAAAAAATGAAAAATTAGAAAATTCACATCATTCAATTTGTTGGCTGCAACTCTTTTCAATTTGCACTGGTCTAAAACTTTGCAAATGGTTAAGGGTTAATCGGCAGGGCAAATTTCCAAATATGGTGAAAACTTTGAAGAAACTTTTTCTCACAAACCAGTTGATTGATTTCATTCTTATTTCACAGGGATGAGCCTTTGGTGACTTTCATCATTATTTGAAAGAATACTGATCGGTTTAAAAATGTGGGTTAAATGGGGGAGTCTTATTACCAAAAATGGTAGACAGTGAAAACTTTTATTTCTTAGATACAAGTCGACTTATTTCAACCAAATTTCACAGGAATTATCCTTTGGAGACCCTTTAACAGATTTCTTCAATGAATTTGATTGTATGAAAAGCATGGCTTTTTCCTGGTGGGGGGGGGGGCTAATTTCAATATATGAAATATATTCTGAAAACTTTAAATCATCACAGAATCCTGTGGATGGGGATTTTTAACCAAATTTCACAGGAATGACCCTCAGAATGACTCTTTGTCAGATACCTTCATATAACCGTGGTCAGTTGAAAAACATGGCTTTTAAGTCCATGAAATAGAATGGATATTCTGAAGATTTTGTAAATACCTTTACATTTGAATGAATTTTACATACCTTAACTTGACTATTGTAAAAAAGTGAAAATTTTTAAATGGTTCTGTAGAACTATTTCAAAGAATTCATTGCCCAGATTTATTTGCCAGATATGGCAAAGATAATTCAGTTTATATTGAATTCTGTGGCCGTGGCAATATTGCTTTCGGTAGCATGTCAGACTCCTAATCAGCTAGGGTGTTCCAGGTTCAGTCCTGGGTTTGCGGCAAATGTGCTTTCGAACATTTGTGGGGGCTCGGAACGGATGAAGTTATTGTGTGAGAAATACTAGGAATCCATGGTTAGATATATATGAAGTATTATGTTGTCTTAGAGGCAATGTAACTACTCATCTAATCACCCTTTTTGTCCATTATAGTAGTCACCAAAATGGCCCCTTTATAAAGGGAAGGTTACTTTAGTAGAATAGATGACATGAGATGGAAGTGATTTAGCATTACATTGTTACTCTTGTTTGTAGCCAATTACCACATAATTTCACTTACCGCCCTGAAGAAATATGATTAAGGAAAATTTGAAGCAAATTGAGCAAATGGCTTGTAACAAGCAATTTCGCCTTCTTGTCAAATATTTCCTACCTTATTTGGTGCTTATTTCCAATTTGAGAAGACTTTGCAAAATTTTCTGCAGCTTAATTCTTTCAGTTTTAACATAATCTATCATTTGTCTGGTAATTGGTTAACACATTCCCACACAAGAAAATTTTACAATGGTCCAAAAATTGAAAGAAGTTGCAGATGATAATTTAAACTCTATGAAATTTTAGATATTACATATTCCTGGTTATAAAACATTGTGGAAATTGAAGAAATTGCTTGTTACAAGCAATTTCTTTACTTAACACAATGTTTACCAATTGTTTTTTAGTGGTGTCAAAAAGCGCCATTGTGTTAAAAGGTTTTTTCCTTTACGATGCTGTCCGGTGATCTTGCGCATCTAAGGTAACTTCCATAGTGCGCAAGATCACCAGACGCGCAAGATCACCGGACACGACTGTATCAAGGTGCTACCGTTTTTACTGAGGCGTAAAACCTCTAATAGTCACGGTTACAATTCGTTGGATAACTTCACACACTTAATAATGTCATATAAGCCTTATTTTTAATCAAAAGACGGGTTTACACGCTGACAGAATACGGTAGAAACAGTCATAGTGACATCGTCATTTCTTAAGGATTGACTGCGTTCCGTCTTCGTGTTTTCTAAGATGGAAGATTGATGTAGCTTTCAGAAAAAGATTACGTAATATTAGATCTTATTGATCTTACAAAAACAACACGATCATGATATTTTATTTTGCCATGGGACGACCTTTTAAAAAGATTATTGGTTCACCGGAAGTTATATCGAACGACTGTAGTGAAGCCGTATCGGAGTGTTTTGGGTTGTTTTTTTTATAATAACGTTTTATTATGGTATATTACGGTTCACATACAAATTAAATGTTCCAAAATTAGTATTTCTTACAGTAATACCAACGAATAGGCCTGTTTCCGCATTAAAATCGACGTTTTGCCCTTTCTTAAGAATGGGCAAAGCCTTGATTTTACCATTTGCCCATTCTTAAGAATGGGCATTCTCAAGAATGGGCACGACATATATACCAAACCTCTGCTGGCTTGATTGACGTTTTAGTGTGGAGTCATAAAAACTGGCGATCATTAGATCGATGCAATCGCCTGAGTCGTAAAAACTGGCGATCATTAAATCGATGTAATCGCTTCTTTGGCTATATAATAAATTTGACAAGTGACCTTTGATAGATTACTAGACGTGACTTGCTACTAGTAAACAACTCTGAGGCTCTGCATACAATACATACATATATACAGACTATCTATAAGAAGGGTTTCAGTCAAGTCATGTAAGCATGGACCACTAAATTTCAGCCCACCAAGTCTGACGGTATGATTAAACGGTTAAATAGAACGATTCTACAAATGCTATCCATGTTTCTTAATGAAAATAGGAACGACTGGGATGTCCACATTCCATTTGTCATGATTGTTTACCGTGCAACGTGCCATTCAGTACTGGATTTAGTCCAAATAAACTTATGTTTACAAGGGGAATTCCCTTTCAAATTAACGTCATGTATAGTTGTCAGGGACACGTCGAACGCGTTTGATAATCGCTATACATTAAATGGTTAACAACATCTCTCGAACATTCATTTGATATCGCCTTTCAAAATCTCAAAACATCCGCTTCCAAACAGAAAAGAGTATATGATGTTGGTCTTAAACAGAGGAAATTCATTTCAGGTGACGTCATTTGGCGTTTGTATCCTCCTCTGGGAAAATCAAAATGGGTTGGACCATTAAATTCAATTAAAAAGTTAACGAAAAATAAGATTCTAATCCTGATGGGGATCGGGGTTATGATACATCCCAGGATATATCACTCGGGCTGTACGACGCATTAAACCAAAAGACATATTTTCTCCTTCTTATTTAATTACTAAGCAGACTTTTGTAACAGTGAGAAAATTGGGTTTTTTTTAAACGATCCAAGAGACTGTAGACGTCATTTTAGTGGCCTCAAGAGTGCATGCAAGGTTTTTCAAAGATTTGACCCTGTGACCTAGTGTTTGACCCAGTTTCGAATTTACCATATTTTATCACAACAATCATTCTGACCAAATTTAAGGTTAATGGGACAAAAAATGAGGCTTCCAGAGTGCATGCAAGGTTTTTCTGAGTTAGACCCTGTGACCTAGTCTTTGACCAAAGTTAAATCAGTTTCGAACTCACACTAGATTTCATTAAGACAATCAATCTGACCAAATTTAAGGTCAATTGGGTATAAAAAGTGGCCTATAGATTGAAAACAAGGTTTTTCTAAGTATTAACCCAATGACCTAGTTTTTTACCCAAGTTGACCCAGTTATGAAATTGTCCGAGATTTCATCAAGATAATAATTATGACCAATTTCAAAATTGATCGGGAAAAAATGTGGCCTCTTGAGTGCGTACAAGGTTTTTCTAAAATTTGACCCTGTGACCTAGTTTTTGACACCCAGTTTTGAATTCGTACAACAATCATTCTGACCCAATTTCAGGTTGATCGGGCAAAAAATGTGGCATCTAGAGTGCTGACAAGGTTTTTCTAAGGATTGACCCCTTGACCTAGTTTTGAACCCAAGGTGACCCAATTTCAAACATGTTCAAAATTTTTGAGTTAGACCCTGTGACCTAGTCTTTGACCAGAGTTGACCACATTTCGAACTCACACTAGATTTCATCAAGATAATCATTCTGAGCAAATATAAGGTCATAAAACGGGGTCTCTAGATGGCATACAAGGTTTTTCTAAGTTTTAACCCAATGAAGCTTTTAGAGTACATACAAGATTTTCCCAAGATTTGACTCAGTGACACGACAAAAACTATTTTTTTCCCAAGTTGATGAAGTTTCAAACTTGCACAAGATTTCACGAAGACAATCATTCTGATCCAATTTCAGGTTGCTCAGAGAAAAAATGTGGCCTCTAGAGGCATACAAGATTTTTTACTACGATTTGATCCAATGACCTAGTTTTTGACCCAAGGTGACCCAGTTGTGAAATTGTCCGACATTTCATCAAGACAATAATTCTGATCTCTTTTTAAATTTCTTGTGAAAACAATTTTGGCCTCTTTTGTGCATACAAGGTTTTTCTAAGATTTGACCTAGTGGTTTAGTTTTCCATCCAAATTGACCCAGTTTCAAACTCGTACAAAATTTCATAATGAAAATCATTCTGACCAAATCTCAGGTCGATTAGGCAAAAAACGTGCCCTCTAGAGTGCATATAAGGTTTTTCTAAAATTTGACCCTGTGACCTAGTTTTGACATCAGTTGACCCAGTTTCGAACTCGTACAATATTTAATAAAGACAACCATTTTTACCAATTTTCAGCTTGATTAGGCAAAAATGTAGCCTCTAGAGTGCATTCAAGGTTAATGTTGACGACGCACGACGGCCATCCACCTAACCACAAGTGAGGTAAAAAACAACTCCGATACGGCTTCACTACAGTCATTCGACAATACTTCCGGTGAACGAATAATCATTTTAAAGGGTCGTCCCATTGCTGAGGCGATATGAAATATCATGATCATATTGTTGTAGGACTGATTCTATCACCCTACATGATAGACTGCCAGGCTACTTCAAGATCTTATGATTACAATTAAGGGGTCCAATAGTAGAAGCAGTTCTTCCTCAAAATCAAGTTCAAACAGTGCTGATAGCCGATATGACTTAAAGAATACTAAGTGTTATCATTGTCATAAAAACGGACATATAGCTTGAAACTGTCCAGCAAAACAGTTAGACTAAAGAAGGCTGATCGTACGCCCGAAGCGTCGTGTTGCAACAAAGGTAAATAAGCATCGATTTTTAGTTAAATTTGTGATATGCGTATGTGTGTGTGTTCGTTCGTGCGTGCGTGTGTGTGTTGGGCTGTTGGTGTGTGTGTGTTTGAACGTAGCCAAAATGAGTGCATTTTTATGGACTCTAGTTGTTTTACTCTGTCTTTTATAACTCTATTTTAGAGTGGCTTTGATCACCTTTCAGTTGTGTTTTTATATGTTTGTGTTAGTATTGTAAATCAAAGAGTAGATGTAAATAAACCATGTATATATTCATTCAAAAGGACAAAAAATATTGTTAGTAAAACATGAGATACCACAAGAGAGATTTTGCAAGAAAGTGGCGAAAAAGCAAATCAAACTTAATTCAAACACTAATCTTATGAAATTTCTACTTAAATATCCTAAGAAGGCTACATTTATAACCCTCTGTGAAATATTTATAACCTTGAAATGATAATTGGATAACGCGTTTTCATTTGGTAAGAGAAGTTTACGGTTTTAATATGAATTTGCTATTTTGCACTCATCACAATTTTCCCCTTAATTCATTTCTTCAGTGCATGAAAAATTAGGGTTGTGAGGTATTGGGTTAAATATAAAAGGACAGGAAACTTTAAGAGGTTTGAAAAAAAAGATAAGTTTCTTGATGATACCTTTCCAACCATAAAGTTTAATGATGATAGCTATTCAATTTTCAGAGATATGCTCCGGACAAAATCCAAGTATGAAAAACAACAAACGGGGATAACTAAATAATAAGGTAGGTAGAGAAACGGTGCGCTCTATCTACCAATAAAGTTTCACTATCATAGCTATTATACTTTTAGAGATATGCTCCTGACAATTGGAAAAAACTGAAACTTGCTAAAATCTCTATGATGTCTGGTTTTGCATGAGATCTTTGGAATTCATATCCACAATTATCATCTGCCCTTGAATGGTAAAAAAGTATATCACTTTCTCTTATGTGTTTTTAAATAATCACTCCATAAGCCCTACGGAAAATTCGTGTCGTCTGGGAACGGGCTAATTATGACCCTAGGGCCATAAGTCATAGAATGTTGATAGAGATCCACGAAATGATGCTACATGCCAAATATCAAAGCTCTAAGCATATCTGTTTGAGAGAAGAAGATTTTTAAAGTTTTCACTATTATAAGCCTATGTTATATTTGTGACACCTTGGAATGGGCTAATTTTAATCCTGAGGCAATAATTAATACAATCTTGATAGAGGTCCACTAGAGGATAAATGCTGTTTACCAAATATCAAATTTCTAGGCCCTCATGTTTGGGAGAAGAAGATTTTTACAAATTTCACTACCTATATTAAATTTGTTACATTGGGCTAATTTTAATCCTGAGGCAATAATTCTAACAATCTTCATAGAGCTTCACCAGATGATGCTAAATACCAAATATTAAAGCTCTATGTCCTCTAATTCGGGAGAAGAATATTTTTTCGCTAAATAAGTCTATGTTAAACTTGGGACGTCCGGGAACGGGCTAATTTTGACCCTGGGGTTATGATTTATACAATACTGATAGAGGTCAACTAGATGATGCCACATACCAAATATCAGAGCTATAGGAGCAATTCTAATGGAGAATCCAAAATCACCTGTCTAACATAAAATGTGAGAATGACAATGAACCTATTTCAATCAGGAGCGTCATAACATCTCAGATTTCCATTTTGTGGGGCTGGAGAGGATACTGGAAGAACGCACACACTACAGACGACAAAGAGAATCCCGACTGATTAAGAAACATGGTCTGCTAGAACAAGGCCTAAATATCAAACAAATGGACATACACACTAACTCATCAAATTGACCAATCGCTGGCTCCGCCCGGTTAATCCATTGGTCACGCCCACTGACTCCGTTAGGAAGTCCTGCTTCGATTCCAAACGGCGTTATTTTGCTAAATTTATGGTCAGTATGATGTAACGAAATTAGTAGAATGTTGGCTCGCGACGCAGTTATCGTAACTACAGCTTGAATAAGCTGTGGTTGCTACGTTTGGGTGGCCGAACAAACAAAATGCGTTTTTTTAAATGGCGGCGAATGTCGGAGTTCATAGTTAGGTCCGGACTGAATATATAATTTGATTGGTCTGTTCATTCCTTGTTTGACATCCACAAACGGTCTCAGGTCCGGGCTGAATAAATAAATAGTTTGATTGGTCGGTTTATGATGAGTTTTTTTGTTGATTTTTTTTGTGTGTGATTGACACACAATCCAATTAAGTTATTAATGGCATTTATTGTAACATACAGGTGAAGTTGACAGACTTTAACCCATTACCACACAATCCCGCTTTTTTTAATTTTATGAAGAATTTCAATGGAAAAGATATTCAAGAAAATATCAGAATCAGATTCCTATATTCTCGAACCTAAAGAAAGAAGTTTTGTTCATTGGAATGAGATCTCTGTAATAAGGACTGAAAGAAAGGATGAAAAAATACTTTAGTATAAACTTCATACTATATATAACAAAATATGCAGCTACTTGGTTGTAAAGCTTTTTTATTTTCCTATAGAAATAAGGAATACAGGCAATAAATTGCATTTTAACGTGATCCGCTTCTCCTGAAAGTCTCACCACTTCTCCCTATTTAAAAAAACTTCTCCCAATTCTCAGACTAGGGAGAAGTCACTTCTCCCCAAATTCTGAGAGTCTGTAGAGCCCTGTAACCTTATTACAAAATGGCCTAATTTTAGACTGGCCCAAATTGAAAGGAGTCGTAATTGATAATTTAAAGTTTATGTTTCAACTCTCCTGGTAAAAAATGAGGAAATTGCTTCATTTTACACATTTGTTTCCCATATTGTTTTTCTGAAGGGGTGTCAAAAAGTATCACTGTGTGGGAATGGGTTAAGCTATAAGCTTAAAATCCACATTTGTTCCAAAAGCTTTTGAAAATAACTAGCAATTTCTTTAATGTCCATTATGTTTTCTACCCTACAAGGTAAAGATTTTCTGAATTCCAGCAAACTTGAATCGGTCTAAGATTTTGGTGTGATGTAATGGGTTAAAGGGTCAATTTCAACTTTTTACGAGTAATTTCTTCATTGTCCACAATTTTTTTTATTCTAAAAGGCAAAGATATTCTTCATTCAAACAATTTGAGATTGTTACCTGCAATCACTTTCAATCTGAATCAGTCAAATATTATGTTGTCTGGTAATGGGTTAAAATATATAATCCACATTTCCCTTGATAACAATAAGCTTATTCCTTCTTCACCCATTCCAACACAATTAATACTTTTGATGAGAAAAAAAAGTTTGGAAAAAATTGTGGATAATGATGAAATCGATTGTAACAGGTTTTTCAATACCAACAATGTTTTCTACCCTAAAAGATGAAGATTTTCTAAATTTCACCAATCTTAAATTATCATCTGCGACTTCTTTGACTTTGGACCAGTCTAATTTTTTGTTGTGTGATAACAGGTTGATAACTCCAAGATTATAATAGACAATATAGGGCTTATGTTCAAAATCTTTGACATTGAAGTTTTCCGACAAAGTTTCTGCATGCAAAATTTGAAAAATTTAGGCCATGATTTTTTGAAGATTTTCTTATCTCTATGAAAAAAATAGGAACCCAAAAGTCTCATGTTCAACCATAACCAATAATTTGAGAGAGTTACAAACAAAGAACATTTAGATGATTCTGCATGAATAAACTGAAAGCTCATATGTCATTTGGTAAGGACAGAGAAGTTATCCAGTCTAATTATTTCATGAATAATTATGAACTCACAACATAGGGCTTACGTTGATCAAAGACCAAAAATCAGAATTTTTTCGGTTGAGTACCGTAAGATGATTCTGCATGCAAAATCTGAAAGCTCTGGGTCTCGTGGTTTTATTAAGAGAAGATGTTTTAAAAATTTTCTTTTTTCAATTTTAGGAAACATCTAGGAAACCACAACAAAGGGCTTAAAAACATTACAGAAATATATATTAAGCTTTTTTGTAGGCAACCATGTGTCGGTTCTGTATACGAATTTGCAAGGGATGAGAAGAATTTTCAAGAATTCTAGGTAAAATATGGCAACCAATTGTAAAAAATGGCTTTAATTGCTTCCATAGTAATAATTCTTTTTCAGTTACTTTATATAAAACAGTCTGTAGAAACAGTTTAAATATACAAACTCATCAATCTTTATAAACAAATAATCAAATTTTATTCCTAGCAGTGAAATCTTGAAATTTCCCAGTGTAATAAATTTTATATAAAACAGTCTGTAAAACAGTTTAGATATACAAACTCATCAATCCTTATAAACAAATTATCAAATTTTATTCCTAGCTGTGAAATCTTGAAATTTCCCAGTGTAATAAATTTTCGTATCATCACTAGTGATGATATCAACTTTTATTCCAAAAATCGGGAACTACTTTTATTTCAAAAGGGCCAGATCGCTCCTGGTTAATCACGGTGACCTTATATTCAATAGACCTTTTCACGGTCTCACAGCGCATGCGTCAAATCGAATCTCGTTAAAGGCGATATTTACCCGAGATTTTGTCACGTGATCGATTGCGGGGAGTCGATAATTTATCTCTATATAATCCTATATAAATTGTCTATTTTGAACGAGCAAAAATAAAGGTTAAAAATCAAAATTTTGGTGCAAAAAGGGTTTCAATATGTGGGCAGACTAGTTGTAGCGAGTAATATTGATGATATTATCGTGTATTAGTAACAAAATTAAGTTTAAAACGACCTGGTGTCTAGGCCATGTGAAACATTACGTATCTCGAGTTTTGCGAAAGTTACCCTTTCATACAATGATATCTCCTACGAAATAAGATATTTTGGACATATTTTTAACTCCTCCCTCACACACATACAAGGAAGGAAAAGTAAATAGTTATAGTTTGACACTCGACGCAAACACTGAATGATTACGTTGATGAATGGAAAATCCCGCCTTGCAGTATGCGGACAAGTGTCAAACATCTTGACAGATATAATATTGACTAAAATAACATTCCAATATTAATCCATTCCCAATGAATGAATTTTTTGACTGGTCCAAAAGAAGCTGCAGACGACATTTTAGAGCTAATGGAATTTAATTGTTTATTTATTTTCTTTTTTTCCTTATGGGGCAATTTCTTCATTTTCCACAATGTATTTATATGCTTCTTCACAAATTGACATTCGCAGCGTTCTGGTAATAGAAGTGTTGGAGGAAAGGAGAAAATGTATTCTTTGATTTATATAATCTGCTTTTCGTCTAGATATGCCATATACCGATTAAAAAGTGTATATGGAAATTCAAAATTGAGAACACTATATATTAACGAAAAAAGGATTATTATAGAAATCATAATAGTATGATGACGATGTTAATAGTGCGAAGAATGAAAAATAGAAATGATCAAATGTAATGATTATAATGGAGTGCTGTTCGGTAAACAGTCTTGATGTAAAGGGTTCCCTTTGGTATATCACATATCTATATGGTGTTATGTGTAGACGACGGCAACATGTCACCAAGCATCCAATAAACAACACCGCACACTCTTTATGTATATTAGTAAAATTTAGGAATTGATGAAACAAATTTGTCTTTTTATGTTTCAACCGATATGCCGCCAATTACTGGGCCCGACTCGACGAATCAAAGAATCCGACCAGACGTCGTTTTCAATCGGCACGGAATATTATTGCATGGTGTTTATTTATTTATCATTTCAATCTTTTACCAAAATAAAAATAAATTGAATACGCTTAACAACTTTGGGTGGATACTTTTTGCTGTGGGATATATATTATCATAAAAAGATGGTTGGAAATGACAATTGTTGCGTGGCAGATTGTAGATCGACAAGGCATAACTCTAATATATCCTTCCATAGAATTCCGAAGAAACCGGAGTCTAGAAGAAAATTATGGATAAAGGCAACTGGAAGAGTCCTCCATGGAAGAAATAAATTTGCACCAACGAATAATTCTTTATTTTGTGGTCGACATTTTGTGAATGGGAAGAGAAGTGATCCAACGTCTGTGGACTTTATACCGACAATGAATCTTCAGGTGACTTTGCCAGTAACATTCAGGCAAAGGAGAGCTTCTGTTTCCAGTATGAAATCGTCCAAATATGGCGGAGCAGTAGAAACCCTTGTGAAAGAAAACTGTAGCGTGTGTTACACCAAGAAACGCGTTTTGTTGCCAGAAATTGATCTTAGAAATGTGCAGAACGAAGTTCAGATTTCACATGAGCGGTCAGATGAAATGACAGAATGCGAAATGCTGCATTGCCAAATCCCCTGCGAGGTACGATTTCAATTAAAATGTAAAGTAAGTTTGGTAGGATTTTCCCTGGTATGAAGCAAGGACACGGGAACTGATTAAATACAAGCTGGTATTTTCCACAGTTTTTTCAATGTGACTGAGACTCTGGACAAATCCCTCTTCAAAGTATTTAAACGCCTTCAACGACTTGTAGGCCCGGACGCTTTCTTTGTCATACGATTGGTTCCGCGATTCCACTAAACATTTTTTCATTTTTGATATGTCAAAGGCCGGAACATTTTTCAAACCATTTTCCCATCTATTGTTCGGATTTGTGAACACTGACTTCACAAAAAGAAACTTGTTTTCTGACATTTTAACACTGTTAAAGTTCGGGGTCGTATCGAGCCTTCTTATTTTCTATTGAGTTTTTCAAACCGGAGGTAAAAACTCCCCGCAACGGGAAAATGTTGTTGTTATTTTTTGAAAGCGTCTAACGGATGTAGACTTTTTAGTCATCTGGCGCTTTGCGTGAAAAGGTCTATTTCTTAGGTCTACTTCATTCAATTGAAAAACAGTAAAATAAGAAGAAATTAACGTTCATTACTACAACAAAAAATAACCGTTTTGTTAACAACTGGTTCTAAACAATAACGAACCAGAATATTTGTGTTATCACTGATTAACGCAAACAAATGCATATTTTTCCGTTCGTCTAAAATCGTCCAGATCATGTCAAAGATTTAGAAAATTGAACTTTGGTTTAAGAACCTACTGAATTCAAGAACTCTGTATGTGTTTGTGAAATTTTGATAAGTGAAACAAATCGCGAGTGGTAGAGGGTTTTTTATTAGACTTATAATGAAGTAACTCTTTTAAAATTCCTTTCTCCTAAACCGCTCGGCCAATCTGGACAAAACTTAGCAGTGGTGCTCTTTTAGTTACCTTTTTCAAAGCTGGTTCATAGAATTTTGATTCGCGAAAAAATGGGGGGTAGCGATTCAGTGCCATTTTAGCCCTCCTGTTATATAACCTTAGCACAATGTGCTCTTGGTGAGCTTTTAAAACTTGATTGCACTTCCTGCGTCGAATATCCTCAACAATTCAATGTTACCTCTTTAGAGATAACAAAAAAAAGGTTAAATCTTTGTATTGATGGAAATAGTGGAACTTTATTGAAATATTTGCTTTGGTTTTGTCATGAAGAAGCATTGTCATTCTGACCAATATCATAAGGAAAAGTGGCCTTGTTGACGATTCTACCACTGTAGAGCTCACAATTTTGGCCCAATCTTTATCCAACTTGATAGATATGTTTGTATTGTCATGAAAAGTCCCCTTTGAATATAACTATCATATTGATATGGTCACAAGGAACGTCCTTGTTGACAAAGGTGACAACAATTCTTACGATAATCAAGGGAAAAGAGACCTTATTCACAATTACCTTCTTTGTGGGGAAAGATGAACCAATATCAAGGGAAAAGGGGCCTTATCGATAATTTTCTTGGTACCACTCTAGAGGTCCAAATTTTGATTCAATCTTTCTCAATTTTGCTGTAAATGGGGAAAATTGTATAGAATTTGGTAAATTTTATCGTCAAAGTAATCAATTATTAACACAATTCAGTCAAGCCACTGTCGAAAAACTGTCTTGACTGAATTATGTCGATAGTTCTCAGTTCTGAAGAAATATTTTGATTGAAAAATCTTTGTCGGAGAAATTGATTGTAAAATTATTCGTTCTCATTTTCCATTCCTTTCTTGAAGGCTGTCTGCTTTGACTTCTAGATTGAATTTTTTTGTTGTGAAAGTTTCAGTTGCCACCGGAAAATGAAAACCTTCTACTGCATAGAATAGGTACATGAAATAAACGAGGTATTTAACAAATACGAAAAATCCTTTACGTCATCTACAAAATTAGAATGACGTCATCTTAGCCTGCCTAAATAATCGTATTCGACACTATCAGATACGGATTCCTATTCTTGGCGTTTCAGAATTTTGCCGTGTCGAATTCATTGGTCAACTTAAAATGTTTATCTGTTATTTGTGAAAATGGCCAAAGCCTGAGACTCGCGATATTAGTTAAAATTATCTGTTATTGCTGCACGCACATATTTTTAACCCGCTTTTCTCACATTTGGGTAAAAAGAAATATTGAAACTTCGTAGTTCATTATGTGTAAATGATTCCGATTTTTAAGTAGAGCTATCAGTGAGTATTTACTTACAATAACTAGCAATACAAAGAATAAACAGATGAGGTTTTACTGCGCATCAACAGCTGATGTCATTGAGCGCCCAAAATTGAATAAAGGAAATAATAATAATTATGAAAATAAAAAAAACAAAAACAAAAAAAAAACAGAATAATTGATATTGATGAGTCAACAATAGGGTTTTCAACCTTAAAATATCTTACAGATTTTGTTTAATTTTAAAAAATCATACAAACAACCTTGAAAGTTACAAATATATAATTATAAGTCTAGAATGGCAAAAATACACCTAGTGACCTTGAACCTCCATAACTTGCTTATGAGCCTTTTTTCGGTTTGCAGATATGGTGGGAATTGATAAATAAAGTTTCCCCAACAATATGAAACTAAAATTTTCAGTAACAATATATAGTAAAAGATCTGCATACAAATTCCATTCCTCACTGAATGATTTCTATCTCTATTCTAGAAAACAACCAGCAGTCTATAAAAAGAATTGCTGGTATAGGAACAAACAAAAATTTTCCCCTGTGAGTAAATGACGCACTGGTAACTGGTCTTACAAGTCCGGAGTCATCAAAACATACTTTGACAACTTTTTCTCTCGCATCTATCTTTTGGACAAGGAATTCTTTTTCATGAAAATATTTGCCTGCTATATCATTGTACAGTACAGTGTCATTCGCCATTAAATGATATTCTGCATCATGTAATTGTACAAGATTGCAAAAGTACAATTTACTTAGAGGCTCAATGGTTAGAGAATAACCTGGATAAACTTTATTATAGCCAATCATTTTCCAGCAGTCAGGTACATTATTTTTAATGTGACCTATATCCTTCGTGTTTTTTGCTGTTGAACATTGAATATTTGAAAGCACGTCCTCTGGAAGAACCGCTCTCAGAGGCAATGCCTTTCCATATATACTGAGTTTGTATATCTCGTTTAGAATTACCACTTCTTTGGTTAAGAAGGTCCTCATTGATTGCAAAGCATTTGGTAAATCACCTGGTCGCATTTGGAGAATCATAATTAGATTTGTTCGATCTTGAAGAAGGTCCCTTGTAGTATCAGCTGAAAATCCCCAAAAGGCTAATCTCCACTCGTTTGGCAATTTAAGACTACTTTCCAAGAAATCGATAGTAATATTCGTAAGGATATGACCAGGGATTTTATTGTCCATTGTGTTCCGAAGAATTATATTTACAAACGTACTCATTCTCCCATCTTTGAAAACTCTACTTCCAAAAAAGATACACTTTCTGGTTCTATCAAGAATATGTCCAATTGGGCAAGTAACTGGCCGGCATGCCTTATGCTGAAATAAAAAATAAATAAATAAAAAACATGTACAAAGATAATGTTATATTCCTTCGTAACTGTAACGTATATATATTGAAGTTACAAGGACTGGACTGTCGAAATGCATATATTACTCACACACTCATATATCTCACTCATATCTCATCGAGAAACGTCTAGTGCAACAATTTGTGTTTTCCTTGTTTGTATTAAACATGTGTTCTAAAACAGATGTATCAGGAAGAAGACGTTTGGCAACTTCCTCAGTATGCATTTATCTGTGATGGCCGCCGATAACAATATTGAAATATTAATAAGATTAATGCCTTAAATAGTATTTTTCATGTATTTTTCCGATATCGAAAAATCTGAAGTTATGTCGTTCATGCTTCAAACCTTTTAGTCGCCAAATTCTAAGCATATTTTCGCTTTCCATGGCTCTTATAAATGAAAAAAGCTGATACATTGTTTTTTCTTTTGACATTGCATTATAAAACTTTTATCATTACTTAGTTTTTCAATTTATCTAGTAATAGAGCTTTACGCAATTCCTCATGAAATGGTAAATTTTTAAAGGCATGTCAATTTTTAAATATTTTTTCAACTTCTAAACAAACTTGACAGACGTTGAAGTTGAACGAGATTAAAAGGCGTCAATTTGACCGCTTCATCAGCAGTAAATTTAAAACTTCCTCAAAATATGTATTCAAACTACGTCCTTTTTTAATCTAGCTACTTAATCAATAATATTCACTATCGTTCAACATTTTCACTGATACCATTCTTTTCCCTTTTTTAACTATGGAAACCACCTCGTGAATACTTTCGAAGTGTCGAAAATCTCGGTTTGGTGTTTAGCTCGTCACATCATATTTACGGCATTTTTTCTTGGCCTAAGAACTCTCTTTTAATACGGTATATTTCATGACTCCTTTTTATCGATATCATTTAATTTCAGCCCTTTTAAACCGCCCAAGATTTCTTGGTTGATTGTATTCACGAAAATGGTGTTAAGCACACTTTGTATCTAACACGCTAAATCGCAGTGCCATGATGTTAAGAAGTTTCGACTAACACAAGAGAGACGAAATTTATTTTCTCAGACAATCCTAGCTGACATTGGTCATTATGTTTCTTAGCCAATTGTACGACACTTCCCATGGCGATGTGGTATGTAAAAAGAGAGGACGAGGGAGTTGGGGCGAAATAAATTACTTTTGTATTGGTGACTACTTTTGGATTTTGAAAAGTATTTGAATTAAATTATTCTGCAATGTTGTATTTTTTTTAAAGAAAAAAGTGTAATGCAATGCTTTGCTGTTAAAAGGAATTCATGCTTATTCGTGACAAATCACGTTCAATTCACGATCAAATAAACGGCAAAGAGAAAGGAACGAAAATAGTTTACAATTACAAACTGAAAGTCTTGGAATGTTCGATGAAAAGAAGAAAATACAAAGACAGCGATTCGTACCACATTAAATAGTCTTACCAGTTTCGATAAGTAACATGATTCTTTTTCACTTGGCGGATCGACAGCTAACGAAGAATTTCGACCAGTTAAATAATTGAAGTTCATTATCTGACAATTTATAGGCAAAAGCCTATGAACAGAGATTTCTTGGGCTAAAAAAACCGTAAATATGATGCGACGTGCTCAATACCCATCTAAAATTTTCGTCACTTCGAAAATATCCTCGAAGTGTTCTAAAGAAAATACCACAAAGAAAAAGGGAAAGTTAGGTATCTAAAGAAATACCGCAAAGAAAAAGCGAAAAGTTGGGTATCAATGGAAACGTTTATACAATAGCGCACAAAATTCTTATTTTTCAGGATTTATCATCTCGGCGAAAAGAAAGCACCTCTGCTCTTGCATTTAGATCGCTACTTATAGCTCTCTAGTATTGAAAATATTGGTAGAAATGATTTTTATCGGTTGAATTTAAAAATGTAATCAGCTGACAGTCCTTCTTATTTCAATTTAGACCACTAACCTAGCTAGCACGCAACGACACATACAATACCTGTTTATGTTCAGATGACGTTGATGTTTTAAAACATGCTTGGTCGATGTTGGAAGTTTTTCTTCTTGTATCTAGATGTAGAATATCTTTTACATTTGGATTAAGTATTGCAGAAAACTTGAATCCATCAGAGGTTTGATAGCATGGGCCCTTTATATGCGTTCCTTCTCCGTAAAGATAGCAAAATGGATTTGGGTATACCTTTTTCGAAGAACTTATTGTTGGAGAGTAAAGGTTGCTCAAACAAGCGTCTGCCAAGTCTGATAAAGACATATTGTAATGACTCTTTAGATGAACTTCATTTGTGATGTTTATAAATGTATCTATAGAGTCTACCGCATGGATGGAGCAAATCCTTTTCACAATGGCGGTTGAGTAGAAATCAAAACTTAGAAAACACGCAGAGGTCTCGTCGCCATTCAGAAACCTTGTCAGTTCATCGTCAAAGTTAATGGATTGAGTGTATCTTACATCATCACATAAGAAGTAAAGTATCGGTTCTTCTATCTCGATAATACCATGGCAAGTAGCACAGTTCTTGTCGAAATATATTTTCCCTGTTTTAGGAGAGTACACCGGATATAATGCTGATGTATCTTTGGAATCGCAGCTTCCTCTGCTTTCATAGCAACCACCATTAGGCGTATTTGTAACGACGTAATAAGACACGAAACTCATGTCTTTTACAGTAAACGTATAAAAATTGTTTGATTTAGTGCGGAGGTATAAGCAGGTTTCGTAGTTCATCTTCGTGTTGTTATGAAAGCAGCATTTAGGTCCACTGACGCATTCATCACCACAAAAACACTCTATAAGAAATGAAAAAAAAAGAAGACTATGTTAAGGACTATATAAGTTGAAATAAACTTCATTTAATCGATCACTCATGTACTTTCTAAGTATCCCTAGTACTATGTTGAGACTGAATTCCTTACCAAAGGAAAAACCCAGGTCCTGAATATACCCACATTATCACTATGACTCCCCATGAAGATAATTATTATTTAATAGTTTGAGCTTAAAATGTGAACTCTAGAGTGCATGCAAGCATGTTGAAAAAGACTTCATTTCACACTGTAGGTTCTATGCAAATAATTTATTCATCTGATTTGTGTTTAGAATGATGAATAACACTTCCAGATATCAAAGCATAAAATGTCTTTTTATGTTGCATAAAAGCAACATATATCTCTTGTTGGATATTGCTTTCTCTTGGAAAATGTGGGGGGCTAAGTTTTGTTTACTATCTGTCATCTCTGTTTCATTCTATTTTAGCTTGGTGTGGTATGAACAGATAATACTTTATCCGTGGTCAGTAAATTTTGCAATATTTGGTGTGATTGTTTGAGAAATGTTTGTCAATCATTATTTGTCAGATTCAGAGGTATACATCCCTTTCTTACAAGCATATTTTGTGCGTCCATATTGATGTTCCAAAGTAATTCTATAAGAACAACTAACACACACTTTTTAACCCTAACGTAATGATTATCATAATTCACACCCATAGAATTTCCAAGATTATTGAATTTTAATATATATTGGCCAATCTTAATGGAATGGCTTGTTTTCAGACTCTTGACAACTTCAAACTGACAAATACTCTTAAATAGGCTACAAATATCAGCACATCACATGGGTAAAACTAAGAATTGCCACATATTAAGTTCAATGTAGGAAATTGTAATAACTAACTCTCCTGCAATACTCAAAATTTCTTTTTGATTTATATGGGTGCTGTCCGTAATAAGCAATACAGGGAACCAGTCATACCGGCCAATCGTGAAACCGGCACCTGGTCAAACAGGCCAAAAAAAGTTAAACCGGCCTCTCCATTAATAAAGAGTTAAACCTATATGGTCAAAGCAGCCCCAAGATCGCCAAACCGGACCCAGGCTAATCTTCTAATGCTTTAACATATATGTATAAAAGAAATGTTTATTAATTTGAGCAACAATCCCCAATGCCCCTTTTCCCATGTTTCATGACGGATCCACACCATTTCCAAAAGGAAATTTCCTTATGACCCTACAATGATCTTGTTAAATTCTCAATAGAATCTGACAAAAGTTGTGGACTTTATCAAATAAACATGATCGTTTTGAATGAGAAGACCCCTTTTCCTGTGTTTTCTAATGGATCAATTTCATTCCAAAAGGAACTTTCCTTACATCCCTACTACTGTCATGTGAAATTTATAAGACAATCTGATAATGATTTTGAACTTCATCACATACACAAGAATGGTTTGAATTATGATCTGTAAGGCCCCTTTTCCTGTTTTCAATGCCTCAATTATTTCATGCATCTTTGAAGAGAAAACAATAAAACTGCTGACTTTATTGTGTTAACAGAGATATTAAAATCAAGTTCTCATAAGGCCCCCTTTTCCGTGATATTTTACTGTTGGTTTTATCATTCTGTAAAAGTTTAAAGTGAATCCGACGAAATATATGGACTTCATTTTGTTATTAGAATAATCTAAAAAAATCATATGGCCCTTTATTATGATACTTAATGGAATAAACCCAGTTCTGAAAAAAACAATTTAAGAGATTGTACAACCATTCTGTGAAATTTTGAAGTGAATCCGGTGAAATCAAGGGACATCATTGTGTTAACTCGAAAAATATTAATTAAAGTTTTTCATAAGGCCTCTTTTTATGTGACTAATGCCATAATCAGATCCACTGTCCACAAATCAAAAATTGTTATGGTGGTTCAATCAATCTGTGTGATTTTTGGAATTTATTGTGTTAGTTAGTCTATAGTTAAATCTTCATAGGGCCTCTTTTCCCATGATACTAAAAAATTTCATAAGGCCTATTTTTTTGTGTCATTTAACAAATCAGACCCGATTTACAAAGGAACAATCCAAATGATGGTACAATCATTCTATTAAAATTTGAAGAGATTCTGATATAGGCTTGTGTTATTGAGAATTTGTTTTTTTTTTTACGCAGAACATTTTCCTATGATACTAGATAAATCAGATCTAATTTGGAAAGAAACAATCCTGATGATGGTACAAACATTCTGTGACCTTTATCTAGGTGTAAAGATTTTAAAATAAATTTTTCTTAAGGCTCCTTATCCTGTGACACTTGAAGGATCAGGTCTCATGTCAGTATCAACAATCGTAATTATTGAACAATAATCCTGTGAAGGTTGAAGAAAATCTAATGAAAGCTCTGGACTTTGTTACAAGGATTAAAGATAAAAATTCTCAAAAGGCCCCTTTTCCCATCATGCAAGACAGATCAGGCCTAATTTGAAAAGAAACAATCCCAATGATGGAACAATCATTCTTTGAAAGTTCAAACAGAATCAAATGAAAACTTAGAACTTTCTTGTGTTACAAGATTTTACAATTAAATTTCCTAATGCTCCATTTTCTTTGATACTTGACGGATCAGGTCTACTGTCAACATCAACAATCATTATTATTGTACAATTGTTCTGTGAATGTTTGGAGAAAGCTCTGGACTTGGTAACAAGGATTTCAAAATGAAACGTTCAAAGGCCCGATTTCCCGTGTTTCTTGACAGTTCAAATCCTCTTATGAAAAAAATGATTGTTATGTCCTTACAATTATTCTGTTAAAGTTGCAACAAAATCTGGTCAAAACTGCGTGCTCCATTGTGTTAGCACGGATTTTTAATTAAATTTTCAAAATGCCCCTTTTCCCATGTAACTTGATTGATCCGAACCAATTCCAAAGGGAACTATACTTACAAAAGTATAATTATTCTGTTTGAGTATAAAGATAACCCCATGAAATCTGTGGATTTTAATGCATTAATGAAGATTTTTTAAATTGAATTTTCCTATGGCCACTTTTCCTATGTTTCTCGATGGATCAGACCAAACTTGAAAGGAACAATCCGCATGATGGTACAATTATTCTGTGAAAGTTTGAAGTCGATCATGTGAAATCTAGGGCCATGAAGTTGTAAGCTAGGATTTTTTTATTAAGTTTTAATTTTCCCAAAATACTTGATGGATCAAACCTACTTCCGAAAGGAACAATCCATTTAATGTAATAATCATTCTGTGAATTGGGATGCTATTGTGTTAATTATGATTTTTTTATCAAATTTTCAGAAGGCCCCTTCCCTGTGTTTCTTGACGGATCATACCCGATCTAAAAGGAACGATCCTTTTGATGGTGCAATCAATCTGTGAAAGCTTGGAGAGAATACGTTGAAACTGTTGACTCTAGAGTATTAATGAGAATTATTTTATAAAATTTTCAAAAGGCCCCTTTTCCCGTTTTTCTTCACGGATCATACGGATCATACCCAATTTCAAAAGGAACAATTGTTATGATAGTACGATCATTCTGTGAAAGTTTGAAGAGAAAATGCAAAACAAATATGACGTTATGCAATATACATAGGGAAGTATGGTCTATTCAGTGTGGCTTTTTCCTCGCTAAAAGTAGTTCGCGCTTAAAACTAAAAAGATGACAAAGTTAACGATTGTTTCATTTAAAAACCGATACATATACAAAAATCAATTGAAATTTTTCTCAGAACTGGACCTCCTAGGCTGGCTTGAATAATTTGAGCAGCTCTTCTTTGGATTTCATTGATTCTTTGAGCTAATGAGGATTTACACTGGTCCATACACCCATAGCAAAATATGGCCTGATTTAAGTTGTAAAACTTTTGTTTCATCCTGATAGTAAGAAAGTTTTTAAGTAAACAAAGCTGTGATGTCACTTTTCCGCATAACTGATCCACGAGAACTTTCCAGCACAAGGTATTGTCAATATGTACACCTAAAAGCTTCTGAGAATAAACATTTTCTATCTTGCTATCTCGTATAATTAGATTTAATTCTTAATATTTTGCTAAGACGCTATTAGCATACATTTAGTAATGATGGCTTCACTTGGTCGTTTAGCACGTCTGAGGCATCTGGAACAACTCGGGAACGCTCAAATAGAAGCCACGTGTGAGATATCACTGTTAGAGCAGCACCAATGTCGCACTAGATATGTCAATATGCCAATTCAGGCCGAACTTATATGCTTGCTCCAAAGCCGAATTCGGTGCCTTTTAGCTGCATCCCTGGTCTACGCATAAGAAGAGACGGGCTTCCAAAGTCAAACAAAAATGACCCAATTCGGCGTTTGGATCCATTGTCTCGAGGATTAATGCCTTTACTCGTCACAACATAAAAAATCATCGATTGTCTCGAAATCAAACTTTAAATCAGAAATCAACATTTTCGTAGTATCAAGGCAGGATGTGAGAATGCGTCAAAAAGATGTCGATAATAACATGCATTCACTAAATTTTATGGGGCTTTTGGGTTTGACCCCCTTAACTGTCTCCAATCGTTTGCATGTATCGTAACCTGCGTAGGCAAAGAATGTAGTTCGTTTTTAAATCGAAAGTTTGGAAGAATTTAATATAATTTTGTATTGAAACCTTTTAAAATGAAAGTCCAATAACTTTTGAATTGGCCTGATAACACGGATTGAGCCTATTTAAGAAACGACACTTTCAGGGTGTTGATTCGTCTCGGGCAATAGGAGAAATACATGAATAGTAAATTTTGCGACGACGATAAGTAGCTTTACATCTTCGGTCTGCCGCAACTCAAAAAGCGAAAAGGAGTCTCCTAAACCTTAATTTAGGTCTATACAACCAGCACGCAAACAAGCGCAACATCTGATGATAAAAGTGCATTTAAGGAGAGTTATTCTGATCTCATGAAACGGATTCCCTATACCGTTGCTATACTCGAAAGCCATGTTTAAGAGTTAAAGAAAAGAAGACTTAAAAATACCCATCGACCGAGTCGTCCGAGTGTTTGACATAAAAATACCATTGGAGACACAAAAGCCACAAGCTTTATGGAAAACCAAGCTTCAGAAATTTCGTCTTAAGAAGAACATGAACAAATCGCTAACACTGTGGGTCCTTGAAGAGCCACCAAGAACATGAACCCTGAACTTGATAAGGAAATCGACAATATGCTACAAAAAGGCGTGATTCAGCCATCATCAATCCCCTGGAGAATTGAAATTGTGCTTATACCGAACAGGGATGTATCCAGGCACTTTTGTGTGGATTATATGAGTTAAATGACGCAAGAGAAATGGATTCCTATCCACTTCCGGGGACGGATGATTCACTGGAACAATTAGCCAGGGCTGTTCCATATATCTCGATTTGAATTCTGGCTACTGGAAGACCTTGATGAAACCAGTAGGCCGAAAACTGCCTTCAACTCAAGCGTGGGGCGAGGTCTGTTTGAGTTCAAAGTTATTCATTTCGGGCTCTGTAATAATGCCCGGCTAATTTGAGAGACTAATAGTATCTGGTTTGAATTGGCAAATATGTCTTAATTACCTCCACGACATCATTGTACATGGAAAGACATGAATTCAAATTAAAAAAATGGCTTCATGATGCCGGCCTAAAATTGAAACAAAGAAAATATCAACTCTTTCCTAAAGACGTAGTATATTTAGGACAAGCTGTTTTATCCAAAGTGAAATGATTAATTGAATTGATTGCAGGTATTTCTCACACCAGTACTATCCTGTCCTAGCCTTCAGCTGCTATCCCACATAAGTGGGTTTACGATTATCCACCCATTGGTGAGAGACAAATGTCGGAAGGAATATTTGCCGCCGCTGAGGGAAATGGTAGAAAGTTATTAATTCGGTTTACCGAGCTAAACTTATTTTTTTCAATAGACAAACACGTACCTGTACAGCACGAATCATACGGCCCGATTTTAGCAGCTTTGACATCGCATACTTTAGTGTAAGGACAAACGGCTTGAACTATCCCATCTGCATTTGGCCAATGCAGAAGTTTTTCAGTACTAAAAGTACTAATTACATGCGAAATACACATAGCATTCAGAAGGAATGGAACTCTTTGGCTGTAGTAAAACATTCCTCTGGCAGATTTGACTGCTTCGATGTGATAGAACTCTGAAAAATACAAAAAAATAAATAAAACTTATATAACGCAACCAAATATTCATTGAAAGATAAGAAATCGTTTGAGAAAAAAAAAGGTCAGCGGAGAAGGAATTTCTAGTGGCATACAAGTAATATATGACCCTATTTCGAAAAGCAAAAGGTATCAATCCCGACAAAACCTCGAGGTTTGTGCCGGCTGACCAGGGTGAAAAAGTTTGCACCATCTCTGTTCAATATTCTTTTTTTTCAATAATTTTACCTAGAAACAAAGAAGGGAAGGGTTTTTTTTTTCAATCATTTTACGTAGAAACAAAGATGGAAATCTTTTAAAATCTTCACTTAAACCATAAAGTCTAGATTACTAATATTTTGCATCTAGAATCTCAAATTCGATATGAATAAATTTTTTTATGCGATACTCTTTGGGTTATTTTTGGGCTCCATCCAGCCGCGTCCAATATAAACAGAAACTAAGATAATTTTTTTTTTGAGAATGATTTAATTATTTCTCTTACCCTGATAAGTCAAACCTTAACGAAACAAATTTTTTCCAAGACACTTTCGAAGTGTCAGACTCACCCAATGAACATTTCTGTTGAGTTCGATCCAAATTTGCCATGCGGTTTAGGAGGGTTAAGAATCATTCAATGATTTTCTAAGTCTAGTAAACCCCGACATTGCCATGTCCATTTTTTTCGCGTAACAGAATTCGACAAACAAATATCTAAAAGAGAGCCGCAATTTTTGCCAGTTAGATTCAAACTGGCCAAGTGGTTTAGGAGGTAATGGGTTTTAATTTTTTTTCTGTAAGTATAATTAACCCCGCCCTATTTAACGCCCTTATTTGTTCGAGTATAAAAATTCCATGAAAAGAGAATCATTCCTGTCTAGTCTAATTCAAATATTGATGAGTGGTTAAGGATAAGTTTTTTTTTTATCAATTTTTCCCCATGTTTTTTGTTAGTCTGATCAGCCCGAAAAGTTTGGGCGGATCAAATAGTAAGAAAAGGTTTTGAAAGGGATTCTGCCAAGTTTAGTACAACTTTGGAAAGTGGTTTAGGAGAAGAAGATTTTAAAAGAAATATTTGCTGAATTCTTCAAATCTGGCAAGCCCGTCCAAAACAGCCCCATTTTTCACAATTTAGATTTGACAGTTGGAAGTTGGACAAGGGGCCTGCCGGTTTCTTTAAACTCACTTTTGAAAGATTAGAGCATTTCTTCGATTCAACTTGTGTTCTCACTCTTTTGTTCTTACTATCATATTCCCTTGTTCTCGCCTTATAACTCTTGTCTTCTTACCATCATACTCTTGTGGACTTAATTGCGCTCTATTACAAAGATATGTTACACAAAATCCATATTGTCCATACCAGACGGTGGCTTTTATTAATATCGGAGAAAAACGGAGATACAGATATGGTTAGCAAATGACGCACAAAAATCTTCATTTTTCTACAGAGATTGATTGAATGGGGTTTAACGCCGCTTTAAACAGTATTTCAGTAAAATCGCGGCGGCTGGAGAACCTAACAATGGATTCCTGGTATTTCTCACCACTAAATCCTTTCCTAGTCTCCAGCTGCTATCCAACTTAGGTTTATGATTATCCACCCATTGGTGAGAGACAAATATCGGAAAGAATATGTGCCGCCGTCGAGGATCGAACCCACGACATCCCCATGATTGAAGATTAGCAGTTTGACGCGCTAGCCTATACCGACTGCGCTATGACGGTGGCCTGTCAGTGCTGTAACCACGCCATTCAAGTATTCTGAACCCGTCCCGAGAGACAGTAGCACGGAACAACCACATAAAGCTGGAAAAGCCTTATCTTATGAAATCTATATGAAACACACACAAACACACCAAAAAGCTCCATGAATAACCAAATCCTGTAAGAATTTTCACAATTGTACAACCATTGATATAGGTAATTAAGACGATATACATTCTTTTTTAAAAAAGGAACATGGTGTTTCTCTGATTGCGTCGTCTAGTAAAATGACTTAATATATTATACCACCCCCCGCCGCCCCCAAAAATAATCTCGTGTTGAAGCTCAAAGAAAGGCGGGGGAAAACACATACACACAGAAAGGAGAAAACTCAAACATTCCACTTTTTTGCGGGGAACAAAATGTGCTAAACTGTAGATCTAGTACCAGATTTGGTAGATTAAGATCGGACGTTTTCTGATAGAACCTTATATTTGTCTTGAACCATGTAACCTTGAAAGACACAAATAAAGATAAGACCTATTGCTTGCATGGTCGAATATTTGGGAAAAATATGTGTTTTTTCTCAACATGTGAATTTTGTTGTTAAAAAGTGCTTCGTTTGGAGCAGGGTCTTTTGTTTTGCATGGTTTAACATATGATTCGTATAAACAAATGATACAATTACTCGAGAACTTTAACTTTTAAATATCAGTATAATTTAAAGTAAAAAGGGTAGACAGAGAAAAGTAACGTAGTAAAAACAACAACAAAACATTTCAAGATGAAGACTGGAGACATATAAATGAATCAAATAGCAAAATTGGCCGATCGGTTGATAACCTTACAAGTACAAGAGAAAACTGCTGAATATTTCCTCCTACGCATACAAAGCGGGACTCTGGGCTCCCCAACTTCTCATAACTTCAGACGGATCTTTGAAGATTTGAAGATTCAGACTATGAATAACAATAACATGAATTTACAAACAAATATTTTTAGAGATGTTTTTTTTATCACCTGTGCGGCATTAGCTTTGGCATAAAAGCAACTCCCCCCCCACCCAACCCCAAAAAATCATAGAAACATTTGAACATTTGAACAAAGTCCAACACAAAACCTTTTCTTGCAGAGGAAATATAGCGAAAACAGGAACTTTCTCCTTATATCTGTGAATGTTTCCTATTGGGGTTGGACATTTATTCTTTGACAACTATCATTAGACAAAAGCCTAAAACACACCATAACTTTATAATCCAGAATTTATACCCAATGGACATTGTGAAAAAGATGAAAATCGCTTCTTTGGTTGAAAAAATGGGGGAATTTTGACGCTCGTTGATGAACCTATATCCAAATGTTTGACCCATATGGACGCATGCAGTACCAAACACTCTTGCTACTTAAAGGAAAATCTGAAATGTCTTTCTAAGAACATACCATAATGAATTTGTTTTGTTTGTTTAAATAGGGTGACAGTATTTCTGTCATATCAAGCACCATGCCATGCATTCTCACACAAGTTCGGTAATAGCTATTATACTTTCAGAGATATGGACAAAATCTAATTCTAAAAACAACAAAGGGCAAAAAAATCCAGAATTATGCAAGAAAGAGTTGTTGGTCCTGTGCACTGCACTTTTCCTCAACAAGATCTATCCACCTATGAAGTTTAAATATAATATCCATTATTTTTTAGAGATATGCTCCGGACAAAATCTTAGTATTTAAAACAACAAAGAGCAATTACTCGAAATTATGCAAGCAAGAGTTGAGGTTGTTGTGCAGTGCACTTTTCCTCAATATGATCTATCCACCTATGAAGTTTCAAGTTGATTACATTTATACTTTAGGATTTATATGCTCCGGAAAAATTCAATCTTCTGAGGGCATTATAAATATCGTGAATGAGTTAAACAATCACTTAGTTAATATTGTAGATAAGGTACCTATTGATGATGAATATTTTAAATCCCTGAAAATCTACCTTGATAGCAAACTGTATGATAGTTATTTTGAGATAAAAATAATAACAGCATTAGAAGTAAGGAATATCATTGAAAATTTGGATAGCAATAAATCGAATTGGCTTGATGGAATCGAACCAAAAATCTTGAAAATTTGTAAAGATTTCATTTCCAAACCTATTGCAAGCGTTATAAACAATTGTATATCTTTGGATGTTTTTCCAAAAGATTTTAAAGCCGCCGTCATAGCGCAGTTGGCGGAATGTCATTCTAGATGTCCCGGGTTCGATCCCCGACGGCGGCACTCATCCTTTCCGACTATTTGTCTCTCACCAATGGGTCGATAATCGTAGACCTATGTGGGATAGCAGCTGGAGGCTAAGAAAGGATATAATGTTAGTACTGGTGTGAGAAATACCAGGATTATATTGTTAGGTGCTCCAGCCGCCGCGATATAACTGAAAGATTATTGAAAGCGGCGTAAAACCCCATTCAAACAAACAAACCAAAAGATTTAAAAAAGGCGAATGTTTAACCCCTTTTCAAAGGAGGTGAAAACAATTATAGACCAATTTCAATTTTACCCACTTTGTCGAAGATCTTTGAGAGACACATCGCTAACCAGCTTAAAACGTTCTTGGTGCAAACAAATAGTCTGTTTTCCCACCAGTCTGGTTTTAGAGAGAACCATTCATGCCAAACTGCCCTTATTCGACTAGTAGATACGTGGCTTACTGAATTAGATCAAGGTAATATGGTAGGATCCTTATTCCTTGACTTTAGAAAGGCATTCGATCTTGTGGATCATGATATTCTCATATTTAACCCTTTTCCTGTACAATCACTTGTTTTTACGTCCCTCTGATTTTATACCATAGAAAGCATTGTGGGAAAAGAAGAAATTGCTTTTAACAAGCTTGTAACAAGCAATCTCCCCACAATATTTTCTACCCTGTTGGTTGGTAACTTTTCATGTTGCACCCACTTTTAGTTGCCACCTGCAACTTCTTTCAAATTGGACAGGTCTAAAATTTTGAAAAACAGGAAAGGGTTAAGCTAAAACTACATCATTTCACGCATAACACATGTAACTTGTTTCGTTCATATTTGAGTGACAGATATCAGGTAGTCAAAAATGGCAATGTTTCTTCCGACATGAGATCTATTACTTCTGGTGTTCCGCAGGGATCAATATTAGGCCCTATCTTATTTCTTATTTTATGTAAATGACCTTTCGTTCACCTTATCTTCGAACTTGATGCTCATGATGCGACATTTCATAAATGTAGTTCTTCGGTACCGCTTATAAATGAATTCCTACAAGATGATCTTAATCGAATTGAAAAATGGTGCAGACACAAAAACATGATTCTTAATCCTGCAAAAACTACATGTATGCTAATAGCGTCTAAGCAAATAATAAAAAATAGTTCTGAATTAAATCTAGTTATACGAGATAGCAAGATAGAAAATGGTAGACAACTTTTTTACCCCTTTTATTCATGAGATAAAGATCAAAACACTTTTTACCCATTTATTAAGCTCCATCCAAGTTAGTCATTTTTAATGATGATCTTAAATGGATTAAAAAGGTTTATTAAGCCTGTCTAACGCATAACACGGTTGACACACGGTTCCAATACGGTAAAGTCGGTTATACACGGGTTGACTGGTACGAGTATTGAGCTCAAACCGTGCCTGAGGATGAGTCGGTACGATTTACACTCGGATGTAGCACGAGTATGTACGAACAAAGCACGGATATACTCGGTCAAGCAAGGTTTGTCACGGTTTGAACACGATTTGCAAACGATTTTAATACCATTGTTGTACTGTTCCAGGTCTGTTACGGCCTAGTACGATTAAACACGACTTTAACTCGATTAACTGGGTTTACATACGATCCCACCGACTTTTGTTCGAGTCATGCTCGAATTATCACACATTTGTGTATGTTTTGATATAAATTGACTCGTTTTGATGGCTTGGCTTCATTAATTTTCGAACGTTCAACAGAGAAGTTAAAAAAATGGCAGATGATAGAATAAGGGAATTAGAAATCATGATAAGACTGATAGACATTGAGATTATTTTGGCCAGAAGGCGTGAGGGGAGTCAAGAACAAGCCATCAGAAGGAGAAGAAGAAGGAGGCAAGTTTGGAAAAAAAAAATGGCTCTTTGTGGCCCTTTTTGTATTCTCGCTTGGAGAATCTTCCATGGTGGGGTTTCTTTTGGGGACCTTCTTCTTCTTTGAAGGCATTTTGTAGCAAGTGCTTTGTTGTTTCAGGGTGGCAGCAGGTAGTTAGGTTTTCTGTTGTGTTCGAGTGCTGTATGATCATACACGAGCTTTGTACAGACGTACAGACCGTGTCTGGTCGTACTTGACCATATATAATCCGTACTTGAACCGTATTGGTCGTATGGCGATTGTATGATACCGTATTGGTCATATGGTCATAAAACCGTGTGTACACTAGTGTGAATCGTACGGTGGCCGAGTGACATTCGAGTGTTAATTCGGGTGTTTGGTGTAGGACTTGGGAACGATTTCACACGATTCCATACGATTTATATACGATATTGATACAGTTGAACTCACTCATAGATTGGACTTCATGTGCGGTTGTCTATACGGTCTCGTACGGTCTTACATGGACTCTCACGGTCTTGTACGATCTCTAATACGATCATACACGGACATGGCACCCGTGCCAGTTTTTTAAAAGTTTTAAAAAATCATACACGGCTTCCATGGTAGCACTCGAATGGCCCGAGTGTAACTCGGATAAGGCCACGTTTGGTTTGGTTGTATGTACGTTTTACACGGGTGGCCAACCGTATAAGCCGTATGTTGTGTGTGAGACATGCTTTACTTTTTGCATCTTTATCTAAAATGCCTTGTTTACATTTTTGTTGCAGTTTTTGAAATATTAACACGCTTTGTAATACTTTGATTTTTTGATACTTTAACTTTTTTTCATTATTTCTGGTCGAAAGTATCCTCTGTGAACCAAGTTACTTGTGAATTAGCTTAAAATTAAGATAATGAATAATAGACAAACGTTAGTTAAAATGAAATCATTTTTTCCCAAAATTTCCCGTTCGGCCATTCAAGTCAATCATTTGTTATATTGTTGATATCAACCCTAAATTGATAAAAAAAAGTCATTTTGCATTTTAATTATAACATGCGCTGTACATATTTATGATGACCCATCAAAATTTAAGGTTTGTTTCAACAGCCGACAAGTGCACGGAGCCGGTTTTTATATTTACGCATCACACCCTTTAAGATATGCAGCTAGTCTGCTTATACGAAGTTTTAGAAATGATAAAATGAGCTAAAATTACTTTCACAACACTATGTTAAGATCCTACTTCCGAAACGCGGTATCACTTGTTATTCTCAAATTATCAAGTTTTTATACGTGAATAGTGGATTGTTAGTATTGTGTAAATTCTGATTTCGGACGGATATAATGGCCGTCGGTTATCAACCCACATATGTGTTATGTGACAGTGGGACAGTGTAACACGTCTAACATGCAGAATAACGCAGTGCTTGCTGGTCAAGCTATGCAAAGCTGTGAATCACCGCTTATCAGCACCAATAAAAGGGCACCGAAATCCAACGCTTCGTTGCTAAATAACAGTGCGAGAATCACCAAATGGCGGACAGTGATAACAATCTAATCGATTTTTTAATCCAGCAGTATAAATAAACAAAGGAAATCCAAAACCAACAACAAATTCGTCAGAGAAGTTAACAAAAGCGGTTCATGGACTAACGCATAAAGTCGGAAAATTAGGCCGGGAAAGTGCAAATCTATCAGACGTGTTGGACGAAGAAGACAATTATTGAGAAACTTGCTCGTCAGAGGATGAATTGTTGGACTCCGGCATAAATGAATCGCGAAGGGGAAATCGAAAAGTAATCGATGACTTTGAATATGAACCCCAAAATAAAAAGTTGAAAAAGTAAAAGAAGTAGAAAACTCAATTTTCGAATAAGGAAGATTTTAGTTCTAATGTTCATGAGCTAGTAGCTTCTACAGTCAAGCAATGATTGTCAGAACAAGCGGATCACAAATCTCATCAAAACTTCTAAACAAATATAAAAGACAAGGTAACTGCGAATTCATTGAGGTCCCTAAAGTCAACAAGCTTCTTTGGACAAATAAGCAAACAAATAAAGGCATAAAAAGGATTTCAGCGCACACAAAACCACTTGACTAAAGGGATGATACCCCTGATAAAGATAATGAACAAAAAACACTTGGGATGCAATCTGAAGATGCGGAAGAACTTTTTGACTGGTCTCTTGACGCATTTAACCTTTCGGCGTATGCTCATCGTGATTTCTCGACCCAGAGACGTCGCGCAATTTACCAGCGATTGCAACCCGATACGCTTTACTCTGCAGTGACACTGAGAAGATCCTATCGCCAACTCACTTATTTGGAGATGACAAAGACCTAGAAAAACGGCCACCAGAAATAGATAAAAGTCAAAAGGTGAGAAAAAGACTCGTAGGGGGGAAATTTGCCGTCCACATCTAGGCATTTTTAGGGAAACGGGCGCTGATTCACGCAAATTCTTTCCAGCAAAAGAGCCAAAAGAGAGATATGGGCCCGAAAAAAATGTAAGTAATAAATTAATAAACTTACCAGATCATTTTTTCGGGGAATAGATATCAATATTTTATGCAAATTGGGAGAAAATATCTACTGACAAATTTATCTTAGATATAATTCGGAATGGTGATAAGATTGAATTTAGCGAAAAAAACGGTGTGCTGAGTGCAATCGCTCAGAAATAAAGTAGAGTTTATCATGGATAAACTTTAAATGGAATTCAAGAAAAAAAGAATTATACAACCAGTTTCTCCGTTAGACGATCAGACATTGTCTTTCATTTTCACTCGCCCAAAATCTGCTGGGACTTATCGACTTATTCTCAATTTAAGTAAATTGAACGAACATGAAAAAAAAATGGAAACTTTTTAAAATGCATTGCAACTAGTAAGAAAGAATTGTTTTTTCGCAAAGTTAGATTTCAAGGACTCTTATTTCAGTGTAATGGTAGCGCCAATTGATAGGAAACATTTACGGTTTTTATGGAAAGGACAGACTAATGAGTTTTTAGTCCTGGCTAACGGGCTCAGCTCAGGCCCGAGAATCTTCACAACATAATGAAGCCCGTCTTTTCCACATTACGGAAAGAGGGACTCACTTGCGCATATATTGACGATGCTTTATTAACGGGAAATTCGTAGATAGAATGTAAAACCAACATCGCCAAAAGCGTTACTTTAGTGGACAGTTTGGGAATAACGGTGCATCCAAAAAAATCAGTTTCTCTGCCCACACAAATCATAGAATTTGTTGGTTTTGTAATATCAATGACTGTTCAACTAACACAAGTTAAGAAGCAAAACATTATCTTAGAGTGTAAAAATATATTAAAACAGCATGTTTTATCAATACGCGATTTCGCAAAATGCCCACACAAATTATAGAATTTGTTGGTTTTGTAATATCAATGACCGTTCAACTAACACAAGTTAAGAAGCAAAACATTATCTTAGAGTGTAAAAATATACTAAAACAGCATGTTTTATCAATACGCGATTTCGCAAAATGCCCACACAAATTATAGAATTTGTTGGTTTTGTAATATCAATGACTGTTCAACTTACACAAGTTAAGAAGTAAAACATTATCTTAGAGTGTAAAAAATATACTAAAACAGCATGTTTTATCAATACGCGATTTCGCAAATGCCCACACAAATTATAGAATTTGTTGGTTTTGTAATATCAATGACTGTTCAACTAACACAAGTTAAGAAGCAAAACATTATTTTAGAGTGTAAAAATATACTAAAACAACATGTTTTATCAATACGCAATTTCGCAAAATTGATAGGGAAAATGGTAGCGAGTGAGCCGGGACTTCGCTACGCCTCCTGTATTACAAAACTTTAGAAATCTGTAGACGGATTCAGAGTTAAAAACACACAAGGGGAATTTCGATAGCACAATGATATCGCACCTGTATTAAATGGTGGATCGAAAATGATGAACCAATTCTTCTACCAAGACCAACTAGGGTTATTGGAATCGGACTCTAGCTTAACAGGATACGAGGCATATGATGTAACCTTCGATAGACAATTTAGTTGCATTTGGAACAAAACGGACTGTCAAGAACATGTACTAGAACTAAAGGCTGCCTTTTTGGCTCTTCCGTATTTCTGCAAGGACAATAACAATGAACACATACAACTTATATATTATACTGGATGATACTACGGCTATTAAGTTAATATCAAAATGAGGGGGGGGGGGAGGATTTCAAAGTAAGATGGGATAGTCAAAGACTTATGGTGCGTCCACAAACAATTGTGGATAAGTGTCTACCATATCCCTAGTAAGCTAAATGTGCGTTCCGACGCCCTTAGTAGACAAAAATTGAACGACGACATGGAGTGGTCGTTACAAATCGATTACTTTGATAAGATTATGAATATATACCCTGCGTGTAATATTGATCTATTTGTCTCAAAGTACAATTACAGAATTTCAAAATATGTAACATATACGCCAGATGTGAACGCCATGGCAGTGAATTCATTTTCTTAACTCTGGGGAGACTATTATCCCTAAATGTTCCTCCTTTCAGTGTGCCTGGGAACAAGACGCAACGGAGGCTGTGCTGGTAGCCCCTTTATTTTCGACTCAACCTTGGTTTCCCGATTACTCCAGATGACGACGGACCAAGCTCGGATACTCCCGTCTGTGACAGAATGTCTGTGGCATCCGAAGAGACGCATCAAAGACTTCAAACAATGAAGCTTGCTTCAAAGTCTCCCTATCTACCAGAATCGCATGCTCGCCCATGCACTAAAAAGCCCACCCAAGTTCGTGTTATGTGTGTCAAGAATTTCGTCGGCTGGCGCTTTAGGTCCGAAGGGTCTTGGTCACGTGATAGCAGCTTCTCACTCATGTGATTCTGGTAGACAGGGACTACAAAATTAACATCAAACTGTAAGTTTTGTTTAATTTGTCAATTATTCCACAGGTTTATAGAGCAGACACCCCAGATGAATGTTTCTTGAGGTGGTGAAAGTTTCTCTGAAGTATACTGAGGGAAAAAAGTTTAGCAATTTTTTTCGACCTACATCATTTTTCAACGTAAATTTATAAACCTTATACAATCAGTCTCGTTGGCAATTTTTAAAAGCTAACTAACTAATTATGCATTAAAGGGAGGTATCGATGTTTCTAAAACCTAGATAAGACAAATTACCAAGTGCCGAAAAATAGACTCAAACGAACATTTAATACTTTAAGTTAGGTCAGGTATTGCCTTGGTGGTAATCTGATAGACCTTAAGTGGCTTTTTGTGGTTATATCGGAAAGTTTCAGCGGAATTCCAGGTTATTTTTAGATATCACGGAATTCGGCTGTCGACATCGAATGACCTCATTTGCATATGACCAAAAGTCAAAAGAAGGTAACAAATTTACTAGCGAAACAGCAATCGTCCTTTATCATGTCACATGAAAGGACTGATCTTTACAGACCGGCTAGCGAATATAACTCCTGATGACGTAACGATGACGTTGGTTTGATGTAATATGAACTAAATGCAAGGTTCCAACGGCTATTCGCGCCAAGTGAATGCCCTATAATCTTCGTAACTGTCTCGGATTAATCTAAAAATAGATTAATAGCCTACGTAGGCTTTTAGGGAAATACCCATCTTTTTTCTGATAAGCGACCTCATATTTTTGCAAAACTACTTTGCGGCATATTGTATTCAAATAGTTAATGAGAGGAAATAAAAATAGTTAAAATCTGTGACATGAAAAAACCATCGATACCTACCTTTAAGAGCGCGTTTTCCTCGCTTCTAAAGGCTGTTTGACGCAATTTTGCTGAAACATGTTCTGCACGTGCTTCCACATGTACGTGAAGTCTACAATATCCACAATATCTATCCCAGTTTATTGGTTAGCATCAATAACAAGATAACTCATTTAAACATTTAAAAAAATTCAAATGGGACGTCGCCCAGGGCCAACGGAACGTAGCCATCGGTATCCTGGCTGGTGGTATGATGGTAAAAGAGGTGGCTCAACATTTTGGCGTGAGCCAAAGTTCCATTTCAAGACTTAGAACAAAGTAACGTCAATTAGGCACCGTCAAAGACAGGCCACGTTCACGCAGGCAACGTAAGACTACCCAACGTGAGGACAATAACATCGTGACATATTCATGGCGTAATCGCTTCCTCAATAGCACTCGTATAGCCGGATTGGTCCGAAATGACGGGAACACAGGTCTGTGCTCGTACTGTAAGAAACAGACTTCGTTCGGCATGTTTACGCGCACGTCGACCTTACGTTGGCATTCCTTTGTCACGTGCACACAGACATACACGATTGAATTGGACAAGGGTACACCGTCGATGGCCAAGACGAATGTGGAATCAGGTCCTATTCACAGACAACCCCCGTTTTAATTTGATGTTTGCTGATGGCAGGGTACGTGTTTGGAGGCGTGATGGCGAAAGGATGGATCCCGCCAACGCCATTCAACATGGCCGTTTTGGAGGCGGTAGCGTCATGGTCTGGGGTGGTATATCATACCGTGGCAAGACTGACTTGGTAGCTATTCAGGGAAACTTAAATGCCGTTCGATACCGCACCAAAATTGTCCAGCCAGTGGTATTGCCGTTCTTTCGTCAAGTGCTTGCTACCATTTTTCAGCAAGATAATGCCCGCCCACATGTTGCTCGGCACACGTTGGACCTTTCAAAGACTAATAATGTTGATGTGTTGGATTGGCCAGCCAAATCACCGGATCTGTCTCCGATCGAACACCGTTGGGACCATCTGGGTAGGAGAGTAAGAGACAGGAATGACGTTAATAACGTTAGAGACCTGGAACGTGTTCTGCGTCAGGAATGGGGTCGTATCCCTATGGCCATTAATCGTAGGCTCATTTCCAGCATGAGAAGACGCTTTGATGCCGTTATTGGCGCAAACGGTGGACAAACAAGATATTAAATCTTTGTGTTACTTTTACTTCCCTACCCCTACCATGTTTGGCGCTGTACAACACACACGTATGATCTTGAAATCATCTGATTTTTTTAAATACTGTGGCTAACACATACAAAGATTGATGTGTGAAAATGTGGTTTGAATCCAAAGCTAGAACCCAAATTGCTGTTGCTTCACCATACGTTGTAGAATTTCGATCGATTTATGTCAATTTTAATTTCAGCACTTACAAATATCGATATTTTTAGATGACTACGCTTCAACTTATATCTGTTTTATCTTAATACTTCGTCTATTCTAAAAAACAATGATTTTACCCAATGGCGGATTTTCGCATAATGTCATGTTTCAATATAGTATATTTCCGGCGGAATCATAAATCCATAACTTAGTCAAGATGACAATATATTGCGGCGTAAGCTTTTTCTCTATTTCTTCGACTTATTTTCTGTGAAAAATCTATCTTCGCTGCAAAACGAACGCTTTTTTTCAAAACTGGAATAGTGACGATTAAACTAATGTTCCCAAAAGCCGAATGCCGAATTATCCAACATGGTTCAATTGCCCAAAATAAGCATTTCGGTATTTTTTTCTTTTCTAGCTGTTTTGACACCGTCTCCATTAACTAAAAATTTTAAATTCACAGAATTGCCGTCTGAAACTCTTTCGTTTTGGGTAATTTCTCATCAGGTAAATGGTTTCGTTATTTTTTTGCCCATCATTACTCTGGAGAGTTTGTCTGCATAATTTCTAATTAGATTTCTTTTGACAAATTTATGAGGTTTT